>VXBO01010764.1:4412-38605 GCA_013400135.1 Rhinoptilus africanus | reverse complement strand
GGCGCATGGGGAGCGGCGGAGGGAGCTGGGGGGGTTCAGCCTGGAGAAGAGGAGGCTGAGGGGGGACCTTATCGTTCTACAACTGCCTGAAAGGAGGGTGTAGAGAGGTGGGGGTCGGTCTCTTCTCACAAGTAACAGGCGACAGGACAAGAGCAAACAGCCTCAAGTTGCGCCAGGGGAGGTTTAGGATGGATATTAGGAAAAAGGCTGCCCAGGGAAGTAGTTGAGGCACCATCCCCAGAGGTATTTAAAAGACGGGTAGACTTAGTGCTTAGCGATATGGTTTAGTGATGGTTTTGTCAGAGTGACGTTGGTGGTTGGACTAAATGATCTGAAAGGTCCCTCCCAACCTAGGCAATTCTATGGTTCTGTGAAATGTTCACATCTGGCACCCAAAACCCAACTGTAAGATAAGCAATGGCTGTTGAAGCTTATTACTGCCTTGGAGAGCACAAATATGGGATAGCCACGCTAAAGGAGCACAGTCTTGCCCTTCACTGCTGTGGGCATTTGCTGTCTCTGCACCGCGCCCCAGGACCACGGGGACCTCCATCGGGGGGCTGCAGAGGGGACAGAGCGGGTCCCCACCTCGTCGAGGCTCAGGGCGGCAATACAAATAGCTGTTAGCAATATAACTCATGCTGCAAAGCAATTTCTTCATTGAAAGGAGGAGGAAACTGCCCTAAAGCACGCGGATCAAATAATTTCAGATTTGCTGGTGAAACTGAGTCATGCTGGGGGGGGAATGAAAGGCTGACTTGGGGCTCCAACGCTGGTGTCTCTGCACCCAGGGGCAGCACTGCGAAATCAAGGAATCAGAATAATACAGGAGCACAAGTCTACTGATGTCAGCAGAAGCCGCGATCTTTAAAGAAGTCCAGCATCTTTAAAATGATAAAATAAATAGGGATTTTTTTTTTTTAACAATAGAGGGGGAATTTTGAAAAGCACTTAAGCACTGTGAATTTATCCCAGATATCATCCTCAGTTCAGATCTTTTGCCATTGCCTCCCTGCTCAGGTAATACACAGTAACACACGTTTTCTGCTAAAACAGACCATTTAAGGTTTTTTAACATGGACAATCTTGAAGATGGATTTGTAGAGTCATTTTTGTAAGACAAAGGCTTTGCTTTAAAACCACACAAAAAGGATAAACTAGAAAAAATCTAGAGGCTACAGTAGTAGCACCTTGTAACATGCTAAACATCAACACCGATGACACTATCAGGGCAAATGACAGAGACAGAAGCCACGGGACAAAAGAACGGGATCCAAACCAACCCTTCCAAAGTATCATTGATAAATTGTCCCTAGGGAGTAAAAATCACATATGCACGGTTTCAACTTCAGAAAGATTTCTATTTTAAGGAGAAGCTGTATATTTCAGAAGGATGTTACTCAGCTCTGCGAGGACCTATTTTATTGTTCCAACACAAGCACAAGTCTGTGCCCACAGTGGTCTTCTAGTACACGTAATTCCTTCAAGCTTGTCAAGGCTGTGAGTGCGAGTATCATCAGGTCACAAGTCTGAACAGTTTCAGACACGTTATTTTTAACTCAAACTACCATAAAAAATCTGGTTTTCTCCTCCCAACATGGTTTCACGAACGCACACCCCCAGTTACAGCACAGTGATGATGTTCCGAACCAAAGGAGGAGAGCAAAAAATGTGGGCTTGGAGTATTTGCTGCCCTGTGCTCTCTCAACCCCATGCTTATGGGTTCCAGCGCATCCTCCTGACCCTCTGAAACACACAAGGATTCCACCATGAGTCCTGGAAGGAGCTTAAATGTCTGTTGATGTGCAAATCTTTAGCACTCAGAAAGCTCTTTAGGGCATTCATGATTGTTGCCACTCCTTAGAGATCAGATTCACAACAGCTAAACACCCCCTTTAAAAGCAGAGGTAGAAAAACGAAATCCCTTGTTTAAAGTATACGGACAGTTGTCTGCAACACGCTGGGTAGACAGCATGGGAGATAACACTTGATTCTCACTTTGCGTATGCTTTTTCTGTGATTTAGAAACCATGTTCCGGGTTCCTGGAGGGACTTTCCTTTCTATAACCTCCTTTCATGAGGCAGTATTTGATGATCTTCAAAATTAAAATTACCTACAAACACAGCAAGTTATTGGCAGAAGCTTTTTAGCTGCCACGCGAGACTCTACAGCCTTAGCCCTGCCCAATTCACTCTTTGGGCTGCACAGCCCAGTTAAAACCTCTGCTTGCAGGGTCAGAAAGTGTTGCGGATCCATCCGCACAACCTTCATCATCACCATCTGACACCTTGTGCGTACCCTGAGGATTCCTTAACTAGTTCTCCTCTCACTCCACCCGAGTCAAGCAGAAACAAGACGACATATTTGCAGAACTCCAAATCAGCCAAGAGATAAAAATCCATGTCTTTCTTTGCAAAGCGAAATCCAGTTCCAGAATCTCACATTTCATTATTTTATTGCATTTATTGAAACAAACTGCAGTTTCACCAGTAAGATTCACGCTTCGGGCAAATCATTCATTCTCTTTCCTCCTGCATTTTCCCCAATGAGGAGGAAACCCACATTTTTAAATTCTGATCATTCATGACCCATGCCAAGGACACGCATGAGCCTGAGATGAATTGTGGCCCATCATTATATGCCTGGAAAGAGAAATCAGCCATTTCCCATGGCCTGTTTTGTTCTCACTATGAAACAAGTAGAAGAGCCAACGTTTAGATGAGGTAGCCAAAACCCACAAGACAGTCCCTCTGTAGTGTACAGGGGGGTCTACGTAGATTTTAAGATGAAGTCTGAATGCCTAAGGGAAATAAGACCTCAAGTTCCAACTACTTGAGAGGAAAAAAAAGTAGAAAGGAAGAACAATTAAAAATAACCAAAAGTCAGTCACCTAATTCATAAGCTGGTCCAAGCAGTAAGAACCTGATCCAAAGTGCACTTGAATCAGAGCCTCACTGAATGGAATAGTAAGATTATTTTTAAAATAATTTTTTTAAAAAGGTAAAATCCACAAACAAAACCACACTGAGCAATTTTTGGTTTTAAATTCTAAAAATGCAAAATTGATAATTGCATGCTTCTTTACTAAAACAGCCTTTTTTTTCTGCTTGTGAAAGGAGTGGGAAAAGCAAGAAAAGAGGAATGAAAGTTTAAATTCCTTATGCCGATTGAAATGAAAAAGCGCTTTCCAAACGCCACAGAAGAAGCTGTTTCCTGGCAGTAAGTCAGCCAGCAGGGGAGAGAGAAGGAGACACAAGCTGATTACAACGTACAGTGGCTGTTAGCTTGGACTGTTCCCAGCCCATGGGTATCCCCATGTCACAGAATCACAGAATCATAGGGTTGGAAGGCACCTTAGTAGATCATTTAGTCCAACCCCCTGCCAGAGCAGGGCCACCTTAGAGCAGGTTGCACAGGAACCTGTCCAGGCGGGAGTTTCCACCACCTCCCTGGGCAGCCTGTGCCAGGGCTCTGCCACCCTCATGGTAAAGAAGTTCCTCCTCATGTTTAGGTGGAACTTCCTATACTCAAGTTTGTGCCCGTTACCTCTTGTCCTGTCACTGGGCACTACCGAAAAGAGCCTGGCCTTCTCCATACAGCACGGAAATGTTTATCCCAGGATTTGTGCTTGGAGTAGCACCCTGAGCAATCAGTGGGAGCAGCTGGATCAGGCTGTTGCTTACTCAGTTCAACCGTTTGTGATCCCCAAATTTATATTTACTCTCGCAGATTCCATTCCTTGCAGTAAACCAAGACATCACCATATATCAATTAACAGGGAAGAAGATAAAATGGTATTTCCAAAAACTTGATTGTAATTCACTTGATTAGAAAACAATCATTTTTGTTTCAAAAAATTCAAGGCCACCGTGTCATTATACAGTACACAAGCAAGACACTGCAGTGTATTTACAGCAGAGTACCAAAAACTGGAATTACTGGAAAATGGACTGCCAACAGCTTTCACTCAACAGGTTTCAGGCAGGTTCTACGTAGCTCTTCCTTTTCCCCCATGTGGTTCTTCTCTGGCCTTGTTCTCTACAGCAGCTTAAGAAACTACCTTGCTAAAGAGCATGAGAGGTTCAGATTGTGGAGTCTGAACATAAAATGATATGTTTAACACAAAACGAGGGAATGCCAGGAACTCTGCTGGAAAGAAGATGCACAGGAGTGTATTAAGAGATAAAATTTCAGCGTTGGGTTCGCTTTGTTCCCAGAGGATGGGAGGAGACTGTGAGCAGAAAAGGCCACCTGGTGTCTTAGGAAAATACTCAACTATCAGGCATATCACCAAAGCTGGGAAAACTTTTCAACAGAATTGGAATTTTAAAAGTCTGGGGACAAGAAGCCTTCCCCGAGCCTTTCTGAAATGGAGTTGTCCTTTAAACTGCAAAGAATCTTTTCTGAAGAAGGGCTCCAGTGTGAATGAAGCCAAAGCTGGAAGACGAGGGGACTGCCCCAGCCATTTATTAATGTCAAATATGCTGTCTCATGAATCGGGGCAGTTTGTCTGGTTTGGAAGCCTTACAGAAAGCCCGGTGCACCTGGCTTGTTGAGCTCAGCATCAGGCTTCAGGCTGATCCAAGAGGATAGCTGCATTCTGTGTTTTGAATAGTTCGTCCCGCAAACAATTTTTTTTTAAAAAGGCTTTTATTGAAGAGCCATCAGCAAACAGATCATGCAGAATTTGAACAATACACAGAATGGGGGGGGGGGGGGACCCAACNAGGGGGGGGGGGGGAATCCACACAAGGCACAGCCCCAATTATTTGTCACTTCATAAGATCCAAGTGTCACATTTGCTCTTCAAGAGAATAGCTTCGAAAGCCTCCTGATTTGAAAAAGCCAAGTGTTTGGGGGGTATACATGCACATACACACACATACGAAATATACGCAGAGTTTTCTTTGGTAACCATCATCACAGTGGCAGATATTTCAGGATTAGGACAAACAGCGAAGGAAGAAATAAAACCCTGATGCAGATTGTGCACGCTCAGCCAGTTATCAGCAGAGTGAGTCCGGGCCCAGCCCCAACCATTCAGTACAGCGCAGAATGGAAACGCCACCTAAGGCAGCTTTGATTAATAAGCTGCTAGAAAACTAAGGAGGGGGAAAAAAAAAAAGATATTAACTATTTTCCAGCATTGATTCCAAAGGGTAAGCGCTGTTTAGTTCCTTTACAAATGGCACAGCCGGTTCCCTCGTGCCGTCCCTACCTCTCCACCAAGTATCACAGTAAGACTGTGATATTCTGCTGTTCTCCCACTATCTCCATGCCCCTGCCACGACAGCTTACACCAGCTGAGGATGTCTGAAATTCACTCCCACTGAAGGCAGCAGGATTTTTATCATCAGCAGCGCTGCCATTTAATCCACTGTGTGTACCAGCAGTCAGGACAACCACCTAGCACAGTGAGGAAGGCATCAAGCCTAGAATAGAAATTCTTGACTTTATGGTAAAGTACAGCTTTTAAGAGCAGAAGAGGAAAGCAAGCCAGAGCAGGCAGCTCAATCTACGCACTTTGACTACAGCTTACTATTTGAGAATGCTCTCCATCCATCTGCCGCCTGCTCCTCTCTTGGGCACAAGCAATGGTTAGCACTGCAACACAGGTGAGGAAGCAGGAGTGAAATGCTCAGATGACCGTGCGGTAAGGCCTGGCTCTGTTCCCAGCAAAGCCAACGGAGGTATGATGGCCGTAGTTGTTGTAGTACCACTTCAGTGGCTGTGCCTGGCCTTTTCAATCCACTTCTTCATGTAGCAAATTTCCAAGGCTCGAGCTTGCTGCACAGATTTGGGGTCCCCAGGGTTGCGGCTGCGCAGGTCCAGGTGATGGGCTCCATCTGGGATGACGATTGCCACGAGGGAATCGGTGATGTTCTGGGTCACCCCTCCTGCAGACCACGGGTCCAGGCCACCGTTGCTGCAAGGAAAGAACACCTCATCAGGGTACATCTGCATGGCAGTCAGCGGTGGGCCTGCAGCTCACATCAACATATCCACGCTGACTTTCAACCAGCTTGGCATATATGTATATATACAGACAGAAACAGACCTCAGCTCTGTCTCAATATTGAGCCCACTCCTCTGCTGAGAGGAGTCTTTTCAACAGAGGTACGGAGCTATTAGCAGCTTAAGCAAAGCTATGCTTCTGTCGTTAATTATCTGGTAATTCAGATAATAACCTATAATAGTGCCACAGCCTCTGGAGACAGATCTGCTGCTACCTGCCACTGACATAAAAAGTTCCCCTGTACTAAGACATGTCCAAATTCCCCAGTCAAAGCACTTTGCTTTTGCCATAAACTAATAACCAACTTGACCCTTTAGAGCTGAATTTTCAAGAAGTTCTACCTTTTGGTGTCTCAGCTGGGTGCCAACCTGATTTTGCAAAGAAATGTTTGTACCTTCTGTTAGTTCCCTTATTTCTAATAACCATCATATTAAAGTTTTTATCCCTCAAGAGACTGTCTACAATGACTCTTCATCCGTGACAGGACAATGCAATGCGATTTACTTCCCCTCCTCCCTCACCTCCAGTCAATGAAAGGATTCCTTGCACTGTAGATCTGACTCCAAATAATACCTGGTCCACGGAGCAAGCCAATGGCTGAACAGGGATGAGATTTTTCCATCTCTCAATCCTAGCTTCAAACTTCACCCAGTGATCCCTACTACTTCTTACTTTCCTTTACCGCAATATTCTTCCCACACATGGTCCATCTTTGTGGAGAAAGAATGCAACATCCATATATTTATGGAACTACACAAATCTAGATCTGTTCCTCATGTAAAACACTGGACCTACCCACAAAAAAGAAACATTAGAGATGGACTGTTCTATGTCAGTGTAAATTTCTAGGAGGTTCTAAGAAATTAAAACAACCTTTGACATTGAGATATGCAGCTAGAAGAATACCACAATGGCAGCACCAGAAAATAACAGAAAGAAATAATGAGTAAAAAAAGAATTCTGTAGAAATAACTAAGAGTAAAAACCTGACGGGGTCTGGGGTTTTGCATTGAAAAAAAAACCCCAACTACCTTGACTCTCTGTAGTTCCTTATTTTCGGTGGTTCTAAATATGACTTAGGAGAAGAGAAACATTTTGTATCTGCAAAACAAATACAGAGCTGACCAATAAGCAAGGAGCGTTTGACTTAAAAGGTCGCCTGAATCAACAGAGCACCTTGGCAACAGGGGGATGAGTTGCTGAGAGACCCAAGATGTACGTGAACTTGGATCTCTTGGTCCCAGTCATGTGGAAACTAAGCATGCCGCAAGAAAACAACACCGACTCTGGCTTTTCTGGGTGCTTCTGGCCGAGTCCTCTGCAGCTCCTGCCAAACGATGGCCCCAGAGGCACTTGACGCAGTTTGGGAAGTGCCACTTGCTGAGAAGAGGAGGGGTGGAGGGGTTACCACAAAATAATCATAAATCTTAACAGTTTTACTGAATAAGACAGTTCAGTACCAACTGGAATGGATTATTTATGTGTTAAAACTAAGCATGCATGCATGCAAGTACCCAGTTACACATCTTACAGGACAGGAGTTTCCCCGATGTAAAAAGAAGCAGTAAAAGAAAAAAAAGAATAACGGGGTCAGCCATTCCTTTCCAGCTGTGGCGAGGCAAGTGGGGCTTCAGAAAAGAAAAAAAAAACAACTAATGCAAAATATCATCACGCTAGTCCTGTTTTCAAGTCATGTTTCCTTGACAGCATAAATAGGGTCCCGGAGCAAACAGTTCCCTTTCCTGGCATGTCTTCAGAGCCTCCTCAGCCCTCCAGCCCTGCCCAGAACAAGGAGAGGTTTTGCACAACCTCAGCACCGCTGTCTGCGCAGCCTTTTTTAACACACCCACTCTCCACAACCATCAAGCTTCTCTCACCTCTTCTCTTCAACAGGCATTGTTCTGCTTTCTCTTCTTTTCCTCCATTCCCTTCTTTTATGGTAACAATCCCCCCTTCTGCATATCGGTATCTCTCAAAACAGAGCCTTCACTTTCTGCCTCTCCTCTGCCACTGCAGAACTGGACAGGCGAATGCCCCAACTTAGAAGCACACAACCTAGGTGTGATCCACGCAGATTGAAAAATAGCAGTTTTTAAACTGTGCACACCAAATTTTGTACTGTCTGATATAACCTGGGCTGATTTTGACCACCACGGTATGCTGATGATGAGACACTGCCAACTGCTACAAGCTCTCTGCCACCACATGTATATGAACAGCATTAAAACGCGCAGGTTACCACTGTGAGGCACTGTGAGGCACTTCCACACCAAGCACACAGCACATTCCAGTAAGAGTATCAGGAGCGGAAATTGCTGGAAGATAAAGGGTTCTGAAAACCCCAGTTTTCTCAAACTAGTGTTTTAATAAAGATGTGCTGCCCAGGGCAGGCAAGTGCCTACGGCCTAAGTAACCACTCACACACTCCATTCCTCCAAGAAGGTACCAAAGCGGCGCTGGAGATACCTGCATCAACAGCATACAATCCATGCGACACTGGGACTCTATAGAGTGACACGCTGCTCGGAGAGGGAGAAGCGGCAACACCAGTTTAAGCATCCTGGCTAAATCTCACTGCGGCTGGATAAATCCACCCCACAGTGGTTCTGGTTAGATGGAGTATTCTTTCCTTCCTGCGCTAAACTGTTGTGTAAGTTGCCCGACACTTGAAACACAGTGCTTTTTACCCCAAAGGGAGCCACATCCCCTGGTAAACATAGGGATATTTTTTGTAAAGCACTCCGCATTGTTCAAGGATAAAAGGCTCTTATATAAAATGTACAGTGTTGACAATGTATTTGTTTGAAGAGAAACAACCCAGCTTGAGATCCAAAGCTTTGTGTGTACAGCACTACTTCTTCATTCATTTGGTTGCTTTCAAGCTTCTCTCATTTCAAGCTCCTTCAGCCGGCATAAATTCTTAAACACTTCGATTTGTTTGCTTGTCTATCGCTTACAAAGCGGATTTCTACTGTACAGAGCTGTGAAGCCTTGGAAATAAGCAACACCGCAGAAATTAAGTTAAACCAACACAATTTATTTTTTTTATTAAAAAGTTTTCCCAAAAAAGGGTGGAATTTCTCACTCTAGAGCAGATATCCTGCTGGGACAGAAACAGCAAGAGACAAACAAAAGGAAAGCAACAGGCCTTTGGAGCCAAACAGACCAACACTAACAGCTGAAATCCGGAGAATAATCCCCAATTCAAGTGAGGACTTTCTACTTTTAAAATACATACCTATTTACCACGTCCAACAGGCTAATTTTGAGTTTTGTTTAAAAAAGTGGCAGGCTTTTTTCTTGAAAAGGCCTTGCACAATTTTAACCAGAGCACAGAGGAATATACCTCTAGGAGCTGATGTCAGAACTCCAAAAGCACCAGCTTCAATGGGTTTTTTAAATGCCTCCCTACCACATAATAACCTGACGAACAGCCAGTACTTAGCTGTCCTAAATTCTGTATCACCTCACAGAAGGACAGCTACATGAACCTCCCTTTAAAAAAAGCAGAGTTTAATCTTAAAAATAAGAAAAGTGAAGGTTGAGTAGAAAGTAAGCAGTATGCACTAGACTAAAACCTTTCTTTCATTTTTTGTCCATATACAAAGGTGTTTCAGACAAACTTTTGCTGTATTACCAGTATGCCTTGTTAGAATGGAAACATCTCTTTGTATTTGGAGCTTACACAAGTTTGTTGAAACTTGCCTAATTACCACTAAAAGAAAAGGGCAATTGGCAGTGACAGGAAAGCTCCCCAAGTTACTTCTCTCTCTTTTCTGTATCAAAGGGAAAAAAGGAATGTCAAGCCAGCCCCTTTGCAAAGCTATCACCCAGAGCAACAATTTTAGTGACCGAGATCCTGTGTTATAGCTAGAGCTTGTTTAGACTTTCCTTTATGTGGAAGAGACAGTGCTTTGGCTTCAGAAAAGCTGGACAGCTTTACCAGCATGGGAAACCTGGACTTTGGCCACAAGATAAGAAGGAATCCACATGGGAAGAAAATGAAATTTGGCAGAATCCCAACTCAGATTCTTCTTTTAGAGTCACACAGGCAGTGACAGAACAGTTGGCTTCTTTGACCACTGCACATTGACCATTTTACTCTCAAGAGCAACACAAAGCACAGACATCATGGAGAGCTGCAGACAGATCCTTTGGCTGCTTAGGGCAAGCTCTCCACACTAATAACCCAAACTGGTGGAAGATCCCACTGCAGAAGCTGAAAAACAGCTCACCTGAAGACGATGTTGCTATGTGAACTGATGTTTTTCCCTCCATACATAGAAAGTATCCAAGAGGGGCGAGGCCTCACTCCCCACAGCCTGTAACACTCTTCTGAAAGTGCTTCAAAGTCCCATTTCTGAGGCTCGAACATGTCGTTGACACCATCCGTGCACATGGGCATCACCATCTCGGTGCAAGCCTGAAAGAGCAAGCAGGACAACAAGATGTATTCCCAGGAGACTGTCCAGCAGCTGTTAGTGCAGTATTTCAATAAAAAAAGCTCAAACAGCATTTGTTCCTGATCCAGGCCAGGATGCTGTTGGCCTTCTTGCCCACCTGGGCACACTGCTGGCTCATATCCAGCCGGCTGTCCACCAACCCCCCCCAGATCCTTTCCCACCAGGCAGCTCTCCAGCCACTTCTCCCCAAGCCTGTAGCGCTGCTTGGGGTTGTTGTGACCCAAGTGCAGGACCCGGCACTTGCCCTTGTTGAACCTCATGCCATTGGCCTCAGCTCATCGATCCAGTCTGTCCAGATCCCTCTGCAGAGCCAACCTACCCTCCAGCAGATCAACACTCACGCCCAACTTGGTGTCATCTGCCAATTTAGTGAAGTACACTCAATCCCCTCATCCAGATTATTTATAAAGATATTAAAGAGAACCAGCCCCAACACTGAGCCCTGGGGGACACCACTTGTGACCGGCCACCAAGTGGATGTAACTCCATTCACCACCACTCTCTGGGCCCGTCCCTCCAGCCAGTTCATACCCAGCAAAGAATACGCCCATCCAAGCCATGAGCAGTCAGTTTCTCCAGAAGAACGCTGTGGGAAATGGTGTCAAAGGCTTTACTCAAGTCTAGGTAGACAACACCCACAGCCTTTCCCTTGTTCACTAAGCTTGTCACCTTTCTCACAGAAGGAGATCAGGCTGCTCAAGTAGGACCTGCCTTTCATGAACCCATGCTGACTGGGCCTGATCACCTGGTTGTCCTGTACATGCCATGTGATGGCACTCAAGATGACCTGCTCTAAAACAATGACCTTCCCCAGCACCAAGGTCAGACTGACAGGCCTGCAGTTCCCCACATCCTCCTTCTGGCCCTTCTTGTAGATACCAAGCAAAAGTTTCATCTTTCACGCAAACTATTCTTTGACACCTTAGTGATACAAACTAAAAAAGAAAAACAAATTATATCCTGGAAGTAACATAGATTAATTGCCGTGGTGGGGGCTAAATCACAATCTGCTCTACTTGCTCTCTTTCCCAAGTGCGTTCAGAAACAGGCAGGGAACAAACTGTGAAGTTGTTTTGATGAACCCAGCTGCCATATTCTTTGTTACCCATATGGTGTTTCCCTCCTTTCTCAGAGGAGAATTTATAAAGCCTGCACATCTCCTGGGACTGTGCAGAACAAATACATAGGAGACAGTAGCCAAGAGCAGATGGTCACAACCTAAAAATCAAATTCTTAACACCTTGCTTCTGGAAGCAGCTGCCTTGCTCCTCAGAAGAGACTCTATATAACAGTGTTGCATGTGCTTAGTAAATGGGATGGGGAAAGCAGAATGCCCTGCACCCCCTACCACAGGGGTAAGTATTTTTGTTACCTTCTTCATGAGAAAGGTTGGGTCTCGGTGAGCTACAGGATAAACAGTTTGAGTTGAAAGAAATCAGTATCAACATATCCTGACATATTTGCATGTACAAATTGTGGTGGACAGCTGGGATGGGAAGACCAAGAAGATAGTTTTCCAGTCTATATGAAGAGCTGAAACTCAACAATTAACTAGATAATGAAGAGACAACCTAAACCTCCTGGGAAAGCTGCTTCTCTTCTTCCTTGCCCTCCCCACTACAATCACACTTGCTTCATGGTTACATTTGTCATCAGTACGTCACTTACTTCTAGTGCAATATATTGACAGCTAAATGACTTGACAATTCTCATCAGCTCTAGCTCAAAAAACCTCACCCAGTTGCAATTTAGAAAAGACAGAGCACATACCTGATAGTACCAACCCAACTGGCCCAGATTCTTTGTTGCAGTCTCAGATATGTCTAAGCATGAGGCTTCTCCTGAATAATTGTAGTATAAATTTACTGCCTGGAAAACATTCTGCAGCAACAGTTTGTCAGAAAGACTGGGATCCTTCAAGAACTTGCAGACTTCCTGCAACAAAGAGAGAAGGGGGAGTCTAAATCTATAAGAAATAAAAGATTAACACATGATAGGATATAAATTTCTTTTCAAGGTAAAGTCAGACCGCTTCCAGAAAGCTTCTTCCTATGCAGTGATATACCCTGGGCATTACCATAAAATATTCGTATTCAATTTGCATAGTGCATGATACTATCACAGAACGGTAGGGGTTGGAACGGACCTTCAGAGATCATCTAGTCCAACCCCCCTGCCAGAGCAGGGTCACCCAAAGCAGGCTGCACAGGAATGTATCCAGGCAGCTTTTAAATATCTCCAGAGAAGGAGATTCTACAGCCTCTCTGGGCAGCCTGTTCCAGTGCTTTGGCACCCTCAAAGTAAAGATGTTTTTCCTCATGTTCAAATGGAATTTCCTGTGCTCCAGTTTGTGCACGTTGCCCCTTGTCCTGTCGCCAGGCATAACTGAACAGAGTCTGGCCCCATCCTCTTGACACCCGCCCTTTAGATATTGGTAAGCATTAACGTGGTCCCCTCTCAGGCTTCTCTTCTCCAGGCTACTATGAGGAACCTGAAACTTTACATTTCCTGATTAAAACTTTAAAAACAATGCAACCTTAATATTTAATTCAACAAGCTTTTCAATCATTTCCCATTCTTTAAATACTTGATAAAGAGCATTTATCTCCTGTAATGAAAGATAACACATGCAAATATGTAACAAAGAAGCTCCAGATATAGATCGGACTTTCCTGCAATTTGCTGTAGTACAAATGTAAACATCTATGTAAGGAAAGCTCTAATATTTTTGTACAGCAGCATTGCAAAATTTTTACTTCTTTGTGTTTGGAAAATACGAGGTGGAACAAGGCACTCTTTTGCCAATTAAAAATTAAGAGCAATCTCAGGTAGAGTTTAATTCAAAATCTTAACGTAGGAGATAACTAGTACAATCAGTCCATCAGTTACATACATCTATATCCAGTTACTCAAACGCATTTTTTCCTGCTTTCTCACCCTCAGTGTCAGATTAGAGATTCTGTTCCAGAAAAAAGAATTTGAACAGCTTAAATAACTCTGATCTCCTACGTTAACATTGTCCAGACGAGCAGCAGGCTTTTCTATTGTAGGTTTATACCTCAGTCACACAGAGATAGTGTGGACAGTGTGAAGGTGGACACTTCTTAGGTTGCATCAGACTGATAACAAAGCAGAAGTAATTTTCAAGGGGTTGATACTGCCCTTTGCAGACATCCACACAGGACAGATGTATGTCCCTCCCCTCCTCCATCACACAGTTCTACACAAGGGAAATTTTTAATTTTATATTTAACCACTGTTTAGCCAAAAATACTAGTATTTTATCTACCTGCCATACACAGTAACCCAAAGCCATGCAGGGAAATTCAGCCAGGGTCTTAAAAGAATAAAAACACTCCATGAAAACAGAAATCTTGGAGAAAGCACTGCAGACTAACAGAACTGAGCAAGTGAAGGTCTGCAACTGTGAAAAGAGGTTCTGCTTTGAAAAGTGACCGACCTGCAAGGAATAAATTTGTGGGGATACACATTCCCTCCCTCACTAATTCTCCCACACTAAAAAGGACATAGGCTCAAAACTTTCTCTTTAATTGCAAGCCCTGCCAGCTAAACCTGGCATTAGAAGTTCTAATTGCACGTGATTTTTGTGCAACACTTCTGCTCCTTGGAAAAACTCTGCAGGATAGCCGATTTTTTTTCAGTAACCCCTGGCACTTTTCTTCTACTGGGCTCTTGATGCGAACTATTAGCCCTACAAGTGGCAGTTAGTCAACAAAGCAGCAGATGCACAAGAAGATATTGCCCAAGTTCTCTTTTCAGCCATGTTGGTTCTACAGAGAGAAAAATAAAGGAAAAGGTGCAGGCTAGGGGAGAGAGAATTAGTTAAACCAAACAGTCAATTCTACAAGACATTTGTTCTCGATTACCTTTATAGGCCAAGCTGGCAGAGGCTGCAAGAAGTCAGCTTTATAGGGATAGTTCACCATAGCCAAGTTTATCCATGTTTCACTCAGCCAATTTTTCAATATAGCAGCATCCTGAGGATTTTTTAATGGGCTGCACAAACGAAACGTGCTAGAAAGCCACTGTAAACCTGCATCTTTAATTAAAAAAAAAAAAAATTAGTATATTGCACCATTAACACATAGATCAGTTGTGCTGCTGCTAAAAATTTTTTTTACTTAGTGTAACTAGTCTGGTGAAATTATTCCACATACAGGCAAGCATAGAAGATCACATTTTAGACAGCACCTCTAAGTGAAGAGGAATACAATCTGCAGCATATTGGTATGTCACAGTTAAGATAACACTACCTAAAAAAGCAAAGACAGATTTACAAGACATTTGCGATTTTTTTGATAGGAAGTAACATCAGGGCACACTTCTTCCAATGAAAGGAAAACTTCAAACCAGGCATCTCACAGTGCAAGGACTATTAATATAGACAGATCTCTTGGGACTCTCCTGGCACTTCCTTTCATTATTTTATCTGGTGTAGAACTGATCTATCTGGAATTCATCATTTTAATTAGCTAACTCATCATACTAGAATTTCTCTTTAGGACACTGAACTGAAATAACTATTTAAAAAAAAATAAAATTTAATTCCTTTGCTGTACAGTGACCTCATCTGACATAGAATCATAGAATCATTTAGGTTGGAAAAGACTCTTAAGATCATTGAGTCCAACTCATTCCCTAGCATTGAATCCATAAAGACTGAAGTGATTTTCTATACCTGATTGCCTCAGTTAGTATTTAATTTTTTTTTTTTTTTTTGAGTAACTACTACCTGGCCAATGTTGTTAGAAAGGAATACAAGCCTTGAGGTTCTGATCTGGAGGCGGCTCCTGTCTGACCTTAGGGATGTTTTGGACCTAGATTCTGAATCACACCAAGTGTGAACTAAGCTTGTGATCCAATAAAACAGACATTTAAAAAATAATGCTAAGCTCATTTGGCAGTTTTCAGTACTAAGAATATAGTTAAAAAAAAAAATCAATACATATATAGGTGAAAGCCATACATAAACTTGCTGATTTTATGAAGTCATAACACATTCCTGAACATTATGACCCTTTGAAAAACTACTGGTGAGGTCTCACCTGTTGAGGAAAGGTGGTTAATGGCATTCCAAGAATTCCGGATGCTTTCTGAGCAGCCTGTCCCACTCTTTTTAAAATCATTAGTCACTATGCGGAAATAAGTGCCACACGGAACCAAATCACCAAACTGCCAGATGGGGGCAGAGGCTGCCAGAGCTCTGCAAAGGGACATAAAGAGATTGTTTGGAAAAAGCACATGCGTGCTAAACCCCTGCAAAGTGAACTTCTGTCCTCTGGTCAATACTCTCCCCACAGCCACTACTGAAGTAGCATTTATAATTCAGCTTGGATGCTGAATCATAGGTGAACATTGCAAAACTATTCCATAGGTCTGCATGCAAAGGCTGTTGAAGGTTGTAAGTCTTGGATACTAGTACAAAGATATCAGTAAATACATAAAGCAGAAATTCAGACTTGCTTACTTTATTATTTTTCATTCTCATCTAGCATCTAGGTCTTTCTCACTAAGCATTGTGCAAACTCAGCTGAAGAGAGCTCCTGTCCACAAAAATCTATGCTTTTAGCAGACAAAGGCAGGGGAATAACTGATCTTGTTTCCCAAAGGAGAACTAAGGCATTGAAGAGATTAAAGACCTGCCTGAAGTCACCAGGAAGTCTAGCGACCCTAAAAAAATTAGGTGCAAAGTCAGCGTTCATGATAATTGTTTTTACAAAACTAAAAGGTAGCCCTGAAAATACGCACCATCCAGTACCTGCTGACCTACCGTTGTCTTTATTAGGCAAACAGTGCCTCTTCCAAAATTCAAGGTAGCTTAATTCCTCCTCTCCATAGTGAAAAACACAAACCCCCTTGAATTATGGTACTTCTCCCAGTGCTGTAATATTTATAGCACAGAAGGAACAAATGCTGGCTCTGTGTTTGAGCAGGATGAGTACACTCACCCAGCTACCACATGGGGGTACTTCATCCTAAACCAGGCTGCAAGCATTCCTCCATAAGATCCTCCTATAGCTATGACCGGACTGTAACGGGCTCCTGCAATGGTCGTCTTTAGGTACTCAATCAGTACCACAAAGTCTGCCAGAGCTTGTTCTGATGTCAGGTAATTCAGATGCTTGGAATCCTGAGACAAAGAAAGCAGGTCATTACAGCACAGAAGTGATTTCCAGCAGCAGTCTTTCTATTGCCCACAGCAGCTGTCAAGTTCTAAATTGGTGCCTGATAACAACCTCAGGTTTTTTTCTAATCCTAGAATTGACAGTTACAAAAACAGGATAGTTGTGTGCTTATAGCACATCTGAATCTTACTCAGGCTAACAGTTATTGCACTGGCAAGCACTACAATAGACAGAATTATGTTTGTCTAGAACGCATTTAAAGAAGACAAAAGAAGGGACTTACGCTGAAAGATTCATTCCCAAAGGGCAAAGATTCTCCATAATACCTATGTTCAGCAAATACTAACATTGCATTAAGTTCTTCAGCCACATCCCACATAAAACCCTGATTGGAAGAAAACAGACAAATAAATTGAATCAATTATTTTCAAAGTCTCTACTTTCACTCTAGTGTATTCCAACTCTTATTCGTTGATTAGAAAAATATACCATCAAAATACAACTACAAAGACACAGTGCAAATTTGGTTTTAAAATATCATGAAAGTAGGAAAACACACAAAACAGATCTCCAGCCAGAGACAGGGTCATATGCAAAGAAAATATGAATATTTTAAAGCTTCAAAATATTAAGCAGTAATGTTTTATGCGTACACACAGGCGATCCTGCCAGAACGCCTATGGCACAGGCTTAATCCATAGGAAATAAAAAACTCTCCCGGAAAAAGGCATGCATTTGAGTTATGACTGCATTACAGAAGACACAAAATTTGTTTGGCCATCAGCAATAATCTAGAGCATTGCAATACACTTATTTTCAACTAGTAAATAATTACAACTCCTTGTTACTTGCTGTCAGTAGGCTGCTACCACCAGTTATGGAAAGAGGCAGACAGAGATCACCTGCTGACAGAACAAAGCGTGTAAGCATTCCTTGGCTGCTTTGAGCCCAGCACATGCCACCTCCTGTTGTGTTACCGGACTTAGTATGGAAGTGGCTGAAAAATGCCCACACGCACCATTCTGCATTTGTATCGGTCAGGGAAGTAAACTTCCACAGGTCTTGTCAAAGAACAAGAATCATCTGTCTTTGATTTCCAGTTCCCTTCACTTCACATTTTTCTTATGGAGGGGAAAAAAAAATAAATCAAACCCTCTCATTTTACTTGGGGAATCTAAAGTACTGGGATAGGTGTAATTTGGTCCAAAATTTTGTATTCTTAGCTTGGGCCACCTTATGCTGTTTCCTCCAGAAACTTTCTTCACTACTCAAGGAAGTTAATACAAGTTCATCCCTTTGATTTCTATGAGCTTCAAATAGGACCATGAATCCCCTAAAACTTTTCCTGTGCTTTTGTTCAGCTTCCTCTTCCTCCCATAACAATCATAACAATCATTACAAACTTCTCTTTAAGTGATATTCTGACACTGTCTCCTTGTTCTTCCTTGTTTTTCAATAGTCCACTACTGGAAAGAAGGACTGTAATTCAGGAATCTATTTTCTACATACCGTATTGTTGCAGAACCACGTGATGTCTCCTTCATTGCCTGTATAAAACAGTATTGGTCCATTATCTTTCTTCCAGTGCTGATCTGCTACTAGATACCGCTGCTGGAACGTAAGATTCTCATCAAATCCAAAGTGATCAATCTGTAAGAACAAGGAAAAACAACCTGTTCAGAAAGCTAAAATTGATCGTGCAGTCCGCTGCAAGTGCCGAGTCCCTTTGCAGACAAAAAATAAAGAGAAGTTTTACTAAGAAAAAAATACGACACTGAAGTAATTTATATTCCTAAACTCCAAATACAGCAAAATTGTGCTTTACAAAGGTGACCAGTCAAAGTTCCAGGTGTATACACTGAAGGAGAAATATTTTCAGCTATAAAAAAATCCATGTCCTTCTAATAGTATCATACCTAACATGAAACATCCTAAATATACATAGGAAATCAGGCAAATCCGCTGAGGAGTCACAAAGTATCAAAACTGTAACAAAAACTGTATCAACAAGTAAAGAGAGTCACTGTCCCTCAATGTTTTGAGTCTTAGCTATTCCTTACTAGCCTTATTTAAAAAACAAAACCAAACCAAACCAAAAGACCCCACCAACAAAAATACCCACCTCTTCTCTCCCTCTTTTGGCATAAGATTGAAGTTTAAACAGATTCTTGTTAGAAAGTGTTTTGTTTTGTTTTTAATTCTTAGAAAATACGAATTCTCTACAGTTCTTGTGCTATCAACATATTTTTCAGTTTCATGGAGTGCTTCTCCTTCTCTCCTTGCAATTTTCACTAATTCACTTAACCTCCTCAATTCTTTCCAAGCCCATACATACCACTGAACCCAACCCCCCAGTGTTAGCTTTATCCCCTCACTAGAAATCTAATTTCAATTCCTAAGGTCAGTTTTTCAGCTTTTATTCACACTGCTTTGCACGCACTATTCCCCTTGAATCCTTCCCAACCATTCATCCATACTGGAAAGTTTATCAATTGCTTTTACAAGGGAACTCCCTGCATGGGCATAATTTTATTCTAGAATACCCATGCAGGCTTTCATTATAAAAAATTAAAAACTTAATCAAAACACAGAACTACTCCCAAAGAGCTATGCTGCTTAATTACCATGTATTCACAAATCATCACTACTTTTATTCATCAGCTGAAGATCACCTGTAGCTTTCCAATTTTAACTTCTGTCAGCACAAAGCATCATTTGTTTCCTTTTATATTGTTTCTTGCTGGTGGTGACAGCCTGACATCTGCTGGCTTGAACATCCCTGCTCACCCATCTGCCTTTACACCAGTAACTCTGCCAAAGCCCTCAGCTGCTCCAGGGACCAGCCTTTCACCTCTCCTGTTTTGAGAACACCTGCAAGTTAACGTTAAAAAGCAGCAAGTCACACACAAATCCAAGCACTCCCTGCTAAGGTAGTGCCCTAAGTACAAGGCAGATTCCTCCAGGCAGCTCAGGAAAGCCAAACTCTTGACCTGCAGGATCCAGCTACTCCACACCACGGACTTATATTTGCTTTGGGTCAAAGAGAGCACAGGAGGGAACAGTTGGATGTCTGTGCATGGTCTTGACGGATGTAAGAGACAAGGTCTTTGCCCCAGATAAGCTAGCTTCAGTGACTGCTTCCAGACCTAAATAAAACTAATTTATGTATGTTCAACAGTTTTGCTCAGCAGGTCCATTTATTACTTACTCATAATTATGTGGTGATGTTATCCCGCACATACTTGAGGGCTCTTTCACTGAATTCAAGTGCTGACAAGATAGGCTGGGCTTATTTTACACTGACAACTCACCTGCTCCTTTTTCATTTACACAGTTATTAATTTTCGTTTCACTTTCTACATCATCAAGAGTGATAGTGATCAGATGTAGAAAGGCAGAGCAAGGTCAGCAACTGAAAAAGTCTTAGGTCAGAAGACCTTGGGGCAATTAAAGAGAAGGATCAGATAAACCACATACAATAAAAATCATAGTAATAAACTCCAACACTATTAGAAAGTACAACTCACAGACCTTTTGTTCCAGGTCTGTTTGTAAAGGGGAGAAGTATTTTCTATTTAACTTCCCTGATCAGGCTGCTAGCCAGAGATAGGAAAAAACAGAGGCTCGTGTGTCCTGTCTGCCTTTTATGGAATCATCTAAAATTAAACATTTAGCCTTAAAAATTGATTCTGCATCCTTCCTGCCTGAAGCCACACCAACTGCAAAACTACACCACAAAAAGTATTCAGCTTCCCTGAACTACAAACATATGTATCCAAATCTTCTCAGTGCAGGGAGCTTAATATCCAACAGACAAAAAACACACAGAGGAAGGGGAAAGAAAAGCATTAAAAAAATCAGAATAGTTTAATGGATAAGCATCCTTTTGGCAGCAGGCTGAGGTTATTCAGTGGGATATTGTCCAGAACAGACTTTAAAGCCCATATTACTGTTCCCATTCCACAGGAACTGGAAAATTAGGATAGTAATATTAAAATAGCAATGTAGTTTCCTGAATGACAGGTAATTTTCTTTTTAGAATATGATTTACCATGGTTTCCTTCTGATGTGATCCATCAGTCGACTCCCACAAAACAAACCCCCAAATCCCAGTGCTCTAGTGAGTCTACCTCTCAATACTGAGAAAAACATAGGAATTTAAGTTTTATTTTGCCATTTTAGTAACCACTTTGATTAAAGTGTTGCGATTCTCCTTATTGACTGAGCCACACTGCAGATTAATTCACTGCCATCAGCCACATTCTTCTTTCCCATTCCTTCCTCAATCTGTAAAATTTGTATAGCCTCAGAGCAGCTAAATTGCCTCTGTTCATCATATGCGTAACACAAACCATGGGCAGTATAAGATCCCCCGAAAGACAACTCAAGACTTCTATAGGAAAAAAAAAATAATACAAGTACCTATTACTCAACTGAAGACCAGGAATACCTTTATTGCTGGATGATGGAGCTTCATACCTTGTAGTAACTGGTCTTTGCAAGAGTAAAACACATAATGACTAAAAAAACCCCTAATGTTTGTAAAGCAGAGAGATGGGTATTGCCAAAAAAAATTCAAATAAATTCTGAATCCAGAACATCAAAATGCAGTTTGGAGGTGTAGCAAGGAGTATATCCTCAGAAGAGTAAAAACTGCTTGAAAACGTACTAAGCCAGAAGGGGGAAAAGCAGAACAGATATAAAATTGTGAAGCGGGAGGTTGGGACACAAAGGGAAAGCTGCAGTTCAGGATCAGCAGATGGAGCTGTCGTGTAGCCAAACTGCGATGCAGGGACGAGCAGGGCTGTCCATGGGAGCTGCTGGGATCAGCCAACAAGTGCTTGCTCTCACCACCCTTCATAGAACTGGCATGCAAACAAGTAAGAAGCCCCACAAACTGTATGAAGTATACTGTACAACTCAAATCACCCAGAGATTTGTTTTAGCTTTTTTCCTTAACATTTCATTAAAAAGCTGAACCAGAAATTTTATTTTCCATATTTATGCAAAATGAGTAAGACAAAAAGCGACAACTTCTGCAACCAGGCTTTATTAGAACAGATTGTAAAGGACAAAGAAAAAAAAAATCAGTTCAGTATACATTTACAGTACCTTAATTGTTGGTTAAAAGTAACAATGGTACAGGTCCAGTAGCATATATGAGGTTTTTCTAATTACAATTTTCACAATTACAATTCTTGCCAGGATGCCAGCAATAAGTACAAGGTCCTGAGCAACCTAGTACAATTTTAGATTTGGCCCAGCTTTGAGAGGGAGGCTGAACCAAAGAGGACAGGCAGAGTTCCATTCCAAAATTAAACTACTCTAGGATTAATCCAAACCAGTTACACAGCCTAATATTTTAAGCTTCTGTAAACAGGACTCCCTAGCAAGTTTGGGTAAAATAAGAATAAAGTCATCGTCAATAAAACAGCAATGTTTTACAAATGAAAAGTATCATGTATATGCAAGAGTCTCTGATGCAGGATCAGTCCTTCTAACACAAATAAAATGAAGGCTAAAAATAGAAAAAGGAGTATGAAAGTAATAAGTTATGAATAAGTTTAAGGGAAACTTATCAGCTGAGGTAGGCAGGATGGGAATACTTTGGAGAGCTACAGCTGTGAGGCAAAGAACAAGCAACAAAATTTAGTTCTATGTACAAAAATCTTCACGAACTTTATGTGGTTAAAAAAAAAAGGAATCACCTAGTATTTTCCTGCACATCTTTTGAGTCAAAAGACTTGCAAAGCTCTTGGGGAAGATGCACTCACACACATAACAGATCGCTCAAGAGGCAGCCAGCTCCAGATGGAAGACTGCAGCCACTTCCCAAAGCATGGCCATGGCTTCCGAGAACTGCATTCACTGAGTTAGATTAAAAACAGTGGTATGCAGCACAAGGCGTTGTGCCCAAGAGGCTGATGAGAGCACTAGACTGAAGGCTTGACTCAGAAGCTCTGATCCTTTAGCTCAGAGAAACTTTCTACAGTGAAGTGCAGCTCACCATCCCAGGACAAGGAGTTTTCCCGAGACTGGTCCACTGAACAAAGTAGAAGGAAGGGCCAAAACCCACCTCACTGCCTTCTGCTCAAAATACACAGCACATGTCTTCGACTTTACCTTATATATGCACACGTATCGTGTGCTTATATTGAGCTCTCAAAGATGACTTATCTCAGGGTGTTTTTTAAATGTGCTTTTTTGTTGTTTTGAAGTCCACTTAAAATAAAGCAAGTCACTTTGCCACACACGTCCCCTGGGGAGGAAACAAAAAAGGCACAGCAGATGTTAGTTATTGTACAGATCTTAGTCTGCTTAATATACTCCTGGAAGTACTCAGGAACTAGGGCACTGGGTGAAGTACAAAGACAAAACAGGACACGTGGGCTAAAACCCACTTCCTTCTCAGCAGCATCTTAAGGTCATTAGTGACTACAGAGACAGGACAGCAAACCCACACCTTCACCAAAAAGAGACTATAATTCACAGGGTAACTTCTAAACAAAAGCATTTAATGTCATTCAAGGTGGTAAACAAGCACATGATGGTTTTATGCTTTTGAGTTTCTAGCAAGATTGCAAGTGTCTGAAAGCCTTTCTGTCACACCTCAAATTTCCTCTAAGGAATAGCTTTATTTTCCCACACTTGGATATTCCATTTCAAAGCAAATCAGTTGTTTTACAAGTGAGAAGCCAGGGGATTTTAAGAGTCATGCTCCACTCTCCAAGCGTTCATGGAGTTGTTTTGAGTGCTCATCCTGTCTGAATTATTTCCTGAGGACAGGAAGATACAGGATGGTCTGAGGATATCCTCCTGCGCGAACAGCAGTGTGGGCACTAGCCTCTTTGGGATTTCACCGATGTGTTTTTGTTCCTGGTTTTACTCCTGGCAGGCTGTGGGACTCCAGTCCAGTTAGCCGGCCCTATTAGTTTTGTTTCCTCTTAAAAATCTTTGCTTCCTTCATTTAACTTGCAAGTTCATGAGGGCAGGTAGTGCCTTGCCATCTTCGTACAGCATCATATTCAAGGGGCCCCAAATTTTGTTACAAGTACCACTACATATAATATTCAAGCTCATCAAAAACACTGCAGCAGTAGAGTACCACTAAAAATATATACTCACACACACTATTTGTGTCTCCATACCAGAGGAGAAAGAACCAGAAATGAAAGGTAAATAAAAATCAGTTTTTAAAAAAATCCTCCCTCCCTGACACTATTCTTGTTGCTGCGTTTCATCCTATTGCACATTTTTGTGTATCAGTCTGCTGGGACTGAGGCTCCACCTCAGGCTGCTGGCAAGATTCTTTTGGTTTGTCCTTGCTCATTTCGTGAAGGGAAAAAAAAAAAAAAAAGAAAAAAGAAATAAATGAAGAAAATAAAGGCTAGCTTTGTTTTACCTTTTCCATTTTACATGCAAGGTGTTTCCTTGCTTTCTAGGCTGATACTTGCGCAAGAGACAGCAGAGAATGACGATTAGCACCACCCTGTTGAAACGAATAATCCATAATAATTTGATGCTCTGTGGAAGAGCACAGAGATGTACGCTGCACTGTCTTGCATCAGGCTACATTAACCCACAAATTTGGAAGACCTACACCTAAATAATGTAAGAAAATCAGAAGAAATGGATTTGATGTAATTGTAATCTTCTACAATCCCCATAATACAGATGTTTTGTTCATTAGATTTAATTTTAATTCATTAATCTGTCACATTTAACAAAACAGAGACATAAGAATACACAAGCTGTTCACCTCCTCCAGCTTCCATTCTAGCGGAGATGGTTTAGAATAACCATTGCCAGTTTTTCCTTGGTTGGATTTACCTTTGAGCCAAACGCACTCCACAAAACAAACCCAGGCTTGAGATCCTTGTAATGGAGGGATCTCTTCCCTTACCACCATGTCCTTGTGAACAGACTGGCCTTTGACTAGAATCACACTTCGTGTATTTTACTGAAACTTCTTTTATACTGCAAAAACCGCATCACCTGCTCTCGGGAGGTTGCAACTGTTTAAGGAAGTCTGCTTTTAGCACTCATTTATCACTTCAGTGATTAAAAAGCACTGACAAGGAAAGCCTCAGACAGGAACTCTACCCCTGCCCTGAGTCACAGAGTTTGGACAAGACACTTAAAAGAAAGAGGCCAGAGAACACTTGAACGGCTACAGGATATGCTGTAGGGAAGCATCAGGCTACTCAGGTCAGCCCATGTTAGAAAATTTCCAAACACTATACGATGAAAAGTTATTTTTATGCTGGAAACCTAACGAGCTAACAGGAACACAAACAAATTGGTTTCAACTTCCACAAGCCATTAGTGCTGCAACTGAAACTCCAGATTCTCTTTACTATGTACAAATGACGTCCATAGTCACATTCAGACTTTAACTACTTAAGCGTAAAAATCTTCCACCAGCCACAGTGAGGATGCAATTCCTTGTTACAATTCCTCCAGTTGGAAAGACTGTCTGAGAGGTCTCACAGGCCCACCCAAAATTTGCTGCCCCAGACTAGAGTGGCAAAGCTCCAGCACAAGGGAGAGAATGGGCGACCAAGGCAGGAGATGGCAGGAATCACTTTGATCGGCTTTACTGATGACACCCCTTAACGCCGCTCTCCGTTCCCCTGCCACCCTGTTCTTCAAGCAATGGAGAGGCTTGTGCTGCTGAGGGTCAATCAACTGCTCAAATTAGTAACTAAGCTGGCGATAAACACACCAAACGTTCACATCATCGATACTTCCATTCAAGGCATTATCATCCTGGTGAAATTCTTCCACGGGACAAGGGGTGCTGCAAGGAGTAGGAAACAAACAGGTCAAAGCTATATAACCCAAAATGCATTATTTCAAAGCACAAAGATGCACTACCCCAGCAAAAAAAAAGTTATCCTTGCGAAAGGTCTCTCAGACCTGTGACAGGCAAAGGCCTGTAATTTTTTCCATCTGCCTTCCAGATTGAATTACAAATCCACCATGTTTGGAGGATTAACTTCAAAGGGGAGGAAAAAATTGTACGTGAGCCTCCAACATGTCATAGATTAAGCAGAATAAAAATATTCCAGTTTTGCTGAGAGCATCCTAAAGTTTTGACTGGGACTAATTGTTTAAACAAAATACTTCCCAAAATAAGTTTGATCTTCCCTGATCAAAACTGGTTTTGTTTGAAATGCTTCATCAGCCTTTTTGTAAAAAAGGACATGGGGAAGGAAAGCATTTCACAGTCAAGAATATATTTTGATTTGGTCAAATTAAGTATTAAAATACCTCTACACCTCCCCCCAAAAAGAGCTAGAACTTTCTAACTCAAATACTTTTAATGGTTCAACTGAAGCTGCAATCATTTTACTTCCCAGATTTTTCAGAGCTACAAGGAAATTTGCTCTGTTCTATTATTCTCACAGCCTGAGTTCAAGCACTATTACTTGTATTTTATTTTCTCCAGCTNAGAGCAACAGACAAAGTGAAAACTGTCCTGTCATCCACCCACATATTATTCTGGTTAGATAAGGCACAGGAAAATTGGCAAAAACATTAGGAGGCACTGAATATCTCTATGAGGTCCAGTGCTAGGGATTTTACATATGGCACCGTGGGTCATTTATTTAATAGCTACCAATTCTGATGGGCATCCAAGAGGGAGGGGGGAAGACAATTTCAGAAAACAAAGCATCAAGGCTGCAATTAGTCATAGCGTCCTTACGCAACAGCAAAAATACCACATAGCAACTGCTTCTCTGGCAAGCTTGCAACATATCTGAACACTGAAGAGCAACTGCTTGCTTGCACGGCTCCAAGGCATTGGTAGATGGGAGGACAGGGCAACCAGCAGCACATAGGGAAATAATATCCACAGCTCCCAGCAGGTGAAAAGTTTTTTCTACAGATTGCTCTATTGTACAACAGAAACATCCAGGTCTCTTGTCACAAACATTACAAAAGTTCTCCAGTGGGTGAAAAGCCCTAGTAAACACTGCGATAAGCGATCGGTCTTTATACTAGTGCAGTTAACACCCAGAACTGAGCTGGACCACAGATGCTTTTCTTCTCATAGCAAAGCAACAGTTTTCTCATGTAACTAGAGGCTCTCAGATTTTTGTTGAAAAAAGTTTTTCTATTCCCATTTCTATTCTTCTTTCTCCACTTAAAAATAAGCAAGACCATTTTGTTGTCAACTACCCTGGTCAGAACAGACTGAATAACTCTATAGATACTGCTAAAAGCCATTTGCCATCATCTTGTAAGACAGGAACTTCTGCTCAGGAGTCAAGGGAACTCAGCATTTCCCTCCCTGGTAGCAGTGACTTACGGGACTGGAAACTGTACACTTGTAGGTGGCCAGGTATTTATCACGGTATAGGAAACACTACAGAAAAGCCAGTGCTTCCAGAGCAGCATGTGGTTCCGAACAGCCTTTGTGGAAGCCTCGGTTTTCAGTGAGTCGGGCATTAAGGAAAAGCAAGCTGCTGCTTTGAGGAATAAATCAAATGTTTTGTTAATGCTAGTTTTGCTTTCACCCACTTCCTCCAGTTCAGCCTGGCCTCAGTCCAAGCCCTACTAAAGTCAAAGGGCCTGATGCCCATCACTTTCTGTTCCTGTTGTCTTGAAAGGAAGTTCCTGACCAGAAACTACCATCTCAGCCTACCTCTGACTAGCTTTTACACACTAAGTCCCTTTGTGGATGCTTTTAGAAAGGTTTTTTTGCTTCACCATACAAGAAAACTTACTCCCTTTGGAAATAGAGTAAATTAACTAGGAATGAAAGGAGATGCACCACCAACCTCATCCATATCAGCAGTCAGGGGGAGAAGCTAGTGCAGTACTCGCATCCCACACAGGCAGGCCTTTCAGTGAACCCTCTTCTCTTCTGCAAAGAGAGACCCTTCCTGGATCTTGCACTACAAGCATCTTTTCCAGATAATCTTCACCTAATCACTCTCACTTTAAGCCTGACACAAGGGTAAGCTTGTACATAAACTTTGTATCATGGCTGTAGGAGTAAATAATGGAGAAAGCTGTTGTGTCAATTTGAAGACAGAAAAAAAAAAGCCCAAAAGGATGAGAAGTTTTGTTCTTTGCTCACTATAAGCATTTAGAGAACAGCAACCACAGCACAACTGACAGTAGTAACGCCACTTGGAAGTAGCACTACAACAGTCCTGAGTATTAGAAAAACATTCCAGGCACATTAGGGCTGAACTAGAAGAAGACAGCAACTAAAAGCTTAAAATAAAAAAAGAAGTTTATTTCCCTACACCACAGGCAAGGAGGAGAGTATTACTGACTGGGATGAAAAGAAATGCAATTCGCATTCTTCTGGCCGTATTTAATCCTCTGAATTCACACACCTGGAAAACAAAGAAATTAACCATTTTGCAAGTATGTGGAAGACAACCAAGTACAGCCTGATTTTCCCCATTAAATTTCTTAAAAGTTTCACTGCTTTAGATATCAAATCTAAAAATTCCAGAATGTATGAAGCAAAGAAAATTCAGGTATTTCATCAGTTTTTTAAGATTTGAAATAAAATAATCAAGTGTGACCTCTCATCTCTCACCAATTTGGTATATGTTACAAGTTATCCATACAGTCTGCAAGAACTTATGCTGTTGGCTAGTCATGATCTCCTCAAAGTCAGATGAAGAAATCAATAAAGAACACATTAACATCAAATTCCACTTTGAATTTCATTTCCCTCCCTCTCTGTACACCCAGCCCCTCCCTCTGAAAAACGCAGGAAATCCAGAGCTATGACACCAATTTAACTGCTAGGAGCTCATGGCCAATTGATTCAAGTCAAATAAGTTCAGTGAAGTTAACGGGATTTCTCTCATGCACATCTGGCTCGTAAACAGCTTGCTACTTCAGCCACATGCAGTTTTGTTTATTATTTAGTCCTTTAGACCTTCTTTAATCAAGACAGTCTATCAGAAATCTTTCGGTGGCCTATTACAGCTTTTAATGATTAAAGCTAGTGAGATAAAAAGATGCTTATTTTCAGACAGCATAGTGATCATTGACGCTTTCTGGATTCTCTAGTATTAACTGCTTACTTTGAAGGAAGAGACTGAAGGTTGTGAGGAAATTAAGTGTTTCCTGCTTAATTTGAGAAGCCAGTGTCTGCATGGTGACCCACAGATAAGTAGTGCATAAAAATAAAAATTCACTGACAAGCTTTAACAAGTACTTCCCCGTTTTCCTGTCCACTGAATAAGAGCTATTGTTTCTGCTTATGGACCTGGTTTATAGCTTACAGCTCCCGTTTTAAATCACACTATGAAATAACAGAGTAAGAGCTGCCAAGTGCTCCTGTACTACTTGATGAGTAAAACATATATTCCAAGTAATTCACCTCCGAGACAAACATCAACATCACTTCTTCTCTAAACACTGACTGAACTTTAAATTGGTACCAAGGGGCTCTGTAAAAAGCCCTTTGTTTTTTCCTTCACCAGAAGTTAAAAGTACTATTGTATTACGGTGCCAGACACGAAAAACAAACCCATCTTAACCATTCCTGACATCTGTTACTATTCCAAGACACCAGCCTGAGTCACAATAAGATGATGAAAAAATTGCTCACCAAAATGTAAAGTGCCAATCTCAATCTGTCTTAATATCCTAAAAGCAAGTTTTAGGCCCATGGTTGAGAGTTACTTCATTAGTATTAAAACATCTTATACAGCAGTGTTGTGTTTATGTTTTCAGTGACACTCATTTACATACAACAGTGAAATTTTCAAGGACTGGAAAATGGTGAATTGGATTAAAGGCATCTTGTTCTGTAATTGCAAACTTCCTTCCTGTGAGAACAACAGATACAACACATAACATCAGAACTGTACCCCTTGTTTGGATTAATCCAAACGTACCATTTTATCACCATCTAATCCAAGTTTATCATCTTAAAATGATAAATTAAGACAGCATTGTCATCAAAAAGGTGATCCAACCTCTTCACCTCACTTTCCTTTACTCTGTACGTTCATGCAGTGACCTTAGACTGAAGTCGGGTTTTTGCTGTAGTATATTTTCAGTTAGAACAGGAAAATTCCGGGATTCACTGGCTTCCTCTAAATTGGCCCTTTCTGCGAAATAGTGTTATGTCTGAAAAACAGATCTTCGGTTCTCCTTTGCAGTCCTTCTCAAATTCTCTTTTCTGGCTTGAAACTTGGATTCTAATTTTTGCACTTTCAATCAAGGCTTTCATTTTCTATGCCTCAGAACATCAGTTCATAATACAACATAGGGTATTAAAGACATCCAATACAGCCAGAAAAGATCAAATTGCACTACTTTTGAAACTTCATTACTTTGAAGCTTCAATATAGCTTCCTTTTATGTACATGCAATATGAAGTGCAGATGTGCTTCAGAGCACAAAGACTTGCACATGAACTCACCAAGTTATGAAATACTGACATAGGTATGACATCTAGGAAGTTATTAAATGCAGTCAGAACCCATCTTCTGGAAGTGGTGACACAGTTGAAATGTACTCAAAAGACAACCTGATTGAAGGACCAGGCTCAGTAACTTGCCGAACATAAGTTAATTTGTACTTGTTACATTGGTTCTTAGGCCAACTCATAGCAGTTCACAAACCTTACAAAGCATGATTGGGGGGAAGGGTCCACCAGCACATTAACTCTCACACAGCCATCAATTATCAAATTGAGTGAAGAGACACCGCATCCACTCCCTTTTCTGAAAGAGACAGCTTATCATTGAGAATCTTTCAAATAGCAGGAAATGTAAAGCATCCTCCTCTCATCAGCACTGGACTTAAAGCACCACATGGGCACAGGAATGCAGAGGTGCAAGACAAGGCTCCCCCAAGAAAAGCTGCCTGACTCCAGACACCCCCACCCCACCCCCCACGCTATAAGGTTATTTCTACTTGGGCAAAGAGAAGTAGATGCCTCTTGGATACCTCACCAAGTCTTCCCGCTGATTTTGAATTGTGGTCATTGACACAGTTGCCTACAACAGAAGCCATTCAGACAGTGGAGGTTTTTCCTGCAGCTCTATGCATCCTACTCATCATTCTGTCTGTGAAGTTCAGTTTTGGGTGGATTAATTTAATACACAAATCCCTAGCAACCTTTAAGCAAACAAGCTAGCAAAGCAGAAGTGAGAACAGTCTTGCTTACAAAAGTCACGCTTGTACATCGAAAGAGATGAAAAGGAGACCAGCTTCCCCAATATAGATACAATTTGTTGATGTAAGGATGTGGCTGATGGCAGAGTTTCTCCTTCAAGGGCCATCTACTAACCTAGGTCACCATGAAGTACACATATGCTGGTGTAATTTCACTTCTGCGTTGTAGGAGTAGAGCGCCAACAGGCATCAGTTATTTCTGAAGGGGAGGGGAAGAGGGGAGGGGAATCACATCTCCAAGCCAAAATAATAGAAGTTGTTGAAGACATACACAGTCCAGTATGCAAGCTAAGATCCCAGTCACACTGACACAGGCATTGCTTGACCTATTTCTCAATATTCCAGACTTTAGCTCTGTCATTGTAGATGTCTGACACTTAAAACGGTAAACAGGAAGAAGTTCAATGTAAATGAGCGTTAAGCTGAACTCTGACCCTGTTACTTCTCCATTTTTATGAAAGCAGACTTAAATATCATTGTTTCTTGGTAAAGGCTGACACTAAACCCTCAGCAATGCTACACCTGTATAGGCCTTCATGCCAAGAGGCTCCACTTCAAGACTGTAATGCCACATGAGAATTCTCAGCTTCTGAAATTCGTTTCTCCAATGTGTAACATTAATGAATTGTTGACAGTGCTCATGAGATATTTTTAAGCAACACAATTCATGCAAGAAATTTATGTAGACTTTTCAAAGTTTTCTTTTGTGGAAGTATTAAATATTTAAAAACTATTCAAGAAGATTTTTTCTAGAAGTAGGTGTAAAAAATTTTCCTTTGTGACAGTGTAATATTTTGACATATTATAAACATCGCTTTTACATTGCATGATCTTATATGAATAATTTTAACCAATGCTGAAAGCCATTAAACGGATAAAGAAGAATCAAAACAGGAACTTTAGGTAAGGAGGACTCAGCAACATGCAATAGAAATAGATGATTCATGCCTTAAGCAACCATAATGTAAATAATTAAACTTCAACAATCCTGAGAGGCGGCAAAATATCACCGCCCCTATTAAATATGTTAATCATGGCATTTATGTTCCACTACAGAATCATAAAGTAATTACAAATTCCCAGAGAGCAGCATTCAGCGCGTGTTTCATAAGGGCTGAAGAGTGTGCCTATCAGTTCTGCATGCTACACTACTGATAAAGGGCAGTCTTATGCCCTCCGTGCGATGAGACCTCTTATGCTAACCCTGTATCTTTCAAGTGCCAGGCAGTAGCATTCAAACCTTTGATGAATACAAAATGAATATACATACATCTTCCACTGCGTTCAACACTACTATTAAGTCTTTGGACAAGGAAAGCAAGGATTTCAAAGCCTGTGAACAGGACCCCTCTTTCCCACTGCAACTACTCTCAGACAACATGATTTTGTTGAAGACAAAGATGTGGCATCAACTTTACAACTGGATATCACAGGGACTCTTCCCTCCCTTTTCTCAACATCTATCTACCTCCCAAAATCCACAGATCTCGGGTACACGGCAGCTCTGTGCTTTGCTGGCACCTGGAGGGCACATGGGCTGTCTCTGCCCATAGCTAAGGAGAATAACCAGGTAATACCACAACCCAGACAAGGGATAGGGACAACAGTGACAAAGGGTAGTTCAGACCATTGCACAGAATTAGTATCACTGATACTATGACAGCAATGTGCCAGAACAATTATGTGTCACAGAGTTACAACACAACAGCAGGATTGATATCCTGGCCAACGCTGACCACACACTGCAGATGGTATCTGCAGTATGTTACCAAAATAGGCTTCAGGGCTATTAGAGAAGTTAAGGGAAGGACCCAAATCCCAAATCGCTACCCAGATGACTGAAAAGCATTAGACAGAGATGTTCTCAAGACAGGGGAATTCCACAATTTATGGAGGGAGACCACTGGAAAAGGAGTGCTTCCAAACAAGCCTGCAGAAAACTATAATCTCAATGCATGGATTTCTCACTAAAATTGTTCCCAATCCACCTCTCACACCTCTAACAACAAGGACCTTGACTCTAAAATTATTCCATAGCTATTCAGGATAATCTTGCAAGGGTTATCTTTTTTTCGTGTCTGTTCTCTCTGAAAGTATAATCTTCCCATTTCACTCACTAAATCGTAAGGTCACCTTCTACAACGTTGAAACAGAAGATGTTCAATCCACGTACCACCCAAGATACCTGTGAATTAAACACCTTCTCCTTCCCACCACTTCCTATGTGGACAAGGGCATGAAATTCAGATGCAGGCTACAAGCCTGCTTCTAATCAAACCAAGTGAATACTTGAAAAGTGTTCTCTCCCCTTCCTACACTTCCCAGAAAGGGGAACCATTACCTCCACTGCAAAAATCAGATACAGCACTGGTGAAGACACAGACATTCTCTAACACATACAAAGGAATCGTTGACTGTTTTTGTGAAAATCTATAAACAAGCGGGGTTTCAAGTTTTCTGCAAGGGGACCACACCAGCACTTGTAGCCAACGTTGTAAAGTCCTCTCTTCTGTCCACATTGTATGGATTTTGCCAACAAATTGCAAGGAGAATTGTTGGGACAAGAAAACAGCACTCGTGTTAATAGCAGAAACCCGTTCCATATTTAAAACAAGCAAAAAACCCACACAACTGCTATTTGCAAATACCATCAGGGTACAACTGAGGTCCCCAGCCCCTCTCTGCACACATGCTGCGCAGTGTGTTTTGGAATACAGATTTTGGTGCTAGGATATGGTGTATAGATACAGTAGAGCCGACTACTTGTCACTTTAAATAGTTTAAATAGCAACTTAATTGGAATATTCAAGACCTGGGACAGAGCACTGCAACATCTAGAAATCCTAAAAAAATATAGTCCTATCCAGTCTGAAGCTAAAGGAGACATCTAATAAAAGAAAATGCCCCCTGAATCCCCACGGAAAGCCCCTGCCTGCAGCTGTGCTCAGCTGGGCTGCAGAAAAACCTCTAAGAGACAGAAACCGCACCAGCAAGCCTGGCAGCACAGCAGTGGGGGCCAGTTTAGAATCATAGAATGGTTTGGTTTGGAAGGGACCTTTAAAGGTCATCTATTTCCAACCCCCTGCCCTGGGCAGGGACACCTCCCACTACACCAGGCTGCTCAAAGCCCCATCCAGCCTGGCCTTGAACACCTCCAGGGATGGGGCGTCCACAGATTCTCTGGGCACACTGTTCCAGTGCCTCAGCACCCTCAGAGGAAAGAATTTCTTCCTTGTATCTCATCTAAGTCTACTCTCTTTCCATTTAGAATCATTACCCCTCATCCTGTCGCTACACCCCCTGATAAAGATCCCTCCCCAGCTTTCCTGTAGGTCCCCTTTAAGTACTGGAATAGGCTATAAAGTCTCCCCGGAGCCTTTTCTTCTCCAGGCTGAACACCC
>VXBO01010763.1:0-19221 GCA_013400135.1 Rhinoptilus africanus | reverse complement strand
CCATCCATCCATCCATCCATCCATCCATCCATCCATCCCCCAGTCTGTGCTGGTACTGGGGAATGCCCTCACCCAGGTGCAGGACCTTTCACTTGGCCTGGTTGAACTTCATGAGGGTCACATGCCTTGGTAACTTTATTCCTAGCACTCTGGCTGTACACTAAAGCACTTTCACCCATCCTTCCCTTTTTATCCTCACCTCCTTCGGGAAACTGGCTTTGAACCTCACTCAGGCAAGCTGCCTCCTGGAATGAGTGCTGACCTGGACATGCTCTCCACTACACCAGCACCCTATCCCATACTGCTTTCTCCTCAGGCCAGGAACAGCACTTGTTTACCTGACCCTTTTCTAGAAGGCTGAATGCAATGCCAGTTGAATCAGACTGAGTTAAAAAAATAAAATAAAATAAAAAAAATTAGTTCTGGACCTGTCCAAACCCTAGAGCCTAGAGTAGGCGGCAGAGCTCTGGAGGGCCACCAGCTATCCCAGGCCACTTCAAATGGCACTCTGCACAAAAGCATGACCATACATGCCACAAGCCTACATCAGGACCTACACTGGACATCTCCCCGGGCCTGTCTGGTGGACCAGTCTCCATGGGTAGAGGCAGGAACAGTCGCTTTGCTGGGAGCAGAGGGCTTCCATGGAGAAGGTCCCACAGGTCCACCAATGCAGCCCATTTCTGCATGACCCACCATGGACCCAGCAGTTATTTGAACCAGGACACACCATGGCTCTTCCCAAAAGCAGATGTACCCCGAATGCCGTATTTAAATTGTTGAGGATGAGAGAGTGAGTCCAAAGTGTGCCAGTGAGGGCCCCTGGCCACTGAGCAGACCAAAGGGCAGTGGAGACGTAGAGCCTGACTGACGGACTGGGCCCACAGGAGCATGGAAGTCCTTCACCTCATGCACAAGGTGATGCAGATCACAAACGGTGGCCCCATTTGGACAAAGAGAAACAAGGCTTCATGCAGAAAAGCAGTCAGCCAGGGAACTGTGGAAAGGTTATTTTTAGAGTTGCACATTTCCATGATAAAGACCAAGTATTACCTCTAGCTACAAAGAAATCTTTTCTAGCACTGGTGGAAAAAAATGACCTGAAGAAGTCCGATGACCTGGAGCTTCAGCTGCAAGAGAGTGCTATTCAAGACAGTTATTCAGTACCCAATGCAGCATGTGCAAAAGAAAGCCCCAGAAAGCACCCACTGAAGAGCTCAGCCACCTCTGCTGCCCAATCACACACTTCTTTCTTTAAAAATATGGCCTGATTTTTATTTTCAAACACGGACTGAAGTGTTCACTCAACTCCTGCTTGGATTTTGGCTAACACACTGGGACCAGCACCATTAGGTTCAAGCGAGGACAACAGGTAGGCAGGACACAGTGGCCAGAGAGGGCTAAAAGTCATTCTGCAGCCCACTGCCACTTGCAGCTGTCTGTCTCCTGCAGCCATCACCCTTGTGTCTGGTGGTTTCTTCAGAATCCACTAACTCACGGAAATAGTATAGATCAAACTTCCAAGCTGTAAGGTAGAGCCAAGCTTAGCCAAATAAGTTTTTTAAGTGGATCCAACAGCAGCCAGACTGCTGAGGCTTTCATGCTTCCTGGTGTGACAGAGGGGACACCCACACCACGAGGGAGGAGGGAGGATGAGCACTCTCACCCTCTGCTAGGTAACTGTTTTGCTCATAGATGCATGACTTGCAAGTTATGAGTATGAAGTTATGAATTAGAGTACTTTTGAGTTAGAAACCTCATGAACTAAGTGACAGATTAGTGAATTCACGTGTTAGACTAGCCTCTGCCCTTGTTTGTCTTGTTTGCTTTCTTTCCTAATGAGGTCATAAAATAAAGTTTAATTTACAGAGTACATTGTCCTGTAGATTTGGGAGATCCAAATGGACCACGAAAAATTGTGTTGCTCATGACCCATTCCTAGGCAGGCTGTCTCATTGTTCTGTTGTTGTGAATCCCAGTCTCCCCCACCCCGATTCTCCCCGTTCTCCCCACCCTGGGCCCAGCAGCAATCTGATAGCCCCCCACCAGAAGGTTTGCTAGGGCAGCACTCTGCCCAGGTCAACCAGTCACTGCAACCTGCAGCTCTGTCAGAGCTTTGGGCATAGGGAGGTGGGAAAGTCCCTAAAAGCCACGCACTGCACAGCAGCCCACTACATCTCTGTAAATAGCAGCCCACATGCAATCATCATAATGCATTTAATCAAAAAGGAAGATGGGCTTTGGTCATCATGAGGCTCTAGCAGCAGCCCTGATCACAGAGTGTTACTGAAGAGGCAGTAGTAAAGGGATGGGAAACATTAAAAAGGGAAAAATCCACCTCACAGGACTGGGCACTTGGTCAAGTATCTTTTCGTAGGATCATGGATTCACAGAGGGGTTTGGGTTTGAAGGGACCTTCAAAGATGATTCGGTCCAACCCCCTGCCCTGTGCAGGGACACCTCCCACCAGCCCAGGCTGCTCCAAGCCCGTCCAACCTGGCCTTGAACCCCTCCAGGGATGGGGCAGCCACAGCTTCTCTGGGCAGCCTGGGCCAGGGGCTCACCCCCTTCATGGTATAACATTTCTTCCTCATTTGCAACTTAAACCTCACAAGGCCGCTGATGAGCACATCAGCACCCTCTGACGGGCCCTGACACCATCACCCAGCTCTCCCCAGCACCTCCCCATCAACCAGCCCCTGCAACCCTCCAGGCACTGCTGCCTGTGAGTTCTTCCCGGCCTCCTCCTGCCCTCGCTGGCCGAGCCCTGGCAGCCGGCAGCCCCGGGCAGCCCCGGCAGCTGCACGCCCTGGCAGGCAGCGCTGACGTGCTCCCCAGCACACACGCTCCAGCATCCCTCTCCTCCCCAGCATGGCGTCAGCCACGTGTCACCAGCCGCCTTTTCCACACCTCTTGTTAATTCATGAGAGGGGAAATCTCCTCTCCAATGGAGGAGGAACAGGGAATCCCAAAAGCAATGTGACCACCGTGACCAGCAAATCTTGCTTACTCCCTGCTTCACCGCTCCAAACTTCCTGCACTGCCCTTGCTCAGTGCCCATCAGAGAAGGGCAGGTTAGTCTTAAATGCTCAAAATAAAAATGGAGATACTGGAAATACTGGTAGGAAGGGAAGAAAAGCAACTTGGCTTTAACGAGGAAGATGAAAAAACACAGTCTGAGTGATCAGAAAATAACAGAGACCTTACAAAATTACTGGAAAACAATGCACGGATGCATTTGGGCAGAACAGAAAGAAAGGGGAAAAATAGGACAGATGCAGGTCTAGGATTGCACAGACCAACTGCCAAGTACTCGTTCCCCCTCCTCAGCTCTTGCAGAGGAAATATTGTTGTGTACTGTCTCACAGCGGCCCCCACGGCACCGGCTCACCCCTTCCCTCCTGGCCCCACATCTCAGAGCCTCCTCCCAAGGCACCCCGCCTCCTCCCCCCATTTGGACTCATCTTACTCCCCCCATCCATCTCCCTTAATTACGGCTTCCCCAGCCTTTCCCTCTCTTCCTGCTGGAATTCACCCTCCCCTGCCAGTTCACTCTCCAGATTCCTTTCTTGGCCAGGATTTGCAGTCCCCATTCACAGCACTGCTCAGTTAGCCAATTACCAAGCCCAGACAGCAGGCTCTGCCCTGCCAGCCTTCACGCTTTGCCCCAGGCATCTGCTGTTGGCAGCTGCTGGTCAACCACCACTGCCTGCCTCATCGTTTGCATACTTAAAAAATCTCAGAATTTAACTACTGCACAAGAGACGCTGTCTGCAGGCACTTGCAGCCCCTGCTGCACCTCCCTGCTGCCAGGCAGCAGGGCAACCCCATGTGTCTGGCAGAAGAAGGTCCTTGTGCAAGAGCATTGCCCAAGGCGCATCCTCCCCAGGACCTCAGCAACCCACCATGGCCATGGGCGCCTTTCTCCTCCCCAGCTTGCCTGAAAAAGACATCCGTCTCCCTGCAGGGTAGTATTTCTACCTTTTAGACAGCAGGTTTTGTATTCCCTGGGGGGAGGCTCTCATACATCTCATACTGAGGGTGTCTTCTAGAGGTCTGTGGGCATCCTAGCTCACAAGACATGGCTGTGTCCCCTACTCTGTACACTCACCTCCACATCAAACCCTAATAGACAGAGGCTCTTCCCCATCAACTGCCTTTTTCCAAGTTATCCTGCCCCAAATTTCTCGTCCCTTGATCCAAACTCAAAGCACTCACATGGAGGCATGGGGCTGCTACACGCACAAAACGCACAGCCCTTACCCACACTTTGCCTCAAGACATGCATGCAGTTCTGCAGCGGCTCTCAAAGGCTCAGCAACATTCTCCTCCAAGAGTGCAAAGCCCAACTCTAACTCTCAGTAAACAACAGCTTTAACAGACACAGGTGATGCTCAGGAATGACAGCAGAGACTTCCAGCTGTTGTAGATGTGAAAAAGGCACAGCTGCTGAGCACATGTCAGTGGGGTGGATCTAATACAGCTCAGAAGCAAAATTATGTCCAGGACAGGTGAAGGTTTAATCAAAGCAAAATGTGTAAGGAAGGAAAAGCAGCAAAGAGAGTGTATCTTTGTTTTTTCTGCAGTTTGTAGCAGCTGGGGGCTAGGCAGGGATCACACCCACAGCACCAGGCTGGAAACAGGGACCAGATAATTACAGATTCAGAGTCAGATTGGGGAAAAATGATGAATGAGTCCCACACAGGGGTCAATCGCGGGTCAAGTTCAATTCAGTATTTTCATTAAGAGGTTGCAGGCTGGAGGAAAATCCACTCACTGGCTTGCAGAGGGGGCATGGAAGAGGTGTGAATGCTTCACCTATCTGATTTAAAGACACACTTGATTAATGACAAAACCAGGCTAAAAATCAATTACAGAGAGACTGAAAAAGGACAAATCTCAGCTGGTTCCCAAGGAGAGCAATAATCTAATGGCCAAATACAATTCCAGGACCTTGTATCAACTCATACACTGGAAGCAGGTTACATGAAAGCCAGCAAGGAAGGCAGCAGCCGACGGTGGGACGATACATGAGTGAATTAAGGGCATTTTTTTCTTGGAAACAGTGAATCTGAGAAGGACTCAGGTAGACAACTGCCTCCCCGAGCTCAAGACAGCACCATGCTGACGATGGGCAGTGCAGGCAGAAGGGGGCTGTGATCCCACTTCTGAACACGGCATTGACCCCATGTCCCAACAGTGCTTCCACACTTCCCAGACAAGGATGTGCCACAGAGGTTAGAAAGCAGGATTTCACGCACAGGAGGTCTGGAGATGCTGCCTGACCACTGCCTGCAAGTGCTGGCCCATGCAAAAGCTGCCCACAGACACAGCAGTCTGAACGCTACCTAATCTCAGCAAAAGATCTAGTTAATCCAATTTTCTGGAAGTAGTTGGTGTCCAGTAATCCTTGGCTTGCTTGCTTCTTGCAATCTGTGGATAGTTAATCCCCTGTTCAGTCCTCTCCTTCTAGGGTAAAAGGATGATCAGGATTTCCCGTACCAGTCTCAGACAGGACTGCCAGCCAGGTGCTGGGACAGAGACTGCACTCAAATTCTGCGTCACAGAAGATACGACACCTGGGTGCAATGGTCAGGGAGGGATATGCTAACAAAACAAGAGGAAATGGCCTCAACTTGTGCCAGGGGATGTTTAGATTGGATATTAGGAAAGATTTCTACAGCAAAAATGTTATCAAACATTGGAACAGGCTGCCCAGGGAAGTGGTGGTATCGTTGTCCCTGAAGGTATTTAAAAGTTGGGCAGACACGGTGCTGAAGGATATGGTTTAGTGGTGGGTTTTGTCAGAGTTAGGTTGGTGATTGGACTTTATGATCTGAAAGGTCCCTTCCAACCTAGGCAATTCTATGATTCTACCTCAGTAACTAATAATTGTCTCAACATTCTTCTGAAGACCAGACACTAACCAACACTGGACATGGTCCACCTGATAATGAAGATCTGTGTCCTCAAGAAGTCTCCTCTGATGCAAATCTCACATGCTCTGCACCAAACTAAGCACCAAATCTACACTCGGGATGTCAGGAACCTCCACTAATCAGGGCCTCATCTCTTTCATGGAGGACACATCACCCAACCAATTCCTTTGGCATGGGAGGATTTCAGTCTTTCATGCTTTTGACCTACCACCATCTCCAGAGGTGGAGCAGAGTCCCTGCCAGTCTCAACCACCCTGTGGTTCTGTAAAGAAAGCTGTTTTACTGTGATAGTGATTGATCACAGGTCACACAGAGACACTGCAGAATCTTCATTTTGGAGATATTAAAATACTACCTGGACATGGTTTTTGGCAACTTGCTTCAGGTGACTCAGCTTGAGCAGGGGTGTTGGACCAGGTCACCTCCAGAGGTCCCTTCCTACCTCAACCAATCTGTGATTCTGTGAAAATGAGGAGCTGCCCTGTGATGACCAGACAAGAGAAGCTGTTGTGCTGTGTTTCATGAAACTTGTGAAAAGCAGCCATGCCACAAGAGTGTTATGTGGCTGCAGAGCATCACCAGCTCCCATGCAGCACCACTGGTGCTGGACCCTGGGCTGGGGGACAAGGTGGGGCAAGGGGGACAGCCTGCACCTTGCTGGACACGTGCAGGGAAACTTCCTCATCTGGAGACCAGCTGAAGCAGATGGGAGGGGGACCCAATAAAGCAAAGAGATGGCATTAACAGTAGAAATTGTTCAAGAACAAGAGAAAATGCCTTAAGAGGAGAATTCAGAGCCCAAGAGAAGATTGTGTTACCATCTGCTATCACCTTACAAGGAGGAAATGCTGAAAACTGAAGAGCTGCTTAGTCTTTACCATGTCCTTGTATCAAGACCTTGATCTTCTGGACCACCTCCTTTGTCAAACTTAAGTTACTGAGTTCAGTGGCAGGAGAACCAGGACAAAGCCCACAGGTCAAGGCATATGGGTGCCCAGGCAGCACCGCAGTCCTGCCTGACCCTGCCCCATTTGGTTAGGGGGCCCAGCCAAATCCCCCCCAAGGCTGGCTAAACCACCTGACTGCCTTTCTCTCTGCAATGTCAAATCCGGCCATGTCCCGCAACATAAGATGATCTTCATCTCCTTCCCCAACCAGCCTGCACACCACAGGAACAGGGAATAACCAGCAATATGCAGCAGCATCACACTCCACAAGGATGCAGTGCTACTGATCCCGCAGTGCTCTGTGGCCAGCCAGGTCTGAAGAGGTCAATCTCCGTAATGTATTTTGGCAAAAAATTCCAGCAGTTTCACACTGAAAACACCATCCAGAGCAGTAACCAATAAGGTTGGCACTGCCTTTCACTATCAATTACACACGCAAACACTGGAATCAAGAGCAGTTCCCCTTCCAGCACACTCAATACCTCATCTGGGGTAAGCCCATTTCCTCTTATCATTAATTATTACACATTAGAAGCCTGCAAAGTTTTAATAGCTAATTCCAAAGCTCTTCCTACTTGTTTCAGCATCTCCCTCCTGCCAATGCATAGTAGGACCTTCTGCCCCAACACCACAGAAGGTGCCGTGTGTCAAACAAAGCCCCCAGCCCCCCAGACAGGCACTCCTGCACCCCGACAGCACAGAGAGACGGGGGCCAGGAGCCTCCCCACTGCCAGTGCTTTCCCTGGACAGACACAAGTGCAAGGCTGGGCAGCACAGGACACGGCCCACAGCAGTGGCCCTCTCCCTGCCAGCAAGGGTGGACAGCTTTGCAGCAGCTTTCATGTAGTGCTTTCCCAGTGCTTGCTCCAAACCATGCTCTAACACCATTTTAACGAGCCCTCAGCATGTGCCACATCCTCACGCGACCACGGAGGGCATGGGCCCCGACTGCGCACCAGGCAGTGGTTTGTCATCACCATGACCACACTTTGCCTGCTCGCTCTTGACATTTCAATAGCTTCTGCAGGAGCTGGTTTTATCCACCCACCATGTGGTCCTTGCCACGGGCAGGGCTCCTACACGGGCAGCAAGAGGAAGAGGGAGGTGAGGGGGGATGTGGGAGCCGAAGCCCCTGGATGGATGCTTGTGGCAGCAGTGGACGGCGCAGGTGACCATCGCTGCCAGCAGGCCTGTCCCGTGGCCAACCTGCACCGCATCCCAGCCACACAGGCTGCGTGAGAGGAGGGCAGATTGGCTTCCAGGCTGCCCCAGGCTAGGGGCTTTGTAACCCCCACAGTGCTGTCCTGAAGGAGGACATAGAAACACCCCAGGAAACCAACCCCCCCTGCCTCACTTCCTACCAGTGCCGTCAGCAGCACCCTGCATGTCCCAGCATGGGTGGGCAGAGGGTGAGCCTGTACCGGAGCAGGAGCAGCTCAGCAGAAAGCCAAGGAGCCTGCAGAGCCTGTCTCTTCGGAGGATCAGGGTAGGGAGCGCGTCTCACTACCAGGAACAGAGTGTGGGGGCAACAGCTCAGGGTTGGCAGCCAGCATTGGGCTGGTGTGCCTCACCCCTTCTGGGCACTTTTTTGCCTGTATGCAAAGTGGGATGGATTTTGTATTTGCATTCATTCAGTAATGTTAATTATGACCCCCAGGCACATGTAACAAACGAGAGGTTTCCAAGCCTCAGGTCCCACCAAGCTAGAATTGCTGCCTAAAACTCCAGGTCACCCTTTAAACAGACTTGGACAGTTCAGAAGTTAGTGCCCTCACGTAACTTAATTTGGTCTCTTACTGAATTCAAAGTTTGGAAATAGGAAGAGGTTACTGCCTGAATACCAACCCCAATCAAGCATCAACGGTCCTCTTGCTAGAAACAGAGCAAGTCGGGCTTGTGCCCCAGCCCCAGCGCTCCCCACTGCCAGGGGTGCAGAAGCAGCCGTCTGCAAGAAGTCACCACCAGGGGGTCACAAAAACCCATTTCCATCACGAGAATCTGGATTTTTCATGTAACAAATTACTTCAATCACAAAAATAGGGTCTTCTTTCCATTCCTTCTGTAGCTCACCACCTGCGAGCTGATGGGAAGGCATTCGCAGACACTCCGTACATATCAGTCACCACCTTCCCACCAGCAGTGTGTTCAGACAAGGGGAGAGGCTAGTCACAATGGGAAGTTAACTACAGTTTCTTCACTTTAGGCTGCTGAAAAAAGCAGCTCAGAGCTTCTCTAGTGAGAAAGCAGAAGTTCCGCAGGGTTCGGGTGCTGCAAGCAACACTCTGCTCAGAGCTGGTACAGAGATGGGTCCACTGTGGAAATGGAGCTATGATGGCATACATTGACGACTCCTTTTAGATAGTATTTTTTTAAGCAAAACTAAACAACAGGACAAACAAAAATTAATATGATTGAGGGCTTACATATCACTTCATTTTAGTTGCAATTAAGAGCAAAAATTATGCATCCTTCCAAAGCTAAATCTTGAGAGCAGCTCCAGTTGACATGGCTCCACCACTGCAGAAGTGGAACTGCTAAGCAGGATCTTCTTAAAGCTCAGAGGAAAATAAGGTGGGTGATGTTCTGCTTACATTCTTTAAATTGCTTTCCCACCAGGCTGGTCTCTGTAGCACCATAAGCTATTAAAAGCCCTTGCAGTACTCTCAAGGCACAGAATTATCTTCCAGATTGGGAGCTCCAGGTTCCTTTTGGTCATGGTGAGATATATAATCCATACATGGGTGCCATACCCACTCTAAGCACCATCTCTGCAAGAACCCAGACGGATGCCAAGAATAAGGCGCTTCTTATAGCTGTAGCATTTTTAAGAGACGTTAACATAAAAGTGTCCTAATTTCTGACTTCATTTGAACATGCATGAGTCACTCAGTTGCACTCTTCTAAAAGCCTACATCTGTACAGAAAAACCCCAACTTCTTTCTCTCACATACCCAAACTGCTTAGCAAAAAGGGCACTATAAAGGCATGGACCCGCTAGTTTTTTCTTCACGATTCAAAACTTTTAAATTCTCAATGGAAAAAAAGATTACTACAGAGATAATTTCCAAACACTTCGCAATGAGCATTGCTCAGCTTAGGATGCCACACACATAGTGTCATGTCCTACCATGACCACAGGCTGCTGCTTCTACAGGCCACCCTGTGCTCAGGAGGACCTTGGCCCCCAAAAACTGGGAATTGACACAAGGTTTGAATTGTCTTTCATCAAAAAACAGTAGGTGGGGTGAAAAGAAATGACACAGAGACTCCAGTGTTCCTTCCAAGCTGAGATACAACAGGGAAGATGTTCTCTACCACACAAAGACAGGAATGCTCCCTGCATTCAGAGAACAGACTGAGCATCTGGGTCTCTCTACTGTTCCTCCTATAGAAAGAGGCTGCCTTTCAAGTCTCACCTCTTCTCAAAACCCTCTCGCTATGCTACAAAAGAAGAAGAAAGGAAAGGACAGGTGGAGGTTGCAGCAGCTACAGTTTCTCAATGGCAGCTTTGGCCAACTAAGAGAACTTTGTAACTTCAGCCTCATTTCTTCAATGGAAAAGCTTCAAAGACCTGGCTTCCTGGGAACAGCAGCACGCTGCAGCTGGAAGAGCAAGGTAGCATCACAGGTTGTTCCAATGAGACAAAGGCAAAGGGAGCATAGAACAAACCTTCCAGCAAGTCTGCCTTTGCCCTGCTTTTGACCCAGAAACTTTTCAGGAGAAACTTGTGGTTTTCTACCCACAGTAACCGCAGAAACAAACTGCACTGTCTTCCCATCTTCGCTCTAGACAAACACTACAGCACACTGAGCTGCCCCAACTGCTCTCAGGGCTCCAGAGACTCCTCAAGGGTCAGCTCCTTCTTTAACACAGGAGCTCCTTATCTGAGGTTGAGGACCTCTTTCTGCTGAGCCTTTTTATGATTACATCTTTTAAGGCGGCACTTAATTTAAGAGATTAAAGACCAATAATTCTTTGAAGTGGAAAGTAAGACCTGAAGATAAAACCAGCAAACTTTAAACACTTCAACACAACCTGTCTGGTTGCAATAGTCCAACTGTTTATTACAATTTTTGAAATATTAATGCAACTCTAAACCTTTTCTTGTTGCAGGAAAAAGCCAAGCAAAATTCAAAGCATCAACCACAGGCATGGAACAAGCCACGGTTTCACGTTGCAGCACTAGAGAAAGGATGTAACTGACACAGGCTCAAGTCTGCACATGGGCACATCAGGATTTGATTATTTTCCACTGAAACTTTCACCAGGAGCTGCTCCCTTGGTGGCTGTGGTTAGAGGGACAGAGGAAGAAGTTTCAACGCTCGTACCCACCACTTTTGACCAGATCCGAGTGGGAAAGGCTTCCAGCAGGCTCAGGTTGGGGCCAAGGAGGTGACAGCTATGAGAATGCCAACAGAGATGTCTTTGGGTTGTAGCAAATGGCACACACATGCCCTCGCACACACACGCGCACACTCAACAGCTACTTTGGAGATAGTTTCCATCAAAACAGACTAAAACTAAGGGCATTCAAATGAACATCTCAGATCGGATCCATCTCAGATGGGGTCAGTAAATGGGTAGGGTGCTCGAAGGGTGGGTCCTCCATGGGGGGATGGTGGCACATTTTGCCAAGCACACCAACAACCCCCCAAAACTCTGCCACGGGGATCCACCATGGGACAACTTTCTAGCTCCCTGACTCACCGGCATGCTGGGTGGCGTGGAGGAGTACAACAGCCAGGTTCGGGCAGCAACTGCTACAGAAAATAGTCAGGTCAATGCATCTCCTGATGGCCTCCATCTCTGACTGGAGGGCACATGGGAAAAACAGAAAGCCTCTAAGGACAACTAGGCACTTACATCCACAATGTTTGCTATGTTTGCACCTGCCTGAAATAGGGAACACACGCATTTTACCACAGGGACAGAATACCAGTGCCGTTCTCTAAGAGAGAGTGAATCTCAGCTTTATCAGCAGATAAGGTACAGAAGGCCCTCACTATAAGGAAAAAGTGGAATAATGCTAGTTAATGAATAACCGGAATTCTCGCTCATCCTGTGCTCCTCCTTGCAGCTTTCACCTTATCTGGGATAAGAGGTTTCACTTTGTCCTGGATAAAAAATTTCTCCTCTTGCTGATGAGCAAGTTGTACAACCGTCAGCACTGCAGACATCTTGCTCCCATTTCCACAGACTGCCTCCAGGCACTGCTACCAGCACAGGGACACCAGGGAGGTCTTCATCGCCTCTGTTCCTCAGTGCCACGCTTGTAAATGGGACAGGAGCTGAACATCCCTTCCCATGCAGAATTATTTTAGATTTACAGGTCAAAACGCTACTACCTAAGCACCATGACAACCTCTGGCAGTTATCTGAGCAACGAATGATGGATCATTCTTCCTATTAAAAGTGCACAAAGAAGTGGTTCACAAAGGGCTGGAGGCTAGTAATAAATAATATCTGCACAAGATGATCTTCAGCTGCACACACATCAGTATTTACAGATGGATTCTACACCAGTCGATTAATTATTTACCTCAAAGCTAATTAATCATCCATTAACTCTTTGTAAGCTCTTCTACCAGTAGGGTACACTCATGAAGTGACTCAATAAATGCTTCTAACATCTACAGCTTCATATGATGAAGAAGAAAAATCCTTGATGGGAGAGCCCCAGGCCAGAAATCAGGAGGCCACATCCCAGCTGCATTTTATCTTATTTTCCTGACAATTATTTGGCCTTGCCTGATCCTCTATTACTTGTCACGTGGTGCTCAAAACAGACTTCTTCTCCAGACAGCACTTCTTTTTACTTGCAACCAAAGCAGCTCTTTTATTTGAACTTTTGCTAATAATCTGATAACTCGATTAGGAAAACACAGTTCTGCTTCACCTCTGTGGGGCCTGGAAACTCATTAACAGTGCTATGAGATTGCAAGAAACCTAAACCTATCAATCAGGCTCCGCAGGCATTAAAAGCAAGCTCAAGACTTATGCTGCCTGTCCTCAGAAAACATTACACTCTAGCTGACCCACAGAAACTGAGGCAAGATCGGCAGGCAGGTCTCCAGGGCCACGGGAGGAGAAAAGTCACTGTGAGGAAAGCATGAGGGCCATGTACATGCCATGCTCTTTTCCACGAGCCTTCAAACCTAGTGATGCCTGTCTGGAGCCTCTACAGCCATCCTACCCGGAACAGGAATAATTCTTCCCATTTCCCCAACAAAATGCAAATTAAAGTCCTCCCAAAGCCCAAAGGTTTAGGGTTTTTCTGCTGCAACGCCATAGCTCATCACCAGTTTGCTTCCCATGTGAAATATCTGCATCAGCATCTGCCAGCAACGCACAGGTTCCCCACTGCTATTGGACTCCATTGATACTACTGGTTTCTTTTGTCAGAGGAGTTTTCTTTTTTGCTTAATTTGAGGCTGTAACTCAGCAGATTTCCTGAATGGTAGAAATGCTGTACAAATAAAACTCGCCCACTACATGGGGATTCTCCATCTTCCAGACCCTTTGATGCTCACTTTCCAACACCTCTTCTGCGAGTGAGTCCAGACACCCTCACACCACACCATTCACATCAATCTGCTCATTAAACTGGGACCTCAGACTGGGATCTTTAAGGGGACTTGGTGTCCTACCTATGGCTGACACATCCCTGATTTGAAGTCTTTGCCTGCCTGCACTGTGGTGTGACACAGCTGCCATGTGGGGCTCAGTCCCAGTCCCCCCCAGTAACATCACCTGCCTGTCCAGACCTAAAACACTCATTTCCGGGTCCTCTGAGCAGTGGGAGACAGCACCTGGTCATCTGTTCAACTACAGCTCTGCCGGCTCAGTGCTAAGGGAACTCATGGTCCAACCTCCCATCACAAGAAATAGAGCCAAGAGAGTCCCCTGATCACAGCAGTCCCATCACATGCCCAGCAGTTCTGCAGCTGCTTGAGAAGAAGCCTCCAAGCAAGCCCCCAGCCAAGCCCTATGCAGTGACACCCAGGACACACATGACACCCATCTCACATGGGTGCAGCCCTACCATGAATCACCTCAACTGATTCCATCCCAAATATGGCTCTCCTGGAGCACTTCCACCCAGCGCCCCTCTCCTAGGGCACAACTGGCATTGGCAACGAGATCTCACAATGTACCTGAAGTTCATCCTCATCAATAACAAGCACCACGAGCCCACTCAGGAAGTGGGGCATCATGGGGAACCCTGTGAGAACCGTGACTTCTACACCCAAGAGCACACAGGGGATGATTTCAAGACCAAACTGAAGCCCGCACTGGTCACACACATCTGGTTGCCACTCACTGGATCCCCATAATTGGAAGTGTTCAAGGTAAGGCTGGAGGGGGCTTTGAACAAATTATTCCCCTGGCAGGGGGTTGGACCGGATGATCTTTGAAGATCTTTTCCAACACAAACCACTCAGTGAGTCCATGATTCTGCGGGGAAAGCCAAGCCGCTACAGCCTGCATTAGGTGGCAGTTGTGCAAGCACCCATGTGCACCATGGAAGTGACCGTTCAGCTTCACCGCACTCCAGGCAGAGCCCATCAGAGGGAAAAAGCACCCGGTTATTGGCATGAGGGGCAGAGGACGCTGCTCCCAAAGCAACCAGCCCGCTCCCATCTCTCCCTCGCATCTCAGGATAACGCCCTGTCCGTGACACTGAGCTCACAGCACAGTATCACCCCTCCTCCCCCCTCCCTCCGCCGCATCCCACAGCCATGAGCCGCAGGGAGGACCCAGCTCGTCGCCCCGCTGTGCTGCGCCCACCTCTTGCTCCACAGGCACCAGCTCCCTCTGCCCGTGGGTGGCTCAGCCGAGCTGTGCCCAGTGCAACGCAGGGACAACTCCTCTCAGTTTGCATTTCATGTCAAAGCTGGCTGCTTCCCTATCAGATATCAAAAGGCCTCATGCGCACAAAACAGCTGCTTTTTCAGACGTGGTTGAGTCTGGCTCTATCTTCTTCACACTCTCTCACCAGATGTTTGTGCTGATCACCACCATGAGCCCAGCAGCTCAGGCAGTTTGTAATCTACCTCATCTCACTTATCTAACCCATACTTTTGTCAATGGGGATGTAACAAGAGACAGTGTCAAAAGTCTTGCTAAGCCAAGACAAATAACACCCGCTGCTCTCCCTTCACCCACAGAGCCAGCCATCTTAGAAACTGTCAGGTTGATCAGGTGTGATTTTCCCTTCGTAAACCTGTGCTCCAGATCACCTACTTGTCCTTCATGTGCCTGGAAATAGTTTCCAGGATTAGTTGCTCCTTCACAGGTGCCACAAGGAGGTTGACTCGCCTGGAGCTCCCCTGCAGTGTACACAACACCTCTTCCACTGCTCCCTCCATCACCACAGCCAGGGAGAATCAGCACTGTCCGGCTGCTGGGAGGACATTTCTTTGCTGCTCACCCCTGCCCTGGTGCAGGCACCTACCCAGCATAAATTACTTGTTTTCAGAAACATTTCCACTTGGCAAACAATAATTAACAGTCCCCTGAGTCAGTGACCACCAGCAGACACTTGCCCCCAGCTCCATCAGTGCACCCTCCCTCAGGGGACAACAACATATATTTTGAGGATCACTTGATTAATATAAGGTGTTGCCCCAAAAAATTAAAAAAGCAGGTAGGAAGAAAAGCAACTTTCCAAAACACAGCTCACAGACCACCAAAGGTCCAAACAGTGTCCACCCTGCTGAACAGCTCTTCTCCAAGACGGCCAGCACCATCCTAACACCTACCCACCCGGGACACCAGCACTTCCTACGTTATCACAGGATGCAGCAGCCCATAGTCCAAGATATCACAAATTCAAACGCAGCCTTTGCCTGAAAACCACTTTTAAGACCAGACGTCAGCAGGGGAATATGCAGATGCAGCACAAGGGCAGCAGCGAACTCATGGAGAGCAACCTCAGCTCACAGCTCCAGACTCTCCATATGGCTTTGGTGTTAACCCTTGATGCACCACATCAAGGGCTGCTCCCAGAGGAGCAGGGAAAGCCTGGCTTTCAAGAAGTCATCAAGAGAAACTAACTGGAAAAAGAAACCAGTTCCAGGATAGGGTTACTCATCCCTGTGTCCACCAGAAGCAATGTGGGACACTGAGCTCTGGTGCCCATTGGCAGAGAAGAGCCAAGAGGGAAGGATCTGCCAGATGAGACCTGGATCAAAGCCCTCAGCAGCAAGGAAAAAATGGATAAAACTGAATGAAAGCCCGTAAAAAAAGAAAACCCTCCCAGGCTGAAAGACTGGACAGAGTAATGGGCCATGCAAGGTTTCTCTTATCTCTGGCTTGCCAGGGATGACCAGACAGCCACCGACCATCACTGTCACTAACATGGTGCAGTCGTTGCTATTGGGGTGACAGATTAACAACTAATTTCTTTGTCCCTATCAACCAGCATCTGGAAACATCACATATTCAGGGTGCTGAGACCAGAATAACAACCCAAACGCCAGTTTTAATCTCTCAGTCACAAGCAAGGATTTATTGTAACACCTTCCCAGCTCATGTGTCCTCATGTCACTGTCTCCAGAGGAGACTAGTCCAAACACAGCTACCCACTGCCAACAGGAAAGGAACTGAAGCGTGCTAATGATATAAGTCCCTGAAAAGAGAGCCCAGGAATCTACAGATTGCATTAATTGCATTTACCAGCCAGCCACGTTATGCAGAAAGTCTCAGGTGTGAGAAAAACTATTCAGCAGCACCAGATCTCATGAAACCATCCCCAGCCACAGGCCGGGACACTACCATCAGGGACAGCCCCAGTGGGCTGGGTGCCCCAAAGGAGGGAGGGGGTCTCCAGGGTGGAGACACAACTGGGGGACACGCTCGTACCTCCATCCCACCCTGTGCACACAAAGCTGCCAAGCATCTACAACGCGAACCAGTGAGCACCCACTTAGTACAGGCAGGGGATCCAAGTCCTGATAATTAAGCATGAAATTGCAGGGGAAGAAGCCAAGCTACAGGTCAACGGGATTTTTTTCTCCTAGTAAATAAGCTCTAGCTCATAAGCAGCAGCGGTTCCAGATTATGGCAGCACCTTTCCCTCATATTTCACTTCCCAGTTTTTCACTTTGTCAGCCCTGCCCTAACATCTGATTTATACCTGCCTGATTAATTTACTTCAGGGCCCCTTTCCTGCAGCTCTGATCTAGCGGAAGAAAAAAAATCCAGGGTTGGCATCCACAAAATGGTGGNACTGGAACATCTCTCTGATGGAGAAAGGCTGAGGGATTTGGGTCTCTTTAGCCTGGAAAAAAGACGGCTGAGGGGGGACCTCATCAATGCCTGTAAATACTGAAGGGGTGGGTGTCAGGAGGACGGGGCCAGGCTCTTTTCAGTGGTGCCCAGGGACAGGACAAGAGGGAACGGGCACAAACTTGAGCACAGGAAGTTCCACCTAAACCTGAGGAGGAACTTCTTTCCCTTGAGGGTGGCAGAGCCCTGGCCCAGGCTGCCCAGGGAGGTGGGGGAGTCTCCGTCTCTGGAGACATCCCAAACCCGCCTGGAGGCGTTCCTGTGCCCCCTGCTCTGGGTGACCCTGCTCTGGCAGGGGGTTGGGCTGGGGGATCTCCAGAGGGCCCTTCCAACCCTGTGATTCTATGAAAATCAGTTGCCAAGGAGGGGGTGCCACAGCCAGGAAACCCATCAACACTGGACACACACATGGCTCTCCAGCCAGCACCCAGCGAGTCAGCTCCAAGTAAACTGGGTCTGCAGAAACACCACTGGGGACTGGTGATCTGGGGGAGGATTTGGGGTGGGTGTATTTGCAGAAGATCTGATGTGTGCACAGCCCCTGCAGACCCCAGAGTGCGCAGGGATGCAGGACCCACAACTCAGCCGTGCTGCCCACAGGTACCTTATCTGCAGAGGACCATTTTTGTTTAAATCTTCAGCTGGAACACTGGGAGGCACTCTGCTGTCCCAGCAGCAGGTAGTGGGAATGGCTTCTCTCCTTGCTACTTTGCTGTAGGTGTTTCACCTCGCTGCTTGCTGGAAGCTGGCTGCATGCACCCTGACAGAGTGAGGGCAGGACGCAGGGCTCCGGTACCGCTCCTCTCCTCGTGGCATGGCAGGTGAGCCAGACCTTGGCCACAGTGCTCTGGAAAACCACAAGGGCCCTGACGGCTGCAGCACACGCCCTCACAGCCAGCACTGCTAGCAAACACAGGCTTGGCCATGATCGTGCAGGCTCAAACCTGTACAGAAATGAGAGAGACGCTGGCGTAGGCAAGACGGCTTCCAGCCCGATTGCTGAATCACAGCTGAAGTGAGCTGGCACTGAAGCAGAGCTCTCACCAGAGGGAAAATCAAAGGAACTTGGAGAAAGTGGAGTTGGAAAGATACGGGTTTGATGGATGAATAAGGAATTGGGTGGATGGTCACGTCCAAATTGTTGCATTCAGTAGCTCAATGTCCAAGTGGAAACCTGTAAGGAGTGGTGTCCCTCAAGGGTCTGTACGGGGACCAATACTATTTCATACCTCCATCAACGACACAGACAGTGGGATCGAGTGCACCCGCAGCAAGTTTGCAGGTGACACCGAGCTGAGCGGGGCAGTCGATACACTGGAGGGAAGGGGTGGCATCCAGAGGGACCTGGACAGGCTGGAGGGGTGCATCCGTGCGAGCCTCATGAAGATCAACCAGGCCAAGTGCAAGGTCCTGCACTTGGATCAGGGCAATCCCCAGTACCAGCACAGACTGGGGGAGGGAGGGAGAGCAGCCTTGCAGAGAAGGACTTTCCAGCAGAAGTTCCACCCACCACAATAGATTTGGGACATCAATGACCTCTGTGCAGTCCTTCAGTTCCCAAAAGCTAATGGTCCTTCTTGGAAACAGAGCTCAGAGTCTGACGATGCAATTTCTTTATTCAAGATAAGTAAAACAAGAAGAAAAAAATTAGACACTCAACGCTGACTCAACCCCCTTCCTCATTTTCTAGAGTTTTTTTCAACTCTGACCAATACAACCAATTGCAGCAGGTATGGCAGAATGGGGGGCATGCAGAGGGAGAGAGGGATGGCTGCATGGATGGACGGATGGATGGAGAGCACCCTGCAGAGAAGGACAGGGGGATACTGGCAGGTGCCTTGGGCACCAGCCCATCTCCTGACCCAACCCCAGCACCTGCCACTGCCTGGCTTGGCCCCATCTCTCANTACTAAATTGGCCAAAAATATAAAAGTACAGCAGTGTTAAGGAAAAGGAAAAGTATAAAATCAAGAGGCTTCTGAGGTAGAAAACAGCTGCAGCCAGCATGAATCCAACACCTGTGATTCCTGGTGCACTATTGCTTG
>VXBO01010762.1:61890-188761 GCA_013400135.1 Rhinoptilus africanus | reverse complement strand
GCTCTTGCTTATACTTATTGCTATAACAACCAAGGTCAGCTAACTTTGTTATTTGCCCCATTAGAGGGTTGGAAGCAGAAGGGCGTAGAGGGGTCCCCCCTGTGAGGAGGAGCAGACAGGACAGATGACCAAAAATTGACCAACAGGGGTATTCCATCCCATCTGCCCCATGCTCGGTATAAAAGCTGAGGGATCAAAGGGTCAGCTCTCTTCTTTCAGTGGCCTATGTCCGAGGAGGACCCGGTCTGTTCATCTGCCTTTGATCCTGATCTGCCTGTTCCTGATTCCAACTCTGGAACGCAGTTCCCACCTGTCACTGAGTCCAGCCTGGGACTTCCCCAGTGCCTGCCGGTGACATCATCCGGGAGCTTAATATAGTTTTGTATATATTGTAACTATTTCATTATTTTCCTTTTTATATTATTATTAATATTTCATTAAGTAGTCTAGTTTCTTCTAAACTCGTAAATCTCTCTTTATGTCTCCCCCTCCTCCTCGTGCAAGAGAGGCTGGGGGGGAGCATCTGTCACCGGCCATTGGCTGATTTGGCCAAAACCTCGACACTAGCCTGATCTGTTACTACTAGCAGTATGAAGTAGTAAGATAATAACCTCTATGAAATATGTAGAACTAGATTCTGACTCTCAGAGAGTAGGTAGACGGCAATTAATTGTGGACAGTACAAATAACGTACTGTAGATGCTAGTGATTTTAAGTTTCTTTGTTTGAAGGAGCCTAAATTAAAAAATACACCTTTATTAGTACTAGTCTATTTCATCAGGAAAAGGTTACTAATGACTTGACACTTTTAAAACTTAAGTTGCAGAATGCTTACATTCTCATTTTATAGGAGGTAAAATACATCAGTATTTGAAACATACTTAGAAAGTTATGTCTGTTGTCTTACTTGCAATCCAAACTTTAGTAATGTGAGAAAAAATAACCGAAAGAGTGGAATACGACAGAGAGAAAGATGGATAGCAGAACTAGATATTTTAATTAGCCTAAAGTAAGGGAGATATAGAAGATCTCAAAAGCTCCAGGAAAAAAACCCCAGTATTTAAGGAAGTGAGCTCTCAGGGTGAATTAAAGCGTGGAGATGGTTACACTGAATTTTGTTGTGAATAAAAGTGTAAATTCATGTTCTTTCCCCAGTTTGTTTGCTTTGCTTTTAATGTTTGTGCTGGTTTATTTTACATTGTACATATCCATAAGTATTCTGGCAGATGTGGTTTTCTGGCGTTAGGGCTTATGGTATTAGGTGCTGATTTATGTTCAAGTGATATAAAGCTGTATTAATTCCTTTAATGTATTTTCTACCTCTCTAATTCTTGCTGCCTGCTAGCTGAGAATTGAAAATTAACCAATAATTGTTTCTGGCATTAGTCTCTTCTTCAACCCAGGCAATGATGTCAAGGGTAAGACAAGACTTTTATAGCATAGAAACTGTAGCCTCTTTGTCCTTTATCTTTTCAGTGTAGATTATTACGATTCATTTGTAATGTGTGCTTCATTATCTAAAGTAGTAACTAAAGCTTAAAAGCATTGTGGCACAAGTGGTCCTAATAGGTCTCTAGGAAGAAACACTGATTTTTAAATTTTTTTTTTTATTTTCTTGATGGAGCATTCGCAAAATAGTAGGAAGAAGACTTGTATATGGACATTCAGCAGTGTTTCTTCCTAGTTTATGTGACATCTCTCACACTTTAGTTCATAAATGGGACTGTGTAGGAGATGTCCTGTTTCTGAATTAATTTTTATTCAGACGAGTGCAAAGGATATATAACAGGCTGCACGTTTGCCAATTTTTTTCTCTTCAGCTAAAATAGAATTTTAAATATTGTTCTGTTTGCTTTCTCTCAGTTGTGTCCTGGATAATCAACACGGCAGGCAGTGTGTCCAGGGTGGGTTCCATTGAAGTAAATAATCTTCCAGATGCATCCAGACCTTTAGCATCTCAATATCCAGATAATCTTCCACATGTTCACAGAAGGAGAAGGATTTTATCGCTCTGAGTCACAGCTTGTTGAAGACAGGAGCTAACCTAGCTCACTCCATCTGGAATGGGGAGTAACTACCAACGTGATAGATTTGCTCTTTACTACGTGGAGTATTTCTTAGTAGAACTGTATGGTGTGACCATAGGCTTGGCGCTGGTATATGTTTTCCTGAATCAGGGGTAGCTTTGGGGAGCATTTGCAGCATGAACAGCCTTTGGCATGCAGGGTTGGGTTTTTTGGCAAAGCTGCAGTTGAGCCCTAAGATTTATTGTGATGATCATAGAATAGTTTAGTATGGAAGGGACCTCTGAAGGTCATCTAGTCCACCCCCCCTGCAATGAGCAGGGACATCTTCAACTCAAATCAGGTTGCTTAGAGCCCCGTCCAACCTGACCTTACATGTTTCCAGACATGGTGCATCTACCACCTCTCTGTGCAACCTGTTTCACCACCCTTGTTGGAAAAAATTTCTTCCTTATGTCTAGTCTGAATCTACACGCTTTTAGTTTAAAACCTGTCCTTTTGCTGCAGGCCCTGCTAAAAAGTTTGTCCCCATCTTTCTTAGAAGCCCCCTTTAAGCACTGAAAGGCATCAGTAAGGTCTCCCTGGAGCCTTCGTCAGGCTGAACAATCCCAACAATCTCACTCTGTTCTCATTTATTGTAGTGATGGGGAGAAATCACTGTTATCGCTATTCTCATTGCCAGTGCAGCTACATATGTAGTTACTTTTTACAGGACATGTTTTAGTTATAATAAAGAATTATTTTGTGTATTTTAGTGCTGCAGTAAAATTATCTGCAATCTGTAGTGGAAATAGTTCTGTTTATTCACTGTGTATCTTTTTGTGGCCATTTGATACTTTGTAGACTTAGTTTTAACATAGTTTATATGTTTTCTGTAAACAGTAGTTACTGGAAAGCAGCAACAGGAAAACCTGAACCTACAGTGCAAAGTGCATTTTTTATGTTCTGCTGTACTTTTGGAGGAATAATAATTTCAGGCCCTGGACAAGAGAGGAGATAATATCTTGTTTTGTAGTTCAACTTCAGGAGAGTTCATCGCATGAATTCTTAGAAGGAAGGTTTAAAAACAGCCAGAAGTCAGTTTTAAGAAGCAGAGAAGAGATTACAGATCAATCATGCCCGATAGATTTCATAGATTGGTAGGATACTGCCTTTCAGACGAGGGCTGACCTGTCCAACATAATTGTCAGGTCTTGGAGTGCAGTAGCAGGTCTTGCAGCTCCCTGGGTTTGGCTGCCTGTCTTCCAGGCCAGCTCCAACACCATGCAAATGGCTAACGCTAGATCAGGCAGTTGTCACAAGCCTTGTCGGTGGCCTCTGCCCCGTGTCCTGGGAGCTGTGCTTAAGCTCAGGTCCTTCCCGGAGCTCCTCTAGGGATATGCTGGTACCTGGCCATATATATTGCTCACCCCGACACTGTCTGGCTGAGTTGTCTTCCCAGCCTGGCCTGAGACCTGCCCATCACTGCAGATCACTCCGGTGACCACTGGACTGTTGGGTGAACCAGGTTTATATCTCAGGACCTGTTCTTCGCTTCTTGCTCAGTGACAGTGAGGTCCCTGCCTGCCTTGCTGTCACCCTTGACTCCCATTTCACCTTACCTTGCAGAGCAGCTTGTCCTTGCTGCTGCTTGGCAGTTAAATTCTGCAACTTCAGCAGCAGCATTTGTATAAAATGTCTGCATTTGTATAAAATATTCTCTCTACCCTGCCTACCTTGAGAGCTCTGCCTGGACATTGGACAGAAAATTCAATCTTGAGAGCGGAAATCACTTATTTGAAATATCTCCCAGCAATATTTACATTTTTCATCATTTACAAAAATGTTGGCCAAAAAAAAAAAAACCAAACCAAAAAACCCTCATAAACCCCACAACTCCATACCAAAGAGAAACATCAGGAAAAACTCATACATTAGCTTGAGCAACAAGATGCTAAACAGAATTCCAAAATTTCAGAGTTTAACTTCATGAGGCTGGCTTTTGGCACATGGTCCTTCATGAGCAATTCCTCTAGTGACCCTGCTGGTCACTCAGGCCTGGGCTATATTTTTCAATTTACTTTTCCTGAGGAATTGCTACTTATGCTCATGTTTTCTGTAGCATTTTAGATTTTTATCCCATCTAATTTATTGGCACACAATGTATTTATTCTTCACAAAAGCATAATACTATTTTAAGTTTTTACCCAGTAACGGAAGGTAAAATTTCTTAGACTGTCATAGGCATTAATATTTTAACATAGAGCTGGCATTTAATTTGAGAAGGAGCCATTATTATTCCATTAATGCCTGGGGGAAGTGCATGAAAGATCCCGTCTCTCTAATCCTCTGTTGTCTCAAGCTCCTTTGACCTTACTTCATCCATGGGCATTAGCTTTGTAATCCCCCATCGTTCATTTTTTCTTGTTAGAGGATTTACTAAGGGTGATGTTTGACATGCCTTCCAAACAGTTAACAGCAGTCATTTATATTTCAAGTATATTTGTCCTGTTTATATCGACATATAGAGTGGAGGTACCAATTTTAGTGATATGTGTACTTTAAACCTTGAAGGTTTTCATGCTTGGAAGCCAAGGATCATCTATTTTAATTTTATCTGAGGCCTTAGTCCCTTACTAGCTGTGTATTGATTCTGTGGGGATCATCTTTAAGAATTAAGTATCTTCTGGGTGATGTTTTGTCTTTTACAATTCTTATTACCGCTTTTATGAATTACAGCCATGTTAACCGTTACACATCAAGCTGGGCTTAAGCTGAAATCGCCATCTATTATCCAGCAGATGCGTTACATTAAACTGCAATGTGTTTCATGCTTTAAGTCAAAAGAAAACTTTCATTCTGCGTGCATTTGGGGCAACTATAGGTGTTTACAGGTTTGAATCTTACTTATGTCTGGGGAAGCTTTAGAGCACTATGTTGATGCTTATTCAGCCTGAATGTTTTGATGCTAACTGCTGTCTACCTCAAGCAGCCAGATTAAAAATATCTTTGAGACTAGTGGGAGTTGAACACCAAAGCTGTTTAGATCTTCTGGCTGTTTATCATCTCAAACATTCAGATTCTACAAAATAAACTTTTTTTAATTTTAAAATCTAACTGAATTTCAGCATAAATTTGTTAATCCGATGGAAATACTAAATTATAGAACATGTGGATAGGATCTTTCTCAAAGTTGGTTTGTGACATCTGCAGTTGGACATGGGTTCTCCGACTGACATAGCAATTATGTTACACTTTATTTGATTGTGAAATAGGTTTATTTCAGTTTTTCCTAACCCCTCTCTTTTTTTTGCAGTTAGAAGTGTAGTGTCCAAATTTGTAGACAGAGTTTCTTTAAACTTTCTTGGTATGTTTGAGTTTAGGGTTTAGAATGAAAGAGAGACAGATTTAGCCCACAGTAAATTTTCCTTTGACTTCAAAATGTTTTGGTGTAAAGAGGAGACAAATTCAGTATTTTGAAGACAGTTTCCTTTTGATTCACTTAATAATATACAGTTTTTCATAATATACAGTGTGCCAGACATAAACTCCACTTTTGTTTTTCATTTTCCTGATAAAAGAGGTCATAATTTCTTAAATAGGAAATTTCATTGCCTTTAGATGATTGATCTTAGGCGTTTACAAATTTTTTACTTACTTAAATGAAAATTGCATATAAAGTCAGTATTAAGGAAGTGCCAGTTTGGGGATAAGGACAGTTGGGGGCGATAGAGCAGAGAGAGTTGAAATAGGTAAGAAGGCTTTGTCTGTATGACAGCTTACTTACTCCTCAACACAGTTTGAAATGGAAAATGAGATTCGTCAGTCTTTCTTCCCTGCTGCATAAAAAAAGTTTGTGAAGTCTCACAAATTCTCTCTGTAATAACCGTGCACTCGGCAGATACCAGTTTATGGCTTTTTCCTATCCCTAACAACAAGAGTTCTGTGGGGTATGAGTAGCCTTCAGTTTACTGATGCTGTAATAAAAGTTAATACATGATATGCTGTGGTCAGATATGTCTTTTTCATTTTTTTTCTGAAAAATTAAAATCAATAATGATTTCCTGTCTTTCGTGTGTTTAGGTTTGCAGACCATACAATGTTATTTCAAAAGACTTTCTATGCATAGTGATACAAAGAAGTATAACAGGCTGGTTTTTGGTGAGGCTACTGTGATTGTGGTGGCTTTTTTTTTTTCTTACGCATGATGTGCTACAGAGAAACAAACCAGATTTTCCCCAAGAAATTCTATAGAAAATTTCAAGAGAACTTCCCATCTTACAGTGGTATGGTAGCTGCTACCTCTTTAGCTAAGTTCTCTCCTGATGATAATGCTTTTTGGAAAACAATAATCATTTATTTAGATACATTAATTTGTAGTCATTTATTTCACATCTGGGCATGCTTGGTTTTTCAGTCTGCTGCTCTCAGCAGCTGGATACCACACTGGGAAGTCCCTGATAACATAGTTATCACTTCATTCTTTTTTAACTGGTAATTTATATCAAGATCCACTCTATCATAATCATTTAGCTCCTCTGATGCTTTCTTTACTTTTTTTTTTTACTTTTGTTTTCTGGTTTGCTTTAACTTCTGTTCTAAAAGCCATAGGAGGGTAAGGAACAGAGACATGACAGACTGTCGTTTTTCTATCTGCAAAAAAGATAAGGCATATTAGGAGGGAATGTGGTCTGTCCACAGCTTGAGCCCATCAAAGTTATCTCTTTAGAAGGTTTATGTTTTATGAATGAGCAAACTACTGTACTTAAAAGTAGCCCATCATATACTTCATGAATTTCCAGAAATGACAGTCAAGAAATGTTTGTGCGTAATAGTCCTATTTTTTGAAGGATATACAGTAGGACTGGGTAAAATAACCAGTAGCTTTTATCTCATGTTATGGTATGAAAACGGGAACAGAGATTTCTCCTGATTGCAGTTAGATGCTTAGGACATTAAGATTTTTTTTCTGGAAATGTATCTTCCCAAACTTTAAATCAATAGATATTTTACATTGAAACACATTACAGAGTAAGGTCAGTATGAAATTTGCAAAGCCTCCTCAAAACAACAATGTCCTCTCAACCAAACCCCAAATATTTCACTTGCAGTCTACTAAACAAATAACAAAACACTGAGTTTTAAAAAAAACTATTTAAAAGTCTTACAAGTTGGAGAATCTTAAAAAACAAAATGAAAAATACTAACTTGAATACTTAATTTGCTGATATAGACCAGAATGTAATAATGATATTGACCTAAAGACTTGCAAGACTTTTAAAATTCTCCTAATCTCCTTTTAAAAATAAACTGAAATGACCTGAAAATGCCAGGAGCAACCTAGCTTCTCACCCATTATTGTTTAATCATAGTAATATAATACCTCTTCCCTCAGTACGCTCAGGGAATGGGTAATATTTGTCCACAATTGTAGAGACATGTTCAGTCAAGTACATATTCTATATTGTCAGATTTTTAAAATCAGAATGTCTGGCATTGTCAGTTTTATCAAGTACACTGAGGCAGAGAAGCCTAATGTTTAACAAAAACAAGGATTTTATTTTCAAGTCTTGACTTATGGAAGTATCCATTGGATTTTTAAGAGAAAAGACAGTCATATAATCTTAATGAAATCAGAAGTCTCAGAATAAGTCGGATGTCACAGATTGACAGTATCTTCTATAATTTGACATGGTGAAAAGAGATGGGTTTAGGGGCAACTCCAACCTACAGTACTTGAAATTGCAATCAAGCTAATTCAGCATGCATGATTTTCAAGGCTTGGGTTAACCAGTGTAACATCAAAAGCTGTTGTTAACTGAATGATTAAGTATTAAACCCCTCTCCTCCTTCCTGCCACCCTTAGTGTAACAACATTGCTAGGTGCGGGAATATTTTTTTTTTTCCAGTTGTTGTATGAAATGATAGGATTCTTTGTTTGTAGTATCTGCCTGCAATCCAATGAATCTTTAGAACCCAACTTCAATACCAGGTTGGAGGAGCTAGTTCATGTTACTTCGCATTGAAAACCTTTCCTAGAAAATTAATGGTGAACACCCCAAAAAGCTTTTTCAGATAAACCTGGATTTGGTAGAGCCATAAAGAACTGGTGAAGAACCTAAAGAAGAAAGGAACCATTATCTGATCAAGATATTTGTCTGCTTCTTGATATTTTCAGTATGTTCTTCAGTTTTGACAAGTCTTTAACATGGACTGCCCTACAGGTTCATGTTTTTGAGAGGGCTTTCGGTTCATTATAAATACTAACTCCCTCTATATGTCTTAAATTCGATATGAAAAATTACTAATTATTGTACAAGCTTGTGACACCCTTTTTAATTTATTAGAAATTTTCCTAAGCTGTTTGGACAACGTATGTAACCCAGTCTTCATAGTATATGAGTATGAAGGTTTTTCCCAGTTTTTTTTTTTTTTTTTAAAATAAGAACAGTTTATTTTATTATACAGATATGGTTTGTATCTCACCAAATGATCAAATTTCTACCTTTGAACAGTTAATTTAAAATGTTATGTTTTCTTCTATATATTTAACTCTGCCTTTATTAAAGCTTCTCAATCTTAATAGCTGTGCTTAATGAGGCACTGTCTGCCTTTTGATCATAGAGATTTGGAAAAAGGAATCTAGGGAGGAGGCTGACAGCAGACACTGTCTTTGATATGCATTGCTGTTTTCTGAAAGGCATTTGAATAGCAGATTTTCATGCTTTTTCTTGGAGAAGTGACTTCTTTTCAAACGAGTGAATTTTATCTTAAACTAGGAAGATGTTCGATATTGCATTATGGTTTGGACTTGAAGGAATGTTATTGTATATACAGTAGTTTTGATTTTACTAAATCAGTTTCCTCAGATAGCTGAGGTGACCTATGTTTTCTTGCATCTATTGAAAAGTTAGACAGGTGTAGTGCTAAAATTAGACTAATTTAAAATGATGAAAGTCTAACACCTAGGGACATCATGTAGGTAAGCTGTGGCACTCTGAAATGCTTCTGCTATAGAAACCAACAGTTGGGTTATGTTGACGTGTAATTCTTATGCAGAGTGTGTTGGCAGAGAACTGATCTAATTAGCAGTACGGATGGAAGATTGCCTACAGGCAGACCTCAAGAAAGATATTTTAGAGATCTTCCTCTAATTATTTTTTTTTAACTTATTGCTGCTTTTAAAGATCATTTTTGCTATGATTAAACTTCCCACCGAGTCACTTAATATTTTACTTATTTATTATTTTTTTTGAAAGATAAATTTTTTTTTATCTTTGAGTCACGGCATATCATATATTTCCTGCGAGCAGAAACTTGGGACAGCTAGTGTATTATGTTTCCTAATGTAGTTGGAATTCAGAGTAAGGCAGTATAATAAATCCTTCCCTTTATCAGTTTTCAACCACAGATAGGCATGAAAAATAAGCAATTATAGATAGATACCTGTGATGAGTTTCCAGCAGTGGATTATGAAGATTGATCTTGGTGATAGGGAATGAATTTCAGTGCTGCAGATTTTGTCAGTAATATTAAGTTAAAAGGAAGCAATTCCAACTGGAGGGACTATCAGAGGAAAAGCAGACTTTAGGATGAGCTGCCTTAAGAAGGATTTTTGATGATACATGAATTGACTCTAATAGGGAATTAAGCAGCTAAAGTAGGAAGAACCTCTGGACTAGAGTTTATAATTTTAGTTTTAATTTTTTATGTAAATTGAAGAGAGAGCTGTAGAGAGGGCTTAGTTTTGATATTGCAAAGGGCAAATAAGTGGTGTTTGCAAATACATAGGAAAAGCAATCTGCTCACAGAATCTGTTTTTACTAGTTTCTGTAGCGAAGAAAAATAAGAGGAAAAAATGCTTTCTGATCTAATAAAAAGATTATTTTATCCTTTTGAATATGAAGTACTACATAACTTTAAAAAATACTAATTTTTAATATGAGATGTTCCAGTGTTATGTTACTGTCATATTTATGTGCAGCAAGAGCCATTTTGATCTCTTGTAGCTCAGTATCTGTGAGAAAGCAGAATTCTTCTGTTGTCTAAAGCTAGGGAAGAAAATCTGTCAAAAGCAAGAACTGCATGTGTGCCAATAATATAATGAGCAGAACTATTCTTTTGTAGGATTTTTTTTTTATTTAATGGATGACATTGTGTAAGATATCTACAGTGTTCCAGGTTTGAAAGTCAAATATCTAGTGTTTAATATTGAGGAAATTCTTATGTGTTACAAAACAATTTGAAAAGTCTTTTAGGGACAATTAAGCCTATGTCAGATTCCTGACTTAGGGTCTCAGCAGTGGGTTTACTTGTACTACTGAATATAGTTGCAGGTATCTCCACTTGTTATCAGAACTTGGTATTCAAAACAGACAATTTAAGTAGAACCTGTCTGTGCATTTGTAGGATTTAACCCAAATCCACAAAGGATTACCAGTTTTAAGCTGTTTCTGCTAAGATTTTGAGTGGAATTGTAACGCATTATTTTTCCCATAATGTAGCTATATAACTGCACATTTTTTTATTATATACTACTAATAAACTAATATTAATCATAATATACGAATGCAGATACATAGTAATGCACTACTACTATTAATACACTGATGTACACATGTAATTAATATATCTGCAATATACACATGGGGATTGTTTTGATGGAAGGAGGCATTGAGGCACCTTAACTATCAAGAGATGTGTGTTTCTAAAATTTCCTTCCTTACAGTGTCTTGAAGCACAAATCATCTTTGTAAATAGAGGAGAAAATTAATTTTATATACCTCATTAAAAATTAGGTGAAATTCTGATTTAAGCTCCATTCCGTAGGAAAACAACTATTCTGTAGGAAAGGAGCCATGTCAGTTACAAAATATAAGAGACCGCATTTTGTAACATACATGCAATGATAATTACAACAAAGGAAAAACTTTAAAATATTTTCTGTACTCGTTGGAATGTGGAGTTACGCTTTAAAAATATCACGATCATGAACATATACTTTGAAATTCTTAATGTGTTGTCCTGCTAGACATGCATATATTACACGTTATTGTCCATGTCAGTCTCTTCATCACACTCGTTGTCCTCTGGCAAGTCCTTGTCTGATCATGCTTCACTGGACACCCTGATGTTGTTTCTACAAGTTGTCAGGTCGCATTTGTAGGTCTCTGTGCAGAGAAGTACAGTCCTGTTCGGTGTTTCTGTTATAGTTTTTGCTTCGATATATGGTATGCACTCAAGGGAAAACTTCCTTACAATCATTTTACTCCAGACTGCCTTTACCTGAAAGTGAAATCATGTTGCTTTATTTAGTATTTTTCCTTGTGAATCAGATTGCCTATGGTTAATGGAAGAAGATAACACACCAGTAAGATCTCTAAGGTCACATGCAGTGGATATGTATACTGGTCAAGAGAGACACTTATGCCTGTTTCTTCAATTACGTGCATTGTAGTTTCTGCTGACTATCCTAACAAAATTCTTAAGAGTATTCAGATGTTTCAGAGGTAACCAACATATTGCTGAAAGCTTTGATCTTGTAAAGACGTCAAATGACATTAAGGTCTCTTAACTATTAAAACACAAGTACCTGGAGGAACACGTCCAAGTCCTTTCAGTTTTTGATTAATAAAGTTTGCAAGGGCATGTGAGGATTAATCTTGGTCCTGATGCAGTTTTCTCCAGTTTCCTTAGAAGACGTATTTCTCAGTTGTAATTATCTACTTAGGACCACCATATTAATGTTCAGTGAACTGACAATCACTAAGAGACAAGTGTAGAATTTGTGTCCAGGTTTTTTACTACTAGTTCAATAAAAACCAGTTATTCTTCGATTATGACTTATTTTTTGATAGGGGAATGCATCCATGTCAAGAACTTTAGCAGAACTTGAAACAGAATGAGTTCATGGGTTGATTAGGATATTGATTTCCAGACTCCAGAGAGTCAAACAGTAACCTTTCCACTCATGACAGGGTTACCAAGGTGGCATTCAAATCCTCAATAGATCTTGCTATTATAGAGGCAGATTTTCAAAGGTTCTTAACTCAGCTTCTAATTTAATGCCTGCTATTTTAAGCCTGCGATATGCCCAGGCAAACTAAGGTAATCGTGGGTATTTACAAACTTGTGACAGCTTCCACAAGACCTGTTTTTTGAGAAGAGACAGGCAATTTTGACACTAATGTCTCCCTTTTGCGCTTACTGTTTTTGGACAACCTTTTAATTAAAATCTTTGGAGCGTTCAAGCAGACACTGATCTCACTTGGCAATTCTCATTTAGAACTACTGTGTTGTGGGTTGCCGTGGTATATTTCAACCTCAGACTCAGATCGACATCTAACAAGTTCCCTCCTCTGCAGTTTCTCCAGGTGTCTTGGGCTGGCTGCCCTGGGACTTTAGGAATGCACATTCTGACATGAAACGTGTCTCTTTGAAACACATCTGGTTTTATTTAATATGGTAGCGGGAAATGATATTCATGCTGCTGCTTTTTACATCATGATTGCTTGATGTTTTTTGTTGCTCCTTCTGGCCTCTTTTGTGCTATGCAGAGGAGAAAGCGCACAGCAGCTTTCACAATCTATCGAAACGTTGAAGGGAGTTATACCTAGGTGATTACGAGAACGGTGCAATAGCAGTGTGGGTGACAGTGGGCTACAGTAGTCTCACCTCAGTGTCAGTCTTTTTTTGTAATGAGGCAATCCGAGTTTATCTTTGGAAACTTTGGCTTGACATGCAATGTTATAAAGAATGTTTGGTTGGAGAAGCTGCATCCCTCCAGCAGGCCTCCCAACGCTTCTGACTGCAGAAGTGCAATACATAAAACACAATTCATCTCAGAGTCGAGAAGACCTTGTAAGTCTTAGATGTAGGTGGCAGCTGAGAATTTTTCCACGAAAATGTAAAAATGTGTGTTGTATGTATCCGTGTTCTATGGTGGTGCAAGGCATGTTTAAGGTTCTTTTTTCAGAAACTGGTCGCTTCTGTGATTTGCTGTTTGATAAATTAGGAGTTTGGTTTTGCTGTAGACACTATTTTTTCACATGTGCTATCTTAAGCTAATATTATACTCCCTGGAACATTAGATTCTGAGTGCAGGATATAATTACAAGGAAATTAATTTGGATTTAACAATTTACTGTCAATACACTTTCTGTTGCTCTTTAGAGAAAGACAAATAAGTGATGTACTCACAGTTCTAAAATGCAGATGAATTAATGCAGTTTTACGATTTTAACTAAGAAAAACTTTTGTGATTATTTTGGGTGAATGCTGATTTTTCTATTAAGAGAATTTTTGAGATAAGAACAGAAAGTACTGGAAGGTCATGATGGATTAAGTCTCAGGAATCTAAACTAAGAAATTTATATTTGCCTTTGTTAATCACAGCACCAAGGAGTTTTCTTTACGACAATCCACTTACCAGTTGTTTGTAGATTGCAGATTATGATAAGGTGTACTAAATATGCCACTTGCCGTCAGACAGAGGTTTCTAATTATGAAAAGCTGAGGCTTGAAAGAGACTGATGTGAAAGATGTATTACTACTGCTGTGGGAGTGAAGGGATAGCATTAGTAAATGCATACATCAGACAAAAGTAACATATTTTATTTGGAACATGGATGTTTTTTGGAGAGGGAAATAATGCTGCAATTAAGGAAATGGAGAGGGAGAGAGAGTACAGATGTTCAGCCTAAGTGGCACACCTTCCTGGGAGAATATTTCTCCTCAGCAAGGTAACGCTGTTCGCAAGATTAGACTTTTGGCAACACTTTCTATTTAGAGTCTTAAATACTAAGTTCTTTATAATATTAAATGGATTTAGATTGAAACTGATAATTTTAGGTGTTCCTCTGTATGTTGTTTCAGTTCCTGTAAAGCTATTTTGAAAATAAATCCATGTGTGTGTAGATATGTTTTCATGTATGTATAAATAATAAATATACACTGAAATCAAGTATTAACACCATCAACTTTAAAAATTCTGACTTTGCATCCATTATTAAACTTGTGGATAAATCCTGTTGTAAATGTAGGTAGCTGTTTTTAGCTGGACCACATTCGCTTTCGCTTCCCCAGGCTTGTTAGCTGGGGCATGCTGCCATGTCAATGCAGTTCAGCTGCTGTCAGAGTCAGACTAGGTCTGCACACACCACTTTTCTGGAGCCAGAGGCATTAAATATGGACTGCAGGAACACTCAAGTTGACCACTGTAGCAAAAATTTTTACAAATTTAGTGCCAGTCCACTTGGAGCCATGCTGGCCAAAAGGCCCAAGTTATGTTTGTACTGTGTTCCCTGGTGTTACTGATAATATTTATCAGTTACAAAAAAACCCCTACACTTTGTCACAGTCTTGTGTTACCCCAGGTAAATTGCTTCAAAATCTATACTAGCTCTGTGTGATGTAAGGAGGCATTTTTTTCAGTTGAAAGTGTATATAAATTTACTAAGGAGAAAAAGGCCTTTGGTATCGTTTTGCATTTTTTGGAACGTGAAAATTTTAATCCTATTCTTTGGTCTTCTGTTCAGACATTTCACACAGGATATTTTTCCACTCTTTCCTCCTTTAACAGGAATGCTTAACTCCATTCCTGGAGATTTCGGCGCAGTTTCTTTAGTCTGATGTCCTTTCTGCCACCTTTGCTGCCATACCTGCCTGATATTTATTACTTGTTTAGGAGCTCTACTGTCTTCACTGGTTGTTTTAATAATGGCAGAGGTATAACTAATGCTTTTTCCTAATTTTTAAGGATCTTCTGTTGTTGAGTTTTGGAGAATTGAATTGTTCCATTCTGTGGTGGTTTGTTTTGGGGTTTGTGTTTGATTGATTGTTTTTAATGGCATTCAATCTTTAATAGAAGTGAAGACCATATTAGGATTTCAGTGAACTATCTAACCAGGAAAATCACTAGTTAGGGTAGATTAGTTAGAATTTTGTGGCAACAAATATTTAATTTTCAAAATTCAGAGTTGCTGTAATCATTGCATAAACAAAAATAATTCTTGATAGTTTTTTTCTTCAGCAAAAAAGCTTGTCAGAAAACATGTATTTAAATATTGAAAATTTAAGAATTGGTGATCTTTCCTAAAAAGAGATATTAGTAAAATATAACATGAGTGGCTTCGATCTTGCAGTTCAGCAGTACTTGTGCTGGTTATTTTCCCCCCTGTTGTTTATGGATGCTGTTAATTGCAGAAGAGACTTAAAACCCACTTTTTTTCTGGATTACATGCCAACAATATTGCGGACAGTACATGCTTAGGAATTGATACATGCTTCTGTTACTCTGAGTGCCATTCAGTAGCTGTCTAAGTATTTCTTAATTTTTCTGTGACCATTAGGAAAGGATTGGTACTTGGTGCGCTTGTCACTTACTGTGACAGATGTGAATGACAACGTACCCAAATGGGCCATGGAGCCCTTCCCGTTTCTGGCTGTGGTTTCCCCTGAAGCTTCAGGAGGTACTGAAGTATACAAGCTGCTTGCTGTGGATGCAGATGAAGGGATCCATGGAGCTGTAGAATATTTTCTCTTGGAAGGTAAATTTTAACCCTCTCATTCCCTGTGTATGAGGCTTCACTGTTGTGACTTTTTTGTCCTTTACCCTCAGTTTCATTAGTGAAAGGTCTTCCATTCCTGCTGCAAAGGTTCTTAATCTCTGTGTGTAAGAAAAACCAACATTATTGAGGGTGCAGACAGATTTGCCAGATTTGAAGCGTGTTCTCCCTGTGAAGTTGGGTTCCTGCCCAGATTGTCCCCTGGGGAGTGATGGGACAGGAGCAGTCAGCACTCCTCAGGGCTGTGGCAATGGCAGCAGTCGTCAGCACCTCTCTGCTGGCCTGCCTGTTTGTGAGATGGGGCAGTATTGGAGCACGGTTTGTTAGGCGGAGAGGGTTAATGTTCCTTTTCCCTTGCAGAATTTATGCTTCTGGTTAATTTCTAAAAAATTTTTAAGGGTCTGGATTGTGCCTTAGTTTTGCAAAGCTAGTACAGACTCATTAATAATTTTCTTTGTGGGCTCTTAAAAGAAACCTCAGTAATAGTTCAAAACTGTCTAAGCAGAAGGAGAGTAGCAGTACTCATCCAAAAGTGACTTCCTCTTGGGCAGGACTCTTTTGGGGTATTTTCTGGTAAGGGATATTTAGGGTCAAACAATGCCAAAGTATTGGAGGATAAAGAGAGTGGTAATTGTCTAGAGAAGTAAAATGCAATTTAGAAATGTAATCATGAATTTGAATTTTTGTGTGCATGCTGATTCTAAGCCAAAACCAACTTGGGAATTGGTATCGTTTTCTCATCTTAATTTTAGTCAAGTAAAAATGTTCTTGCTGACAGAAATTTGTGGATCTGTTCTTTTTAGGTGGTGAAGACAGGTTTGAAGTTGAGAAGGACACTGGCTGGATTAAAACCACAGGTTTGCCATTGGTGAGGGACAAGGAGTATTTACTGACTGTACTAGCAGCAGATAAACTTGGAAGTAGAGGGTCTCCAGCCTCTGTTTCTGTAATTGCTGGATTTCGACCACCACAGTTCACCAACATATCATACCTTGTTTATGTTCCTGAAAGTATGCCACAAGGAAAATCGTAAGTAACAGTTAAAAATAATGCAGTGAGATTGTGTTCCTAGTTTAATTTCTGTTTGATCTCTCCAGAGCTTCAGTATTGTTTGTGAATCATAAATAGATACTGTGAGTAGCAATTTAGATATCTTAATAGAAATGATCAAGATACAGCTTGGTTGATGTATTTTTTAATCACCCTTTTATACGGAAAAGCAGTATTGAACAATTACTGTTTCTTGCTTTTTTAAATCATATGGAAAGTATTAGTAGGTGTTGATTGTGTCTTAATTTTCAAACCAAATGCAGCATGCAGAATATAACTGTTACGTCGTGAGGAAAGATATCCTGGTGTGAAAGAATATAATAATTTTATGCCTCAAATTTGGAGAAGTGCCTTCTCCATCAAGTGAAAATCAGAAAAAACAAAAGACTGTCTTTGCTGTCTTCATCAGTCATGGTGACAAACTGAGCAAAAATGAAGATGCCACAGAACTTGTCATTTTATTTTTCCATCCTATGTCTAACAATGTCTAAGTATCACAGAAAAAGTTAGTAATACAAGTCCACCTGAGTGCTCAGTTCTGTCTGCCCAAAACTATTTTGTTCTTATGGCAAACATTTCCTCTTTCAGTTGAATCAAGAATGCTTTTGTCCAGTAAACATCTTTCTTGTGTGGCCTTTCAACGTTATTCAGGTTATATTGTCTGTGGTGTTGTATTTTACTGTACAACCTACAATATTAGGTTTTACAGTGTGTAAATAACAAAGATGAGTTAATTTTTTTTTTTTTAAAAAAAAGCAATTGGTAATAGTAGGTTTTTCTTTAAAACTGCAGTAAACTTAAATAGCACAGGCATAGAAGAAATGTAAGAACTGTGAAATACTACAATGCCGAACAGATCCCTGCCATCTTGAGTGCAATAATGTTTAGGATTAAAAATAATGAATTTCTTTATAACTGTTTTTTCCTCACTATTTAAAAATAGGTTTGCACACCTAAGATTATAGTAGATTAATCAGTTTGTCAAATTACTTCATAATATCCAGAAGGAGTGAAGTTTTTAATGCAGTTGTTATTATGTCAGAATATAAACAATGTGCCCAGTGAAAGTAATTTCCTGTTACATATTGACCAGAAACAGTCACGAAAGTCTGTGTAGAATCCTAAAGTTACAATACTTAAATTGGACCAATTACACAAGTTGCAGGAAAACAGAGTCGCTGTCATGCACTGGATTTCTGGGTATGGAGTTTCACAATTGTATGCTGATTTAAGACTGCTGCTGAGCAGAGGAGCGTTACGAAATCTTTGTCTTCCTTTGGTCTGCCACTAGCACTAGTATGCTAGCTGCAAGGGCAGACTGATCCCATGAAAAAGAAAGCCAAAAAAAGAAAAAATATCACTTGGGTTGTTAAACATGCCAACAGTATGGCCTTTTGATTTTTAGGGCTGATAGGAGAGGTGGCATGAGCATGCATCCAGGGTAGGGAGTTAGAAGGAGGGCAAAATAATTCCTGTTGGCAGAAACACGGTCTTGGCACTGGCTGAAACTGACTGTGAGACCATATCATAGGAAAATACAGAAAAAAGGCTAACGTGAGATTATGACCTACAGCAACCTTTTCCATTGTTTCAGTATTGTACCTAAGGGAAGTGGGAAGACAGCAGCATGGAAATAGAAAGGGGGGTAAAGGGTGTTCAAACACACAGAGTTTTGTCTTCTTGATTTGTTACTTGTCAGAGAGTCATACGTGTTGGTGGGTTCTCCATGGAATTTTTTCCTAGGAAATCTGCATGATAAGACAATGGACACTTGAGGATTTAGCATTCTGTTTTAAACCCTTTAAAAATATTTGGTTTTTAATTTCTTCTTTTACTTAATATTACAAGTATTTTTACTACTTGAAGACTTTAAACACATTGGACTTCAGTGGAAAAACCCGTAACATGCATGCTGTTAGTGCCTGGCTTTCATCCTTTTGCAGTTACCTGTTGAAACTTTAGGATGGTATAACTGCAGCAGCAAACTTACCATGCTGTTATTAAAATGAATCTTTTGCATCTTACTTTATCTTTTAGTTTCTTGCCGTAGAACCATCACTGCCATAGAAGGACATTAGAGTAGGGCAAATTCAGTTGCAGCACAAATGAAATCCTCTGTTCCTGTGTTTTTAATCCTTACTGTGTTCTGCTTCCAAGGATCCTATCTTTATCTGTTTAACCCCAAGATGATAGTAGTACTGTATAACAAAGTGTTTGATTTGATACTTAGGTACAGCTATCGCTGATTTCAGTGAGTTTGCTCTGATCAGACCTACAGAATTGCACCATCATTTCTGACATGCATAATTTTTGTCCTATTTTTCAGTATGTTGTATTACGTGCTTAAGAGTTCTGTTTTCTTTATTTTTTTTTTTTTTAATGCAGCTTTCTTACAGTCACTGCTATATCATATCAAAAGAAATCCCTGAGCTACAGTTTGTTAACAAATCCTGGGGGTCTATTCAGTATTGATCGGGCAACAGGAGATATCAGTTTAACTCGGAGTGTGGATTATGAGACTGACCAACACCAGTATATTCTCTCGGTCAGAGCAGAGGAAAATGAGGAATTCAATAGTGCAGCTGAGGTAGGTGTTCATTTCTGGCAGTCTGTATGTCTTTCCACTTTCCTTCAGCCTTCAGACCTTTGTACAGATTTACTAGGGGCTCCCATTTCCTCAGTTCATGCTCTCTATTCCACTGTCCATTTTAAAAGTCTTTCTGTCTATGGGTAGATGTTGAAGGATGGTTTAGGTACTCTTAGAGTTCACTGTTGCTGATACTGAACTGTTTCTGAGGGATTCCATCATAGGTCCTAGGCCTCACCTGGAGAGTTATGGAAACGTGGTCAAGCCAAATGTGGAGTTGTGTCTTACTCCAAACGTTTGTAAAGTACGATGTATATTTGAGTTTACTCCAATTTAAAACAAGAGTAGAACAGGGAATGATTTGTTTAGTATCAAGAGCACAAAGTGAACTTGTAAAGAGAGAAAGTAATAAAAACTCGCAGATATTAAGAGATGATGGTTCATGGTGTTTTAGAAAGCTGTTTGACAGTAAAAAATATTTTTAAACATAGTTATTACAGTTGTTTGAAATCAAGGATTCACTGAGCTGGGAAACGCATGCAGTATAACAGTTGGTTCCTGCTGCAGGAAATAAGATGTACACTGTAGTGGGAACAGGGGGCAGAACAGGCAGGACACAGAGAGGCAGTGAAACAGCGTGTCAGTGCAGTGGCTGTAGCACACCTGAGACTCATAATTTCTATTGACACTTTTACGTACTACAAGATGAAGGATGATAGAATATGATGGGAAAGAGGATTATGAGATGATTTTAGAAATACATTTAGCCTAAATGTAGTTTAACTTGTACTGCTCTACACTGATACTACCTCAGTGGTTATGAGAGAGCAACTCCCAGTTTCCACGAACCTATGTAAGGGTAGCTGGAGTATGCGTCTACCTGTTGCACTGTGATGCAGAATACCTCAACCAGCTTCAGGCAGTCTGAAGTGCAGCAGTGGGAGATGCCATAAAGGCTAATTTAACACACTCTTTACTGTTTGGATTGTAAAAAATGCGACTGCGGACTCATCTTTGACATAGGAAGAAGAAAACGTTTTTAAAGATGTTAGAAGCAGAATTGTATTTCTGAGTTGTTTTACCATAATCCATTCTATTTACATCTGATTTATGCTGCTGTAATTGAATTCTGAACTCGGTCTTGAAGATTTATACTGCTAGAATGTAATATGCTTGGCAGTAGCATTATTGGTGTTACAAATCACAGAAGTGTTGGAAGATAAGATAATGGAAAAAGGATGCTTGGAAACCAGACGGTCCATTTTCCTTTAAATTAGTAATAGGAAATAATCAACAGGGATGAAAGGTGGGTGCTGAATGTTGCTGTAGAAGACTGAGGCTTGGCAAAGCCTAGTATTTTGGAATCTAGTATTTCAACAGTTCTCATCAGGAAAAGAGCAATCTAAGAAAAATGGCTTATGCTGTGTGCTATAGCTTCTGAAGACCTCAAGGCTGTTTTTGGGAAGTTCTTCCATCCAATATTTCTAGAGCAATTAAGTAATTGCCTCTATTCACTTTGTTGTTTAACATTCCCTTCTTTTCCATTCAGGTTTTGATTGTCATCACAGATGTGAATGATTGTGCCCCTGAATTTAATCAGTCAATTTACAGCAAAGTCGGTGTTCCTGAAACAGTTACTAGGACAACAGCACTTCTACAAGGTTAGTACTTCTAAAACTATTTGTTACATTCAGTATAAGTATTTTTGTTCCTCCCACTAATTAGAATTCCATTCAGAAGGCAAAATTATCTGGGCCAGCATGGGTTGTTGCAACTCTCTGAAGGGAAATGTCATGTTGTAGAATCGGGTCATAATTATTTACCACTGCCACAGCCCAAACAATCTTGGGGGATGGGAGACAAAGGAAGCAAATCTTTGTAGGATTTTGAAGTAACGAGGCTTCAGTTGCGGTTGATATTATGGCAGCAGGATTAGAGTAGCAATCTTGCAGCATTCCTTTTTTTGAAGGAAGAGTGTGATGTTGGATCAGAAATTATAGACACATCAGCTTACCTTCTCTGCCTGACTTTGAGTCCTCTGTGGGCTTGCTGTAGAGAATACTGCTCTTCTGTGTTAAAAGCTTCTTGCGTGGTTTAACTGTTGTATAGGAGGTTTTGTTTGGATGCTTGAGAAAAAGAATTTACTTCTTCCCAATGTAACCAATAACTTAAACTTTAAATGATAATGGTCTGTAAATTATGTAAATTTTGGTTATGTAAACAACAAAAATCTTATATTGAAAGTCTTCATAAAGAAATGAGCAGATCCTGTCAATAAAACAAATTTATGTCAACTAAACACTTGTAGAAGGGCGTTATATTAATCTTTAACCCTTACATAAACTATTTATAAATCTTGAGAAGCAAAAGGAAATTAAACTACAGGAAAATTTCTGGTCCTTAGAAAATAGGATTTTATAACCTCCCACTGTTCTGCTTAGTGATTTCTCCTGTACTAATGGTAGTCTGTCAGTTACTATTCTGGTAACTATGCTTTTAATGTAGGTTTTTGTAGGTTATGGGTAGGATCTGACAAACACATTAATTTAACTTGCGTCAGTTGAATAATATATGTAAATATTTCATCTTAATTCACACAGGGTGTGATCTGTCCGAGTGATCTTAAGTCAGCAGTATAGCAACTTTTTTAAAGCAACCTATTTTGAAGTAGGAGTTAGCTCAATAAAAAGCATAGAGGATAGCACAGTTTTATGAATTATTTCAAGCAGCACATGCCAAGGCAAATACTATTACAGTTTTATACTACACACTAATTCTCTTGTTAAAGTACTTAACGTTCCAATTCGCAAACTTTGATCTACACAATATCTTTCTCTTTTCTCTTTTAATAGTGACAGCCACTGACTGTGATTCAAAAGAGAATGCTGAAATACTGTATTACGCTTTGAGTCAAGACTTCAGTATTACTTCTCATGGTACCATTTTTCCAGCAACACAGTTAGACTATGAGCGACCTAACCATCTTTATGAGTTCGTAATTATGGCTGTAGATAAAGGGGAAGAGCCAAAGACTGGAACAGCAACTGTTAGGGTCCATGTTTCAAATGTCAACGATGAAGCACCTGAATTTTCCCAGACAATGTAAATACATATTCTTGAAGCTGTGCTATCTTTGTCTTATACTGTTGCTTTTTTTCTATTTTGGTTGTAAGGCTGATCATTACAGGATAGTAACTGGCTTCAGTTCAGTTAAATCTGAGAGTTGGACTGACAAATGTAGGGTGACTTTTTGGGTCTCAGAAGCTGTTACTACAGGTTAAAAAAAAAAAGCAAGCTTTAAGTTTGGTTCTTAATTTTAAGGTTTAGGCACGCTTTTAATGTATAGTAGGACTTATGTATCTAGCTAGATAGGGGTAGTATATAGACAGTCTCTTTTGACAGGTCTTGCACTGACGTTTTTTCCAATATGTACTGAAAGAAGAGGTGCAGTAATTTCAGATTACACCTTTCAAGAGGACCCCTCCACCACCAAAAGAAATCAAGCAGAAAAAGCAGGCAACTCAGTGTTGTCCTCAGCCCTCATCTGGAGTACATGGTGGAATTTTTCCTTGTAATTAGGCAATTTAATCTTAGATAGAGTCAACAGTCTGCATCTCTGGTTTATAATCATTAAAGAAAAACGCTTAGATGACAGAATCCTAAATGACTACTGAATTATAAAAACCACAAGAGAAATGTCAATAAGTGGAGTTCACTTAATTTCACTTAGTCCCATGCCCTACAAACTGTACTACTTCCCCCCCACACACTCCAAAGGATCAGTAAACATTTTTCTTCCATAGTTGCGGCTCAGAAGCATCGGAAGCAATGTCAAAAGTACTAATGGATTTGCATCAGAGGCTTAATAATGAAATTCCCAGTCAGTTTCTGTATCAGCCTTCTCCTGTTAAAAGTAGAAGTTGTCGAGGACAAAACCCAGGCAGAGATTTCAGTGGTGCTAAGCCTGTGGTTTAGCTGAACAAAACATCAAAGCTTTCTGACAGTCCCTATTTTAAGTAAAGGTAACCTCTGGCTTCAAAATCTTGTGCCTTCCTTTCTTTCATAAACGTTACTTAGGAGACATGGCTTGGAAGTATCGATATTTTGTAGGTTCTTATTGAATCTCTATGCATTCTCAAATACTAAACCAGATTTTCTCACTCTTCAGGTGATGCCTATTTTTTGTATATTTATTTGTTTTAATATTCAGGAGAATGTAATATTTATCTTGTATCTGTTCCTAATTTTTAATTAGAAATGACGTTCACAGTATTAAAGATGCTGCGAACATCACTAACAAATTGGGAGTGGAGAACAGTTAAAAAACCCCCAACAACAAAACTCTTCCAGCTCTTGTATTTAAAATTTACTGAAGAATTTGGTTAAAGTTAACATAATTTTAAATTACCAAACATTCACAACAAGCTTGTCTTTACCCTGTGCATTAGCAGGGAAACTGCTATTGTATATGTGTATAGATGGCATTGGAATTGAATTCAGCTCCTGGAATTCAAATTATCTCAAGCTTTTGTTTAACCAGGTTAGCCAGGTTTTGATTTTGCTTTATCTTTCCAGTTATGAAAAAAATCTTGAACCTAAAGATTAATTTTGGACTGAACTTAGTTGAAGTTTTCTGTGAAATAGATAAATCACAAACACCTTTAAATTAGGTCCTGTTGAGAGACTAGTTTGCAATTAACATTATGCTTTAACTTAGCAAGTGTTTGCTTTGATTCTGTGAATCATGCAACTCATTCTTTAAAATTAAAAAAAAAAAAGTAAATTCTGCGTTTAGCCTGTCTTGTTGCGAAGCTTCAATACTGCTGAAAGTTTGCAGTGGAAATCCATGGGAGGTAAAAACAGAAAGACATGAATGGTTGGATAGATCATCAATACTATCATTTTACTGGTTAGCAAAGCAGCATCTTAGCAGTGCAATTGTATTAATAAATTACAAATGTGCAGTACCCTTTGTACAGGTAGTCAGTAGGCGTTGTAAAACATAGTATTATTTCCTGACTAAGTTCATAAATCTGTTTTCGTAATTTCTATTAACAGCTACAGGAGTTTTGTTTCTGAAGATGCAGGCCCAAACACTCTGATTGCTACAGTTAATGCTGTTGACCCTGATGGAGATGGTGTGACATATGATATTCTGTCTGGGAATCAAAAAGGAAACTTTGTTATTGACCCTAAGAAAGGTAATAATATAATAGGTCTTTGCTGCTGCAGTCATAATGTTGATTCTGATGTGATGCAGCTTGAATTTGGCTTTCGTTAGGTAGCATTTATAAAAACTGAATAGCACATGCTATTTTTGAAGCTAATACTAATCTAATTGCTTGTCAGTTGTCACGGAAGGGAGCGTAGGAAATGCATAGTGACCTTACCAGCTCAAGAGGTGAGTTCAATTGGTGGTCATCACCCCCTCAGAAGGAGCTTAACTACTATGGTATCCACCCAATGCAAAGCCATGTCCTCTGCACTCAGCAGAATGGATGTGGCAACTCAGACAGTGGTCCCATGAAAACATACAGCCATCCAGGTCTCGGGCTGCAGGGAGTGCCAGAGCCTTTTGCTGGTAATGGATGGCAGCAGTGAGAAGAGCGGTGTGAAGTGTGACTACATGCATGATGTGCTCAGGCTGGTGGCAGAGCTACAAGAGGAAGTAGAAAGGTTAAGGAGCATCTGGAAGTCTGAGAAAGAGATAGACTGGAGAAACCATGCTCTGCCCTCACAGAGACAGAAACAGGAACAATCAGCTGGAAAAAAACAAGATCAAGGCGATCCTCCCCCCACCAGGATGAAGGCAGTAGCTTAAAGAAGAGGAGCAAATAAATGGAAGCAAGTCCGTGGCCTGGGCGCTTAGCCTATTGCTCTGAGATGCGCTGGGTACACTGCGGCACACTTGAAGTCTTACAGACACGAACCAGGGATCCTGAGGTAATAGGGGCCAAGAGGGAAACACCAGTGAAATACTTCAAAGGAATTAAGGGGTGTTCCTGTAAGAAGGTGACATTGCTGACAGCCCTGCTTAAATGCCTCTACACCAACGCATGCAGCTTAGGCAACAAACAGGAGGAGCTGGAAGCCACTGTGCCGCTAGAAAGCTATGACCTAGTTGCCATTATTGAAACTTGAGGGACAAATCCCATGACTAGAGTGTGGCTGTTGATGGCTACAGGGTGTTCAGAAGGGACAGGTGAGGAAGGAGGGATGAAGGCATTGGCCTCTACATCAAGAAATGGATAGCACGTGAAGAGCTGTGGCTGAAGAATAACCTTGAGTGTGTTGAAAGCTTATGGGTGAGAACTAGAGACCAAGGCAACAAAGGGAGCCTTGTGGTTGCTGTCTGCCACAGGCCACCCGATCGAGGGGAGCCTACTGATGAAGCCACCTTACTCCAGCTACAGGAGGCATCACACTCCTGTAAGAGGCCAGCAGAGGAGGTTCTTGTCCTGCTGGGGAACTTCAACCACCCTGACATCTGCTGGAAAAGCAGCATAGCAAGCTGTACGTAATCCAGGAAAGTCCTGGAGAGCATTGAGGATAACTTCATAAGCCAGATTGCTTAGAGAGGTGGTAGATGCCCCGTCCCTGGAAATATTCAAGGCTTTGAGCAACCTGACCTAGTTGAAGATATCCCTGCTCATTGCAGGAGGTGTTGGACTAGATGACCTTTAAAGGTTCCTTCCAACCCCAACTATTCTATGGCTATAATTTAAAAGAATGCAGGAAAAAGATGCAGTTGTTCTGGACTCTTATAATGTTAAAAAAATTGTATCATTTTCCTAAAAGCTTTCTATAATTGACCTGTCGTACTTGTTCTTTGTTTGCTTTCAGACAGTGACTTAATAGAGAATATTATTATTGATAAGTGTGACATTCCAGAATGTCAAACTAGGATTGGAGTAAATTTTAATCTAGGAAACTGTTTTCAGATTTGCAGGAAGAAGGGGCTGTTCTGCAGGGTAAGGTGAAACGGGAGTCAAGGGTGACAGCAGGGCAGGCAGGGGCAAGGGTCTCACAGCCACAGACCACCCTGAGCAAGAATGGTCTGAGATGCAAACCTGGTTCACCCAACAGTCCAGTGGTCACCGGAGTGATCTGCAGTGATGGGCAGGTCTCAGGCCAGGCTGGGAAGCCAAGTCAGCCAGTGTCGGGGTGAGCAATGTACATGGCCAGGTACAGCACACCCCTGGGGGTTTAAGTGCAGCTCCCAAGACACGGGGCAGAGGGCACTGACAAGGCTTGTGACAACTGTCTGATCTAGGGTTAGCCAGCTGCATGGTGTTGGAGCTGGCCTGGAAGACAGGCAGCCAAACCCGAGGAGCCGGAGGAATAGTTTGCAAGGCCTCTTTGTGCAATCCAAGCTTGATATCCACCTGCTGCAATTAGCTGAAGATACTATGAGTAATCAAATAGCCGTGTGAGGAGAAAAAGCAATAGCATGACAGTTCTGACTGGAAGAGTTTTCTTTGTGCAACTTTTTCAGTAACTCAGTTTTAACTGGTTTAAAGTGTACGTTTGCGTTTTCAGATGAGGCTTTTTTTCCCCATGCTTATATCTATGTCCTAATTATGTATGTGTGAGCAACCATTTCCTAGCTGAGTATGCTTGTGTTGTACTGACACAAAATAATGCCTTTGTAGGTAAGCATATGTTTCATTTAAGGACAAAATCATTTTCATGAGCAATGTTATTTACCCAAGAATACTGCATGTGGGAGAAAAAAAGTAATGTGGAGACTAATGACTTAGCAGTTTAAGTCATTTGTTCTGAGATACCAGTTTCTACATCTTTTTAAATTCTTTTCAGCAGTCACATATTTTTAAAACCCCAAAGGAAAAAAATCCCACAACATTGGTGTCCTCATTTAAATAAAAAAATAAAATAAAATTGCACAGACACACGTCATCTTAGTCTGGCATATCCCTTTAAACTAATAGGATTTATTTGCTGTTGATTGCTTGAAAAAACAAAAGAGGATGTTTTGAGACAGAAAGGGGCAACCAAATTGAAATCCGATTGAAGGTACCTTAATTAACTTCAGTTAAACAACTTTCTATTTAACCTATTTTGAACTGCAATCAAAATCTAAACTTGTATTTTTCAAAACACAGGCACATTGAATATATAGGAAGGAGTAAGCTGCCCTAAGTTTTTCCTTCTCTTTATTTCATAGAGTTCACTTGGCATGAAATTTTAATTTCAATGCAAATCATGTTTTTGCAATATGAATGTTACATTCTGTAATGTTCCCAAAAATATGGTCTGCAGGTAACTTGCAAGTGTTGAAGAGTGAACATGAATTTATTGAGAGCTCCTTTTATCCTTTCTGACTTAAAAATAGAGTTGTATATTCCAGAGTTAAATTTCTAAAGGTATTTTGGCACCTGAAGAGGAACAATTGTTTTAAAAGCATCTAATTGCCACAGGGGTAGTATATGTGATGCTTCTGAAAATCTTTATTGTAAGTGCTTAAAGAATCTTAACATTTGATTGATAGTTTTAATATAGATAATCATGTATATGTACTTTTATACTTTTTAAACAATTTTTATAGTCTTTGACACTTAATTTTAGAAACATTAGGATTTTGTTTTTCCAAACACTTTTGGGGTTTTGCTACTTAATAAACCAATAAAGGTTGATGCAGTGGCTTGCAGCAGTTTCTTTTCAGATATGATGTCAGGGGAATAGTCTGTACCCCCTTGTCGCAGAAATGCCAAGGTAAAGAGGAGATGTGTCAAAAATAAGTGCTTCAGCTCAAACAATACATTTGCAAGCAAATTGAGTGGCACTGATGCTGCGACAATCCTCTGTTGTAATGACAAGTGCTATTATGCCTGATGAATAACAGAGGTGATTGATGGAGTGGTCTCAGATAGCTGTAGTCTCTTTTCCTTTTGTGGCAAATCTTTCGTACATCTTTCTCTGACAGTGCTGTTGTGTCCCATTCAGCAGGGTGTATCATTTGGGTGACTTGGGAGAGCAGCAAAATACATGTTTCTGGAGATATGTGTATCTAGCTAAATGCTGCAATGAAGCAGGAAGGTAAACTTGTACTAGTTTCCGTTGAGTTAGCATTGGTAGCTACAGCAGTAGACATGGTGACACATATTTCATTGCACTAATGATACAGGAATGTACACAGCATCACTGGTGGGGCTGGTGCAGGTTAAACAGAAGTCTGCCACGATATTTCTCTGGATTTTTTGTTTTGTTTTGTTTTTCTGCAACAGATAGACTAGAGCTAATGTGTGCAGGTGAGCTGAGTTGTAGCTGTTGTCTCATTTAGCTCTGTAGGCATACCTGCAGGCAGACAAACGTGTTGTGCTGTCTTAATTTTGTTTTAATGTCACACTGCAGTAAAAATACCATACTTAAAGTCTAGCAGCCTTGCGGTTTGTTGTCCTGCTTACTAGTAAGAAGAATAACAGTAATTAGTTAATGTAATAAAACAAATAAAATCCCACATCCTATTGTTGTTTTTACAGGGCTAGTTAGACTTCGTTCAAGTCCATTTCCGAAGCTGCAGGGGACAGAGTATGTACTTAATGTCACAGCTACTGATGATAATGCCTCTGGAGGGCCCCGTTCTCTTACAAGTACTACCCAAGTTGTTGTGAAAATTGATGATGTCAACAATAACAAACCTGTCTTTCAGAAGGTAAATATATGAGGCCATTTGTATTAGACACTGCGGTTAAATGTTTGAAACTGTATTGTCACTGCAAGTGATGCATCAGATGAGCTATTCAAGAAGTGGTCTGCTTTCATCTGTCTTTGAGTCCTGATGCCACTGTTTTCTTCATCTTTTCCATTCCTCTCCTAAGACTTGCAGCGTTTGTTCTCCTCTTGTGGCAGATCAGCTCCTGTAAGCAATATCTCTTCCCTGACCAGCATCTCATCTCTGGCATTTTAGGAGATAAGGTTGAATGAATAACTCTTGGAGGTTCAGTGTGACAGAAGTGAGGAGGAATCGATAGGTATCGCTATTTATGCAGTGGGCTTGTTCCTTAATATTCCAAAATACCTCTCTAAATTGCATAGGCTTCTTTTGATGATTATATGTCTGGAACTGATGAAAGAGAGAAGAATGAAAGTGTTTTAGCTTGATTTGTAAAGTACTATAAAAAATAAATGCTTGAGGATATTTTCAGAATGTTAAGTCATATTAAAGATCTATTGTCTAAAAATTTCAAGTTTGATGCTGATGGCTAAAATGTTGATGGGTAATGTTGCATGTTTTGAAAAGTCAGTGACTTCGTGTTGGTCTTGAAAGCTCTTTGTGTAGAAATCCCTTTTTGAACAAAGCAATTCTGTGGTTTGGGCAAATGTATGCACTCGTTTTTTATAAGATTTTTGCTAATACAGAAAAATATTTGCATTTGGAAGTATTGCAACTGTGACTTTTTCATTAGTTGAAGACACTCGGTGGCCTCATGCTGTGTCGTGTTTGTATAACCACAAAATAGCAAGTGAAGTCTGTAAATGAATCACGGCACAGATAAAACATTAACATCAGTGCGTCTGAATGGAATTGTAGCTAAAGCTTTTTTTTCGTTTTTTTTTCCCCCTTGATTTTTTCTTTTTTTTTCCTCTCCCCCCTCTTAGTGTCAGTATTATCGGGAACATGCTTCTGTATTGGAAAACCAGCCTTCAGGGACAGTAGTACTGCAGGTTGAAGCCACTGATGCTGACGAAGGAGCCAATGGTATAGTGAAATATGGCTTGATGCACAGAGGTGGTGTCCTACCAGCATTTAGTATTCATCCTGACACAGGTAAAGCGAGTATCAGAACCAATACTGGAATATAGAAACCACTTTGTTACACTAACGGAAAAAAAGCTTAAATAAAATCTGACTTTGTGCTTTTTCATTGAGTTTTTTGTTAGCAGAAAAAATATAAACTGTATTAACTACATGAACAAATATTCTCCTTTAGTTTCATACATGTCCAGTACTGAACTAGAACTGATGTTTTCCCTGAAATGTGGAAGTTCTGTGTGAAATAACTTTTGTGTTGTTATAACTAGATTTAAATAAACCCCCACATTTTAAGTTCGCCTTATCTTGCAACATTGCTAATGGCATGTAAATGATTTATTCAAATGATGGTAGCCTTACAAACAACAAAGAGGCTAAGTCTTGGAATACCAAAACTAAATTCAGGCTGAACTTTTGGAGGAAAAAAAGACATGAAACATGCCTTTGCCCTGTATTTACTGTCCTTGAAAATAAGTATTTTTTTATATACTCATTCTCTTAAAGTTAGTTTGGTGCTTACCTCCATTTCCTAAATTTAAGTCCAATGTGTGTAGATGTAAGTGTGTATGAAGTTCATATCTCCCTGAGCTGTACCATTTAAGCTGAAATTGTTAAATCTTGTGATTGGATCCTTGAACCTGAAGTTCACATTATGGGTGTATTTATTGCATTGTACCTCAATGTATTGGCAGACAAATAAACATCTAAATGCAGGATATTGTCAAATGCATGGTATTTAACTCTCTGGCATTTAATTTGTTTTCAGGAGTTCTGACAACTGTTCAGGTATTTGATCGAGAAAAACAGAAGGAATATCCTATCACTGTGACAGCAACAGATCAGGCAGCGGAACCACTCATTGGAATGTGTCAGATAAATATTATCATCCTGGACCAAAATGACAATGATCCCAGATTTGAAAACACCTGCTATGAATGTAATTGAGAGTCATTGGATAGAGTTTCGGTGCCCTGAGTGTGAGCTTACCTGATGTCTAAGATTTTGGGGTTTTGTCTTTCTTGGCAGTAGATCTTGTGACCAACTAGGTGATTGCAGCTAGAGATGCACTTGCCTTAATTGATTGCAGAATTGCTATTCTGTGTAATGCTCAATGTAGCAAGTACAGTCTTGACTGGTAGGCCTTCCTGAGTGTTGTTACAGGAAAATTCCTTGAAACAATAGCCATGTCAGTGTCTTTCCTTACCTGAGTAGAACAAGCGTCTGTTGTGTTTCGCAGAGATGTGAAAGTTGTAATAAGCACGTGAGTGTGCAGTGCTGAGCACTAGCTGTATCCTTTGTTTTCTGATTAATAGATTTTTTTGTCACAAGTTTTAATTGTATACTTTTCCTTTTCCCCATTTGAATTTCCTTATTCTTCATTGTTTGTTGTTTTACCTTTCCTTCTTGGTTCTTAAAAAAACCCTTCCTGTTTATGGCTAAACACCTGGAGGCATGTATAATATTAATAAAGAAATGAAGACTGATGATTCTCAGTTATACAATACAAAACCTAGAAAGTAGTTTCTGACAATGTGACCCTTTTCTTCTGGTTTTATGCAAGGAATTAAAATTCCATTTATGTATATTTCGTACAGAGCAATTAGTCCCTTAGCAAAAATACAAGACAGAAAAAAAGTAGTATCTTATTAGAAATGAGAATTACAGGTTATGAATGTGATAATACGAAGTTCAAATGTGACCTACAGCTCTGTAGTGATAGCAGCTTTTTAAAATATTCAGTTTGATTTGTATGGCCATTGTTCCAAGGAATACAAAGTTATAGCTTCCATACATTGTTACTTTAGTATTTCTTAATTTCTTAGTAAGATGCTCATGGTACTTTAGTGAATTACTGATCAGTTTGAAATATACTGTTCCTTACATTAGACTTCCTAAGAGAGGACACAAGAGTTGGGACCAGCTTTCTTCGTGTTGCAGCCCATGATGATGACTACAGCTCAAATGCTGCCATTACATATTCCATAGCAAGTGAAGAACCAAATTATTTACAAATTAATCCTACTACAGGCTGGGTGTTTGTGAACCAACCCATATCTCAGGTATGGCACTTGCTTTCCTTTTTAAGCTGGCTATCTCAATACAACCTAGGAGGGACTAAGGTCATGAGTTTGTCCTTACCTCCATGTTACTCCTTCACATTGAAGGATCAATATGTCATGTTTAAATTAAACATGAGTCTAAGGCTTTTAGCTGGTGAGTTCATTGACTGTGTAATGTAAGGAAGCCCTGCTTTCAGCTGGAGAGTAGCATCTGACAGCATTGCCTCTCAGAACTTTAAGTTCTAAGTAACTGACAGACAAAATTTTGGTGAAGGTATATCCTTTTAATATGTTTGCTTTATTGAATCTAAGAAGCCTAACAAAAACTGTTGAAATGTAAGCTTAAGAAATCAGGGACTCCACGAAGTGGGTTTTTTTTGGTTTTGTTTTAAAATTTGTGTGAAATTTGCTGAGATTTATTGAGACAAATAGCAACATTTTCCAATAATCTTAAGTAAAGCAAATAACAACCTTGCACTTACTTCCTATTCTGAGCTCGGTGTTGTGCAGTTGTGTATGCTTTTCTTCTGTGCAAGTCTTCTTAAGTGTGCTTTTAATTTCTTTTTTTGGGGGGGGAAAAAAAGCTCATCAGATCCCTGATCAAAATCCTCTATAACAAAATTTTTTTTACTGTTCAGAGGTCATCTATAATTCGAGAGATTATTGCTACAGATGGGGGTAATAGAAGCAGTAAAGTTGAACTTGCAGTAACTGTTACCAGTGCTGAAAACCAGCCTCCACAGTGGGAAAGAGACAGCTATGAAGTTGTTATTCCAGAGAATACTACACGAGATGCATCAATTTTGGTAAGGTTGGGACAAACTTGTTTCTCTGTCTATAGCTCTAAGGCTATAGCACAACTGAACGTTGCTTATTTGCTTAAATATAGTGAGCTTTTATAACAGTTTTGTGTATTGTACAGACCAATGATCTGGTTTAGGTTTTCTTAGAAACGCTAATGGTAACCAGCATTTTTTCTCTAATTTATATGTCTGCAACCACTATTTAATTTCCTTCCCATTTGGACAACACTATAGGTGTTCCAATTTTTTGAATGCTGCTCCATTACTTGAAGTGATTATTGGGCTTAAAGTCCTTAGAGTTGTTCAGTTTGATTGTGTAGAATGAGTAATCCAAACAGCTTTATGAAGTAACTCTAAAATACATATATTTAGGATAAAAGAGTGAGTAACTAAACATATAATGACTGGTAACCTTTGCCTGCAGCTGTTTGTGGCCTAGAGATGTATCAGGCAGGGTTAAGATTTGGTATCGAGAAGTTCTTGTCTTAGTGTTTTCAGTTGAGAGCTGAAGATTTGGGAGAGTTAATATACAAAAGCTTTTAGAAATGTTGCTGTACTTGTAAAAGTGTTGATTACACAAATTTCTTGAAATGTGCAGACAATCAAAGCAACTTCTCCCCTCGGTGATCCCCGTGTGACTTATAACCTGGAAGAGGGACTTGTTCCGGAGACCAACATGCCAGTTCGTTTTTACCTGACTCCAAACAGACATGATGGTTCTGCTTCAATCCTGGTAGCTGAGCCACTGGATTATGAAACAACAAAGAGCTTTCTGCTGAGGGTTCGAGCACAGAATGTTGCAGCAGTTCCTCTGGCAGCATTTGCTACGGTCTATATTAATGTAACAGGTATGTAAGCTGTTCAGTGACGTTATAATATAATTGTAGTACTTTTTTTTTTCTTTAAAGTTTTATAATATTCTCTTTATGTGCTCTTTTTGATGTTTTAGATGTCAATGACAATGTCCCATTCTTTACTTCATCTATTTATGAAGCCTCGGTAACAGAGGGAGCTGGTATTGGGACATTTGTTGTTCAGGTCTCTGCCACCGACCTTGACCTTGGTCAGAATGGTGAGGTAAGCAAGGGGGGACCTACATCTTCTGTGATGAAAGGTATGGAATAACTTCTGCATGAACAGCGGCTAAATAGACTAGAAGTCTTCAACCTAGAAAAAGGATGACTAATAGGGAAACATGATATGAAGTATAGTAGTTAATGACGTGTTTCTCTGTGTTACCTTGTGAAAAAAGCAACTAAAACTAGTGGGTGTGAGACAGAAAACAAAGAAGAAATATTTTTACAGCCTGTAGTTCAGATGGAAAAACTTGCTATAGAATGCTCTGGTTTGGAAAGGTCTACATAGACCTACAATGTGATTGGATAAATTAATGGAAGAAAAAATGTGTTAAAAGCTTCTGGGAGTTGTAAATCACTGGGGACACTGAAAACTGAATCCTTAACATGTCAAGTTAGCACCAAAAATGGAGTTATTCATTACTGATTTTAAAAATCGAAAGTAAACATATCCGTAGAACAAGAGTGCAAGCTGAATTCAAGTGCAACAGAACATATATGTAATAGAGACTAGAACGTGGTCCATGATACTGAGCAAGTTCAAATTGAGCTTACCTGTGGCTATTATATTAGTATCTGCGATCTTTAGCTGAGTTTGAGTGCTATTGCACGGGCACTGTGCAAACATGAACTAGAGAGCCCAGGAACTGATTAGACAAGACAAGTAGATTTCCATTTACGCATTGGCAGTCAATATGCAAGGAAGTTACTTGACTTTAAACTTGATTGCTCAAACTGACAGTTTTACCCAGTCTCGGTCCTTGTCAAGTTCTCAAACACAAGACTGTTCTTCTCTTTAAGTACTTAAGTAATTGTGAACTATCCAACAAAAGGAATGTGTAGATTAACAACTTCTTTTAATCCTTTAGGTAACTTACTCCCTGTTACATGACAGTGGCAGAGACTACACGTATTTTCACTTGGACTCACAGACAGGCTCAATATACACTGCCGCAGTGTTCGATAGAGAGAAGAAGGGGTCCTATCTTCTAGAAGTCAAGTCAGTAGATGGCTCTGAATCAGCTCGACCTGGAAAACATGGGAAGCCAAACTCTGGTAAGAGGCAGATGTCTGTAACAAGCGTGATTTTAACTGGATTTATATCTGAAAACAGAAGCTCTGAAATGCAAGGTTAAATGTTAATTTCCCTTTTTTTCAAGTGTACTTGTGAAAGAGTAGCTGTTTTGGCTGTGTTTTTGGTTTTTTACTGTTTATCTGTGCAACAGCTGTGTCAGAGCTGGAAGAGGTATTTTATATGATGGTCTGCCAAGTTTTTTGTTCTGAAATTAAAAGAAAACTAGGACTTCATAGTTAGAGTTTAGAGAGTATTTCCTAGCTAGCAAAGATGCACCTATTATCTGTAGGATGCAGATCTTTGAGTAGCGGAGGTGTTTCTCAAAGCACTGCATATGGTACTGTATTCAGTCAGAAGTAATTATGAAGTACGAAGCAGGAAAGTTCAAGATAGAAAATCCCATTCTCAATTGACAGCTGTGCTTAAATAAAGAATTAAAATGTGGCTTTTGTGGCTTCAGGACAAAAAGTTATGACTAAAAACTGTACAATTGCCATATTAGGCATCAGTTATTCACATATTATCTGTTTAAACAAATTGGATGTGACGTTCATTTGATATCCAAGTGCTTTTGAGTAATGTTGGTATATGTATTGTCCACAACCCTAAGGGTTTGTTTCTGTATTGTCTGCATATTCTTCTTCATTTAATGTGCAGCTAGACAGTTTAAGGAATTGTAGCTGACAGAAGTGGCACAGCTGAGTATTTTAATCTCTTGTTTCTTGCCTCTCTAGACACAGCCTACGTGCGCGTTTTTATCAGTGATGTGAATGATAACAAGCCTGTCTTCACTCAAAGTGTCTATGAAGTAAACGTGGATGAAGACCAGGATGTGGGCTCAACTATCATTACAGTCAGTGCTAATGATGAAGACGAAGGTAAAGTATTGGAATTCCCCATAGCTGTGTCTGAAATATTAATGAGTTAATTTCAGCACACCGAGATATATTTAGTGGTGTTAGAAAGGAAAATGTCTTTTTGTCTTGAGATTTTAAGAATTCTGTAAGTGTGAACTGATTGGACAGGAACATTAGTTCATAATGGAGCTGTGAGGCCTAAATCAAATAACTCTTATTTTAGGAGGCAATGCATTAATGTGGGATGATGGGGAATAATTTCTGTGCCAGCAAACACAAATTTATTATAGATTATTTCATTTTCTTACAAATGGGCTCCAATAAAAATGTCCTGGTTAACTAGAATGAATCAGACTTGATTTCAGTGAGATTCATTTGCTTTCTCTGTGGACAGTATAGTTGTATTGTTCTTTTTTTTTTTTTTCCCCTACACATTCTTATATTTGAAACTGGACTTCCTAAATGCATATGATGAGTCTTAGCTATATTGCTTTATCTACAAATCAGTCAGGAATCCAGCCGTAAGTCAGGTAAAATTAAGTACACAACCAGTGCTCATAAATGAAGGAGGGAATGGTACAGGCTTCCATCTTTTGGCCATGGTGCGCTATTAATTTGACTTTGTTGTATGGTGAAACTATACTTCTTTTGTTGCTCAAGTCCCAAAAGACTGTTCTGTCAGCATGTCTGTGATGTGCAAGTACATTCTGGTTGCATTTGATTCCCAACCCACTCAAGGAGGTTGATGCTCTCATTTCTGTCCTCTTAATAAAGTAAATGATCAAAGAGGTAGCTATGAAAGAAGGGAAGAAGAGAACGGTAACGTGAAAGTAGAGCTTGCAGAAAGGGTAAAAGGTCTTTACTTTTCTAAAACCATCAGCAAATCAGTACTGCATCTGAAATTTTGAGACTTTCTGTTTGGACTGTCTCCTCTGTCTTGATACATAATTATCCTGTTGATAATGTCTATACATAAATGAATGTCAGTGCAGAATGGTTCTGTGGTATGAAGTACTTATGATAACTCATTCTTACATGCTGGATGTTAGCAAATAAAACTTGGGGTTTTGATCCCATAACCTTGGCCAGTCATATTGATCCTTCAGTGAATTTGAGGGATCATAAGTAAAAGCAGAATTAATACTTCATTGCAAAGACACATTTTATAATTAGACACAAATTATGATTGAACGTACCAGAATTGAGAATGCAGCTATGTCAGGTTACTTATCAGCATATTTTAAAACACCACAAAACTATAATACTAGAAATCTGTTATTGTATGATTTGTACTTCATTTTAACATCCCATGTTTTAATCTACTTCAAGAAATGTGTGGTTTCTGACACTGTTGGTAATTGACAGGAACAAATGCTAAATTACGGTATCAGATCACAGCTGGAAACACAGGAGGAGTACTTGATGTAGAACCAGAAACAGGAGCCATTTTTATTGCCCAACCACTGGATTATGAAGAAACAAAAATGTATGAGATTCACTTGTTGGCCTCTGATGGGAAATGGGAAGATTATGCAGTTATCATCATCAATGTCATGAATAAAAATGATGAGACTCCAGTTTTCTCTATCAATGAATACTATGGAAGTATAATTGAAGAACTTGATGGGTTACCAGTCTTTGTACTTCAGGTAGTGTATGCAGTTTTAGAGATTATAATATATCAATGAAAGAGCACAGATTACTCTGGTACAATTATGTTAATAATAATCCAGCACGGATATATTTATGAAATTTAGTTTTACTGAGTTTTGTTGTCAGTGGCAGAAGAGAAATAGACTTTTATGGAAAAGTAATTACAAAGATAGTAAGTAGGATAAGCAGGATGGATCATTTGTGATCCTAAAGAGCAGATCATTAACATTTTAAGGTAGGTATCAAAATAGCATAATAGAATACCTCTAAAAATATGAAAAAAATATTTAGTATTACAATATCTACATTGTTATTTTAGTGCAAAGCATATTTATCTACAGTGAATTTTCCCTCAGCCACCTCTCATTTGCCATTCATTTTGCGTGCATGTATAAGAGCATGCCGTATATTTTTGCTTGGACTCCTTTAGACTGTAGCAGCATATGGGATATAATGCAATAATTGTGTATTCTATAATTTCTATGTCTTTGTTTTCAAAACTTTTTTAGGTTATGGCAAAGGATCCTGATAGTAATGTGGATGAAGGAGATTTGAGATACTCATTGCATGGGCATGGTGCAGCTGATATTTTCACAATAGATGAGAAAACGGGCAGCATTTACTCACATAAGATGCTGGATCGGGAGGAGAGAGCACTGTGGAGATTTGTTGTGTTGGCTACTGATGAAGGTGGAGAAGGACTTACAGGATTTGCTGATGTAATTATTAATGTGTGGGACATAAATGACAATGCACCTATGTTCACGTGCATGCCTGATGATTGCAACGGGAGTGTCTTTGAAAATTCTCCTGCAGACACATTAGTCATGGAAATGGGTGCAGTTGATCGTGATGATCCAAATGTAGGTCTTAATGCTGTCCTGACTTACAGGATAACAGAGAACGTGAAAAATGAGTTTGGTACTGACATGTTTAATATCAATCCCAATACTGGTGCAATCCATGTAGCGGGGGGAATACTAGACAGAGAAAGGACTGAAAATTATTTTCTTACTGTTGAAGCAAGAGACGGGGGAGGACTAACAGGAACTGGCACTGCCACTATCTGGATTGCAGACGTCAATGATCACGTACCTAAGTTCACAAAAGAGATGTGGCAGGCAACAATTCCTGAAAACAGTGCCATCGACTCAGAAGTTCTGCAAGTCTGTGCTACAGATGCAGATGTTGGGGAAAATGCTGATTTAATATTCAGTATCATCGGGGGCGACCCAGATCAGAAGTTTTATATTGAGAATGAGAAAGAATGGCAATGTGCCACTATTCGACTGAAAAAAAAATTGGATTTTGAGAATGCACGTGAAAGGCAGTTTAATCTTACTATTACAGTTGAAGATCTTGATTTTTCTAGTATTGCAGTGTGCCTGATTGAAGTTGAAGACTCTAATGACCACAGCCCAGTTTTCCTTTCTCAGTTTATTCAGACAAGCCCTTTCTTTGAAAACCAGCCTATAGGTACTACAGTAACCACAGTGAGAGCTACAGACAAGGATTCTGGTTTGAATGGGAACATTATGTATTCTATAAAGTCAGATTCGGATCCTCTGAGACAGTTTGTGGTTGACCAACACGGTCATGTGATTGTGGCAAATACACTGGATCGCGAAGTCATTCAAGAATACAGGTTAATTATACAAGCTTCAGATCAAGGGACACCAGCCCGCACTGGAAGTGTAACAGTTTTGATTAACTTGCTTGATGTTAATGACAATGGACCAAGGTTTGAGGCACAATACATGCCTGTAGTTTGGGAAAATATATTGACACCCGAAATAGTGTATATGAACCATACATCAAAACTGCTTCATGCATTTGATCCAGACAGTGAGGAAAATGGGCCACCCTTTACATTTTCATTGCCACCAGATTATCAGAATTCTTTGGATTTTTCTCTTACTGATAACAGAAACAACACAGCAACTGTAACTACCTTGAGGTCCTTTGACAGAGAAAAGCAGAAGGTCTTCCATCTGCCAATAGTTATAACAGATAGTGGGATTCCAGCTATGAGTTCTACGAACACCTTAACCATAACAATTGGTGATGAAAATGACAACTGCCATGAATCTGGCCATAAGGAAGTCTATGTGTACAGTTACAAAGGTAAGTGCTATCTGTATATTATATCACATTCATGAATATAGCACAATTTTACACGTAATTTCTCTCTTGCAGTTCTTAAATTGTTTGGGTTTGTGGGTTTTTTTAATGGTTTACATATTTTGAAACAGAAACTCCAGTTCTGTAAACTAGTATATCAAGTGGAATGAGTAAAGTGTATTTGCAAAGCTCAGCCATTAGTGTGTAAAAGATCATCTACTAAAAAAACTGTTGGCTGCAAACAAGTATATATTGCACTTGCAGAAAAAGCAGTGCTTTTATAAACCAATAAAACCTGTTTTCCATTCACTAGTTTTCACCTACACAAAGGAAAAGGTTTTTATGTGTGCACACGTGATTCAGAAAGTCTGATGCTGAGAGATCTGGACATGGCAGAACTGAAGCAACTTAGAGAAACAGAGGTTCATAGATGAGCCCTACCCAGAAATTGTAGGCCAGTCGCACCTCTGCTGTGACAGCCACTGTGTGGCTGAGCAGGTTAGAAATCTTGAGTAGGGAGGTTTTCCAAGAGAAAAGGATTCAAGAGAAAGCTGGGTTAGTGCTTTTTTGGGAGAAGAACAATCTTTGGGGTGCAATAAGTGGCTGGTTCCTAGAACATGTAGACTTTGAACTGGAAAAAAAAAAAAGATGCTGTTCTGGATGTGTTCAAGTGGTGCACAGTACCCAGTTCAAGAAACACTAGCAGGAGAGCTGCTCTGTGGTAGCAGCCACAGTACTGTGAGGTTTAGCATTGTAGCGGGAGAGAGCAGAGCAAACACGTCCATTAAGTGAATGCTTTATGTTTTCTCATTGGAGTGGTTTAGCAGATGATGAACGGTTTAATACTATTTTCTAAAATTCGTCTTGAATTTATATTACTGTGTTTTTTCGTGAAATTACCTGTAACACTTGACCTTAAACTAGCCCTGGGTGGCCCTTATTAAGCATAATTTATTACGCCTTTCCCCAGATATTCCATTCCAGATAGACTTGGCTCTATCTCAGTTATCATTGCAATATCAGATTTCCTGATAAATAGAGAAGGTTAACCTACAGAATGTATTTTGCAATGAGATATTTTTGCTAAATTCAGTACGCCTAAATTATAAGAAGTGACCAGATCCTATCATAGAAATGAGAGAATGAAGTTTGTATGTTGGCTTGGCTCCAGATTTGGCCCTTAAAGATTTCCCATGTTGCTGGATCTTGGCTATGGAATTCAAAGGTCTCCTTTCCCTCAAGTTGCTCCTTTTGCTACTTTAAAACAGCTGCTTGGATGTTCCACTTCTGTGACAGCCCACAATGGCCTGAAAAAAGGGCCAAGAAGTGGCAGACCTTGGTGGCTTCTTGCCCATTTCCATTTCTCAGTCATGTTCCTCTCTCCCAGCTGCTCCCCACAAGATGCTCTCCCTCTTCTGCCGTATTCCACTGGCGTACCATTTGAAATAGTAGAGGAGAAATTAAATGTTTGGGGATTAACTTCTGATGTGGTGATTTTTTTTATTTTTATTTTTTCGTCTGAAAAATTTACATAGATTTGTATTTATGTATGATTCTGTTGTTTTGTGTTGTTTTCAGCTTTTCTTCTTTCATGTGACATTCATAGTGTATTCACCTTTCCAGAAATGGCAGAAATCATATGACAGGCTATGCATTATTTTAAGAATCTTGGATCATAACCATCGCCAAATTGAGCAGGAATCTGAAATTAATAAATGTGGTAATGAATGCAGCAGAATATAAAGTGCACTGAAAAGCAAAAATTAAATGCAGATTTATTATAATTTATCACAACAGGAAAATGGCCAACAACAGTGCTTGGGGAGGTGTTTGCACCAGATCAAGATGACTGGGACAATAAAACATTTCTCTCTGAAGGAAAACTGCTCAAGTGAGGACTGTATTTGTGTCGAATGAGTGATATTTATGCTTCTATAATTATTTTGCTCACCAGGTATTTCTCTGTGCTCAGGATGTGCATAAAGCTGGGGTTATTGAGTGTAAGGAATGTACCTTCTCAATGCTCTTTTTCTTTTTTACATGGATAGCTAGATATTAAGAAATTAAGGCATGGAATATTTTTTCCAAGGGAATGCAGGATCACACCGTGATGTCGAATTTTAGTCAGATGTCATCATTAATTTATTTTAAAACGTGCATTCTGTACAATCTAATTATAAAATAGGACGAGTTTTGTAATACTTGCCCTCAAATGTTAGAGTTGATGGAATACAAATCCCAAATTTAAAAAGGCAGAATGGAATAATTTCATCAAAACAGGAAGAGAATTTGGTGATCTCCACTGATGGCTAAACTTACAATTGCGTGCAAACCCCACAACTCTTAGATTAGTGGAGTTTCTTCTGTCAGTTGAAATGTTGAATTGGATCTTTAATTCCTACTTATACATTATTTGTTCATATCATAAAGTGAGATGGTATATAGCATAATTGTATGCTGTTTTAAAAACAGAAAATGCATGTGGAAATAAATGTGATTTTTTTGTCTCTGCTGTGAATAAGAGCTTAGAAGCTTTATGTAGCCCAAAATTAAAGACTGACTTTATATCTGTCAGCAGCCCTTGGGCCTATTTCCATATTCAGAGGTTACTGTTCCATAATAGTGGTCATGGAATATTTCCATTATTACTGATTACTGTCTCTTTGAGATGGCAAATGAAGATGGTACCAGAGATTTCATACAGACTTTATCCGGTTCCAGATGCATAAATTAGCATCTGGAACACCTTTGTGTGATTTTGTCACTCTCTGTTACTTACCTCATAGACCTGCCCAGGATGACTATGTTGAACCCCGTGGTTCAACTACGCACTGCTTTTATTCAGGGTTGGGAAAGTCTGTGGATTTGAGAGAGCAGAAACATCCTTTTATAAGCTCTGCAGATCGTCATTTCTGAATTATGGTGTTTCTGGTGCTTTTCTGAGGTTGTTTGCTAATTGCCATAAGTTTTGATACTATAACCTTTGTAGTAACGTTTAAGGCCTTCTCAGTTTTGTTAATGAATAAGTTAAACTTTCAATTTTGATTAAGTTTCATAATTGAAGTTTTATGTCTAGGTCTTTCAGATTAAACCAGAGGACTGGTTCCTTGATGATGGTGGATAACACTCCTCAAGGAATATACAACTTAAAAGTTAGAGTTTCTGATGGAGTTTGTCCTGATGTTATATCTACTGTACAAATCCATGTCAAAGAGCTGGAAAATGAAGCCATACAAAACTCAGCCTCTGTGCGTCTATCAGGTTAGTTTTATTTGCTGGTGAGAGTTTAGACCAGCTGCTTCTAAAACTGAATGGTTATGTGATGTAGATGTTATTATATCAATACTTGATTTACTTATCACTGTACGGCAGTTTCTGGTATGTTTCCATATTGTTAAATAAGAAATAAATTGAGAAATTAGTCTGTGGTCTCCCAGTATTTCATGTTTATCTATTTTTGAATCCCCAAATCAGATGTCACAGCAGAGGAGTTCATAAGGAGAGATGAACATGGCAAAACGAGACATGACAAGTTCAAGGAATTCCTAGCAAAAATGTTACCCGCTAAGCTTAACGATATCATTGTCTTCAGTGTGATGAACATTGATGGAAAACAGACAGACGTAAGATTTGCAGTCCGTGGTGGCTCGGCATATTACAGACCTGAGAAACTGCATGCTGAGATGGCAGCGTTTAAAAATGAGGTATATTCTCTAGGGTTATCATGCATCTATGTAATTCACCCAGATACTGAGTTTGCAAGGCATGTATCCCAAACCTCAGTGGAAGAATATGCTATATCTACAGATAAGGTTTTTTTGCTTCACTCCGGACAAAAACACTTGTCAAGCAAGTTCTTAATACAAGCTTTCTCCCTTCTCCTTAGTCCCATACATACAATTGTATGGTTGTACTAACTTCTGGTTCAATAAATATAACCACTTTTTAGTCACAGAAAGATGGTCCTCCATTTCCATCATGGTACAGTTGCCTGTGTTTTCTCCAGTCAGTGTTTTGTTGTGTAATCTATTAGACTTTTCACAATATGAAATAAGAAGAATCCCTAGAAGCCAAAGTGGTAACGTAGTACAGAGAATGTCTTGAAAATGACAGCTTTTTGGATGTTGCAGATGCTGATGGAAATTCCCAAATCATCAGCTTGTGGTTAGACACTTATAGCAGCGGCTTGATGCCACCCAGACGGAAATTCTCCTGTACAAGGAGATGACAGTCCATAGTAAAAATCCTGCTGGTTAGAAGAACAGTTACAGCAGATCAATGAGATGGAGGCAACCAATTTTGTGATTGTATTTAACTTGCTGAAGGACAATTTTAAATACAAAGTGACACCCTCTCCAAACTTGTTTTACTGTTACAAGGGGAAAATAGCTTTGAATGTAAGATGTTTTCTTCTGCTTTCTGATGTTCCCTAACTGTCCTACTCACTCACTAGATCCTGCACGCCCTCTAACTCAGTTATGCCAGCATGTTCTGTCTTGGCCCCACTTTTACTTTCTGTAGTCCTCCAGATTTTGGCTTTGCTGAAGTCAGATGCTGATGAATAAAGCTGCTGCCTTGCACAAAGGCAAGGTGCCACTGCTGGGCTTGTAGCTTGCCCTGAACAAGGCAGCACTTTCTGACATGTCATTTGTGGCTACGGGGACATATTTGAGTTTAATACATGGTCCATCTCCTTGAGGATTTTTTCCTGACGAGAAAGCAACACTTTCCATCTGGGTGAATATTCTGGGAACCTGAATTCTGCCTGATTCTGGGAACCAAAGAGGCATCATGTGGATTACGACACTCTTCCGAGTGACCAAGTAGGAAATACCAGAGACAGACAGTATTCATGAAGCATAACTACTGCTTCTTTTGCATATTTATTGAATTATTACAACAATAATACAGAAAATTGCATAGATTTCAAATATTCTGTGCCATAATATGTAGCAGGTGAATTCATCAAAGTGGTAACAAGGGGATTGCTTCACATATGTTAATGAAAAAATATGTTTGTATTAATTATGTATCACCTTTCAATATTTAATGAATAGCTCCAGTGAGTAATCACCAATAGTTTTCAGAAAACCAATCATAGCTGGAGAATTTCTCCAGTAGTTTTTTTACATGTATTTGACTATAAATATAAAAAATAAGTAATTAGCACTGGAATTCATTGAATTGCTAAATAAATAATATATTTGCACTGCCTCCTTGGGTTATAGCTTTACAACAACTGTTTTTATTTAGCAGAAAAGTAATCCATTCTAATACTGTGAAGGAGCCAAGGTTGTTTATACACACTATGTTTTTCTGTAACAGTATTACATAGCTGTCTAAATGTGCATTATAGACTCTCTGCTAATGGTGATAGATGCAGGCAGCAGACACGAAACTGCATTGACAGAATGCATCATGTCATTATAAAGTATATTTTTTGCCTTTGAGGACGTGGTTTTCAATACATGTTATGATATTTGAGGCTATACTGACAATTGATTATAAAGGTCAAAGTTCTTACAGTGGTGAATTGAGATGATTGTGCAAGTAGAAAAAAGCAGTGCTTTAGTATTTATGGTTTTTTTTTTTGGTCTTTTCATAACTTTTAAAAAAAATATTTGTCATACGTTTTATCATTTGAAAAAATACATATTAAATGTATAAATAGAGCCTAAGTCTGTTCTCAAGTTGTTAGTTTTATATTTGTATACCTCAGTGTATACCACTGAGAAAGTAGTGAGGTCTCTTGTATTCAGGTTAGGGCATGATGTATCTGAATCTCCAAATACAAATCAAATTCTGAAGCTTTATAGGCACCTATGCAAAATCCCCAAACACGTAGAAGGAAGAAATCTGTTGTGCCAGGAAACAAACTTAATGATTACTTAGTCCAGTGCATAGGCTACTGGCTGAAGTACAACAGGTCTGAATGGCAGCCCTGTTCCTGTCCTCAGGCTTGTTGCCAACAGCTTACTTCCCTCCTTTGTGCTTTCTGCTACTTCTCTTTGTTTGGGTATTTGGACTTTCAGGTGCAACCCCAGTTAATGATAAAAACAATGAACTAGCGAACATTAATGTAGACTAGAATATAGTATCCAGTATGCTGAGTTGACTAATGAGGCTTAGATTTTTCAGAAATTGAGTAAGTAAAAGCATTCATGAGAAATAGACTGGTGATGTGCTAAACTTTATTTTCTCTTAGATCCAGTCAGCTTTACAGCTGAACATTTCACAGATCGATGTAGATGAATGTAGGAGTGCAAATTGTAGTGAGGGCAGCGGTTGTACAAACTACCTCGCAGTGAGTGACGTCCCAACAGTGATGGATACTGGAAGCGTGTCATTTGTCTCAGTAACAACCACCATCAATGCTGTCTGCATATGTTCAGCTAGGGACCGAGTTCATCAGCCTTGTTCCTCCTACCCTCGAAGCCCTTGTCTCAATGGTGGGATGTGTGTTGACACTTTGAATGGTTACAGGTGAGGAAACTTGTATTGCAGATTCTCTTTTTTTTTCTTCTAGTTTTAAAGTGTCGAGTGGAGCTTGCAAGATACAGGTCTAAAAAAATCATAAATGTACTTCTGACAGAAGGAAAAACAAAAACCCCCATGAGTGCTCTGGAGTGTAAACCTAATGACAAGAGGGTCTTTACTAAGGGCCTAATAATGGTGCTGTAGTCCTCAAGGCAGTGAGAATAGTGCATAAGAAAGAACAACCTGGGGAAAAAACAGTGGTATAATTAACACGTGTCATTTTTTTAAGAGCACCTAATTCACTATGAAGGAATGGGAAGTGTCCTGTTTCTGTTTTTTTGTTTTTTTTTTTTTTCTTTTCCAGAAGAGTAATAATAAAAGTGAATATCAGTGGTAGCAGCAGGGATGTAGGGGGTGAAATGTAGTTTAAAAAATGGGTAATATAAGGAGTTTAGAAAACGTTAGATAGGAAACTTGCTGTATTATAGCATCACCTGGCATGCACCAGTATTCCTTTAGTTGAAATTATCCTGGTTTATTCTAGCTGGGAATTAGCCTCCCTGATTTTTCTCTGCAATGAATTGACCAACTGATGTCCAGTGTTCTATGTCACTTATTTAATGAAAGTCATTGTTCTCAAAAACCCGGCATCAAAAATACTTCTTTTTGACAGAGATAGTATAGTGGATAAATATGCTTTGTATTCTTGAAGTATTTTAATAACTGCAAGCACCTCAGAGACTCTGCTAAAATCTTTGTTTCATTGCTGTTTTTTTACTGTGATGTGCTACATTTATTGCATGTAAAACCAAAAAAAGTTGAACACTAGGGAATTTTGACTATTTTTTGTGTTTGTGCTCTTTCAGATGTCTTTGTCCTGCTTCATTTCATGGACCAGAGTGCCAGCAGACTAAGCACAGTTTCCATGGAAATGGTTATGCATGGTTTCATCCCATCAGGCCTTGTTTTGAAAGCTCACTCTCTCTAGAGTTTATTACTGTGGTTCCAGATGGACTTTTACTATATAGTGGTCCTTTATCAAATCCAGAACCTGGGAGTACAGAAAACTTCATTGCAATAGGTATTTCTGCAAAACTGTGTGAAAAAACTAAATGTCTTTGGGGAGTGGGTTGCCTGTGAACAGTGTGGTAGTTAGAGTCTGAATTCTGTCTTTCTATCTTATGAGATAATTTACTTTCTGTTCTGAAAATATTTTTAAACGTTTCCTAAAAGTCTTTCTTTTTTGATGTCTGTTTTTGTAGCCTGCACCTATGGCTTTAGATCCATCACAGAGTTGTAGAAATCAAGGGGAAAGAAATTAAGATTGATACATATATAAAAAAAAATAATCCCCCTAGGAAAAGAGTAGTGCTATAAAGGAATTTAGGTACTTTGAAGATAGGTATTATGTGATTAATGCAGTCTTAGTTGCATGTCATTCTTATCTAGTTTGGTGAGAAAAGAAATCCACTTAAACTGCTTTCAGTCTCGGGGCATTTTTGCAATTTTTTATAAACAGGCAATGTTTTGATGCATGAATCCGGCCTCAGCATGTCACTGCAGAAAAATTTATCCACAAGCAGAACTCGTTGCTTTATGTTGTCATATATTTAAAAGGTTACTATTGTTTATTTTTTGTGAATTAATATAGAAGATGCACAGTATGGTTGGTATTTTGTATTTTCCTAACTAATTGACTGGTTGTGTCGTTGGATATTGTTAATCATTAACCTCTTTTTTGCTTTGTTTTGCAGTTAGTTGTAAATTTGCGTAGAAGATGGGAGTAAATTGTGCATGTGTTAATTGTTTTAGAGCATTATAAAATTGCAGATTGCTTATCAAGAATTAGTTCCAGTGTTTTGACAAAGAAGTAGCACAATCTAAGGTTTACAAATTAACACTATATTGAATGAGTATTTCTGCACAATAGAAGTCATAGAACATAACTGTAGTTATTTCTATGGTGAACCCCATTTTATGTGACCAGCAATAACCATTAGATCAGTACATTCACTAACTATTAATATATGCAGAATGGAAAGATTCTCATACCTGAATCTTTTTCATGTTGTATTAGAACTCTCTGGGGGTGTTCCTGTGCTGAAGATGGGCCATGGCTCAGGTTTTGTGATGCTGCAGTTTCCAAGTCACCTGAATGTAGCAGACAAAAAATGGCATCGATTAGAAATCAGAACCAATGGTCAGGTCAGCTATTTTTTTTTTTCCATATCAGGGTATTTATATTTCCAATAGCATTTGCCTGTGCAGAAACAGGAGGGTAGAAAAACCAGACTGGGTAATGATATATGTGCTTATAAATTTGATAAGTAATACAAATTCTGAGAAGACAGCATTGTCAGTTCCATATCTACCTATGTTGTAATCCATATTCCAGAATCAGAGGAATCTTTTTCATTTTTTTTTAAGCTCTGCAACACATGTGGAATGTGCGTAAAGGCTTAGTTGTAATTTGCACATTCAGTGTAGACATTTGGACACTGAAATCCGTTACCTATGCACAAAAAGCAGATAATTATTTATTTGCAAATGAAGTTACGGTTTTTGTGAAAGTAGTTAAACTACTCAGAAGAATGAATTAAATGCTGAGTTAAGTGTCGTCTTTGTTAAATGGATCCATTTTGGCTTTACTGTTTATTGCAAGATGGAAAACAGAGCAGGAAAAAACCAAACCCTTTTGGCTTGATGTTATGGAAAAATAAGACGATGAAAATTTGATATAACTTACACACTTACTGAAATTCTTAATTCCATAATCTTATGTTTTGGTGTAGGATGTCCGATTCACTTTGGATCATTGCAGTGCAGCTGTTGTGTCAGAGATAGAAGGAGTAGGCAAATGGCTGTCCACTGAAGATCGTACAAATTGTGAAGTCTCTGGGTCTGTTCCACAAAAAGCAAGGTACATTCCTGGAGATTCACGAAAAGACAGTTTATTCCAAGGCCTTTGAACATTGTACCTATAAAATTGAAGCAAAGTTATTAATGACTAGGAACATAAAAGCATTTGCTTTTCTCTAGGAACTTCAGTGCCGAGTCTAGACCTTCAAGCACTAAACAAACTTTAAGACTACAGTCTTCCTCCAAGTAGTGTTGCAATGCTAAATGACAACCCCAGAACACTGTGGCTAGTACTGGAGCTTCTGTGGGTACTGTGTACCATCCCTTACTCACAGGACTTCTCTTCCTGTATTTATCAAGTCACTGTAAGCCTGTTCTTGAAAACCTCATGAAATTAGGCCAGTTGACTTTTTAATGGCAATAACTCTGGCTCCTCAACCAGTCTTACTATCTCATTGATGTAAGTCTGAGCGCTCCTACTGACAACTTTGGTGAATGTATTAAGGCAGACTAACACATCAGGGTCTCCGTTGGATCCAAGGTTACTGCCTTCAGAGCAGTCAGAGGAATTGCACATGTATCTGTACCTCAGCTGTTCACTTCACAGCCTGTTGTACTTGTATAAATTGCTGATTAAAGTCGGCTGGTGCTGGTGTGCCTGACTTTGGCTGCAGGGGCTTGTAATGAGACGTGTAATGATCCACTTGTGTGTGTTTTCCAGTGAATACCGCCAAAGTGTCATGATGACTCTGGTGGTTTAAATTGTTTGTAATGTTGGGTCAGCCCTTAGCCTCAGTTAAAACTGAAAAAGTTGGAAAATCTTACTAAAAAGGCAATTATTACATTAAAAGGAGAAGGATGTGTTCAGCTGCATTCTGCAAGGGTTTGGATTCAGTGTAATTCAGTCCTTTGGACTGATGCTCATTGCCCTTGCTGGTGACACCGAGCTGGGAGAAATGTCCGTATCTGACAGGAAGAAGACCCCATGGTCTCACAGCTCCCATCCGTCATGGCTTGAAATAAAAATTATCTCAGCAAACTGAAAATAGGACCTGGAAGTATACCATATCTTTCCATTACAACAAAGAGCCAAGTACTGCATGTAGGCAGAAATAAGCAGCCTCGCAAACAGAGAGCAGAGAATAATTGCTATATATCAGTAAAAGATTCAGATGTAGTGGGACAGCGAGTCAGCAATGCCACACTCATGTGAAAAAGGCAAACGCTACACAGTAATACCTTAACACGTGCAGATCTCTAAGGTAGGGAATGTAGCTCTTCAACTCTGGCTAGTGCTGTTGGGCCTGAGCTGGAGTCCTGGGTCCAGTTTGTGCACCACAGTGCAGGACAGGCGTATACCAACTGTGTATGGTCCAGAGAAGAGCAGTGACTAGCAATGACTGTAACCAGCTTGCCTTGAGAATAAGACCTATCAAGAATGAAGGAATTGAGGTCATTTAACTGAAAGAAGGGAAAACGGAAGAGAGATATGATAAGTCTAAAAGTATATAAAATAATAATACAAAGAGGGTTTAGACAATCTCTTCTGTACAGGGCCTTAAATTACAGTGAGGAATATTCAGGTTATATTTTAGGGAAACCTTTGTACTAATAAAGATCCTTGAACTGTGTCATCTTTAAAAAATAAATTACCCTATATTTTAAAGGACCAGCTTCTGCTTACCGACTGTATTTCAGAGAAAGAAGTAGATAAAATAGTTGCATTCTTTTGTTATTTTATAAAGCTTCTATTATTTGGAAATGCAATGTAGGTGTTTCTTTATCTGCCTCATTATATAATGCCTATGTTTGAATGTAAATTCACATCTATTATTATTATTATAATTTTTAAAGGTATTTGAATGCGAACCATGTTCTACAGCTGGGTGGTGTAAAAGAATCAGTACCATATTCCTACCCACAATTGCTACACAAACATTTTTCTGGTTGTTTGCGCAATTTCATCTTGGATACTCAGGTAAGAGAGATGTAACATTTTGCTTTAGCAAAGGAGCAAGCTGTTTTACTAAATTTTTGAGAGATTTGTATTATACCTGAAGCTTTTGCCTTTGTTAATTTATTCAGTGCCCGTATGTGTCAGTGTAAAATACAAGAAAATTCTGGATTTTTCTGTTATGATTAGAATAACTACTTTTCAAAGTTATTTCATTATTACAAACAGATGTATTTGTGAGCCAGAAACTGTGCTTTCATTTATCTCCTACTTCATGCAGCTGTCTTACAAGCCTTTTTGTGCATTCAGGGAACTTCTGAATGGCAATTGTATAATGGTGTATTTATGGGCAGCTCTCTGCTTTGTTAGGAAATATTAGTGAATTTTTGCTTTGATAGTCAGTTGAGCTTATTCAATGGCAAAATATGGTCCTGACAAAATAAGTTGCAATCTGAACGTCAGAAAGCAAACTTAGCATCTTAAGCCATGCAGATGAAGAACAGACTGTTACGTGATACAGCTATTTCTGGTTAAAAATGAAGTATACATGTTTCTTAAATAATATTTCAGTGTCATACAATTTTCTCTTGGAGGTATATGACCTTCAGTCTCCTGCAGAGTCCCTGAATAGCTTCCCCGGCTGCACAGTGACGGATGGGAGCTGTGAGACCATGGGGTCTTCTTCCTGTGGTATTCATGGGAGGTGTCTTGGAGACTGGGGCTCATTCGCTTGTCACTGTTTGCCGGGTTACTATGGCTATCGGTGTGATAAAGGCGAGTCTGTTTTTCTGTTACATTATTGATAGGCTGGTATATTTTACAATGCAGAAAACTTAAAATGTTTGCAGGTAGTGACTGTTGAGGTAGTTTCTGAGGTGGTGTTTATGTTGTGTAAAGCCATGTTGCAGTGTAGTTTCTAGTGATTTTTGGCAATTTATTTTCTAATTCCTTATGAGAAATTACTTTCTCAGTGTCAGATAATTTCTTTATTCCTGAGGGTGTTTGTGCAATGGAGACTGCATGACAAAAGAATTGTGAACAACATTATTTGTTCTCATAACAATTTTTTGAATTTGCATCTGTTCAGAACTATCTAATAACCTAAATTAAATGTGAGTGTGGCAGTGCCACTTACTGTGCAGAATTAGAACTACACAACTGGACTTAGAAATTACTGCTCTGTTGGTGTCTGGAAGAGACTCTCTTGGCTTAAGGATCTATGCTTTCAGTATAGTAGGATCTTTTCTTTAGCCCCCATGGAGCTAAAGTTTGAAGCAAAAAGATAATTGTAAAATTGCGGGTGAAAATCCGTTGTGGTACTTAATACTTTGTCTGCAGTCTCTTCTTTTTTCTTGGTTAGAGCTTCTGCTTTCCTGCTGTCACCCTGTGTGAGCATTGTAAGGAGAAGCATTAGCAGAATCAAGTCAGGAGGGAGATCACCTCTTTACAGAGGAAGATGAAGTGGGAGAGTGACTGGGGAAGTTATGGAAATAGATAAAGGGACATGTCACAGAAGACAAGTTCTATCTTATGGATCCATGCTGTGCATTACAATTGGGGGTTTTTTTGGTTTGGTTTTTTTTTTAAACTTTCAACTCTTATTATGAAAATAATGGAAACAATAATACTTCCCCCTCCCTACAAAGTGGTTTAAAGGTCTTTATCCTGTCTTTTTAGTTGCCAAAGAGTATACATTTGGGCCAGGAAGTCACATTCGCTATCAGCTTCCTGTCAGTGTGCCTGCCCGTAGGACGCTGTTTGAAGCCATGATTAGGACACGTCAGCCTAACAGTGTTATCACGAGCATGTCATCTCGAAATAAGGATGAACACATCATCCTACAGGTGAGCAAGGCATTCCAGACAGTAACAGCATAAAGTTTCATCAATGCCAGTGAATAGCTAGCCCAGCGAAACATTAGCTTAAGAGTTGGAAGTAAAACTGGAAACCTTATGCTAAGCACAAAAACTTCGGAATTTGTTTGATGGACACTTACAGATCTGATCCTTTACTTAAGATATTGATGCGCAACCATGGTATCCCATTGGATTTCAAAGGAATTTATTGCCAGTTGCAGTGCAGTATAGTTTGCTACACAGAATAGCGTGAATTGTGTGCCTACCCTCATGTCTTACTCGGCCGAGGTCACGAGTGGCCGATTCTGCATAGTTCAGACCCTGCCAAGAGAGGTGCCTGTTGTAATGATGGCACTGTCAAAACGGCAACCTGTTCATTTTATACATACCACTGAACGAGTCACCTCTTCAGCTAAGCTGCTTTGAGCTGTCAGTGTAGAAGTGATACACCAGATTCTCAACCATTTGAAGAAGCCCATAAATTTGTCCAAGAGAAGCAGGGTAAAATTACTCCAAGTGAATTACATACTGCTGGTGAGTACACTGCTACCAGTATTTAGGTTGTCTAGTTCTGTAGCACCCGAAGTATCTTCGTATCACACTGTAGTGCAGTGTAAGCATATCCTAAATTTAAACAAATGCTTTAAGATTGATGATTACATACAAGTCTTAGTTCAAGTAATATGACAGTTACGGGTCAATATGAAATGTCAGGTGATGACTTTTCTTCTTTTTCTTACTACTTTGTTAATTATCCACAAGGTTGTTCAGGGATTCTTAGTGGTCTCATATAATCTGGGTGATGGCGACTATTCTGTAAGCCTTCCCTCCTACAACATTGATAATGGTGAATGGCATCATATCACACTGGAGAGAAATGAAAATGAATTTACTCTTCGCCTTTATGAAGGAGGTGGGAAGAGAGAAATTCTGAAAGCAGCAGGAATATACAAAGAGATTGTGATTGACCCCAGCAGCTTGGTCCTGGGAAACACCTACCCGTTCAATCAAAACAAGAGTTTTCAAGGTGAGTCACTATTGAAAATACAGATGTGTGAAAATAAAGGTTTATTGATACTACATGGGCGTATGGAGAGAAGCTTTCTTGTTTATGTAGAGCTCAAAGTAAACAAATTTCTTGCACAACACTTTGCAAAAGGTACAGCAGGACTGGGAAAAAGGTACAGCAGGGAATTACCTGCAAATACTGTTAGCTGCTGGAGATGGAACAAAGATGCAGTTGGAACACAACTGCATGTAGAGTATTTGTTACTGGAGATCCACGAGTTTCTCCCAGGTGGACTGTGGATGGCTCATTGCATTGGATACACGGAACTGGTTCATTGCATGGTTCTATCCAGTCCATTCGGCAGCTGTCCTTCCCTATCAAATACAACTGTCCCTATGCTGAAAGGAATATTTCCATTTTATACGTGTATTGCATAGCGCACAACAAACTCTAGTTTATTACCTTTATTCACTACTTTTGTATTACTGGATTTTACAGTCACGCAGTTGAAGCATTAACTACAATTAGAAATAGTTTATTGAATTAGAGCTAACAATTTAAATGTTTAGTAACTGAATGGATGGAAATTGAATAGTTACACAAAGGAGAAATACAGAGAAACGTAAGGTTAAGATATCCATAACAGCTTTTTACTCTGTCCTCAGCTGGCAGCTCACCCTTTGCCTAAAATCACAGTATAAGCGATGCATGGTTATGCAGCACATCTTTTATATTGACAAGGAAGACACACACCATTACTTGGTTAAACGCGTCTAGTATCTGCCTATCTCCTCTCCCTCCCATGCCCCTCACCTCTTTAGCCAGATTCTGGTAAATCCCTTTGAAACAATGTGGTAATGTTTTCACCAGATAAAAGTACTTCAGTGAGTAACACAAAAGTGCAAGGAGAAAACGTATAAAATGTATATGAATTAAGTAGAATAACAAATTACAACATAAATGTATCACAAATTATTTAGAAAAGGATTGTTTTCTATTGTTTCACTAGAAGTATTTAAATAACTAAAATTTATGCTGAGAACTAGGGACAATGTTTTGAATTTTTATTTATGGGAGTAATAGTATTTGGTTTTTAAGTAAATAGATTAAATACATCAAATGGTTACATGAAGATCATTTTAATTAGGACAATTGCTGTTAAGCAGCTAAAACTTTAAGGGCTTTGAAGTTACAAAATGTACTTAATTCATCAAGGTCTATGCTTTTATGCTGAGGCATCTTGTGCACATGAAATTAATGCCACAGAGCTTCAGTACAAAATGTGTATTAGTGCCTCAAGGCTGTTTCACCGTTATTTCTGGTTTGCTCGTCTATAAAGTTAAGATGTAAACTACAATTAAAAATCAACCAAACACAATTTATACTTGTACACATTGAAGAATGTAACAATTTTTCCACAATATTTGGACTTTTCTATTGGAAACATAGTGAAGGGGTGCATGTTCTGTTGTCTTGAACACAAGTGAATAGAGGCTTGCAGCAGCACTTTGTTCTTGGGGAAAACACTGGGGAATCTTGATGAAAATTTCAACAAAATCAAAAACCAGAGAACAATGCTATGGAAGTTTAGGTAAATACAGTCCTAGGTTTAAACTTTGGTAGCCTGGATCCTTCGTTAAACATAAACTGCCAAATCTTACATCTGCTTCAAATCATTCTTGCTGAATGGTGTTTAAAACAGTCTCTTTGTGCCTTGCCTCAGGATGTATGAAGGATGTCAGATTTAATAACTACAGGATCCCTCTGGATACTCACGTGAAGGAGCTGGTGTCAGTACTAAGTGCCCAAGGCATCAAAGAAGGCTGTTCTTCAGAGGCTTGTAGGAATAACCCTTGTAACCAGGAATTTATTTGTATCGATTTGTGGATGATGCATGAATGCAGGTAATTGGTGGAAATGAAAACACAAACCCCTGCAGATTCAGGTGGGAAAGGGTGGATGCTGAAGAAGTGTGCAACTTGAGGGCTGCCACTGGCAATCTCATCAGACCAGTCTAACTGCAGTGGAACACTAAGCTAGATGCCTGCATAGGCATCAAGTGACTCAGAGAACACTGTCCTTTTAGGTACTGCCCTTAGCTGATGTAAACTAGTGTATCTTCATTGATTCTGTAACAGCTTTGGCTGCCTTTCGTAATTGAAAATATTTAAAGAATAGGAGCAAATCCAGAATGTTTGTAACCCCTGGAAGCCAAGAAAAGAAGGTAAGGTAGCTGGAGTGGAACACTAGCTTGACTATAGCTGTCTTGTGAAGCTGGTGCTGTGCAATGGGGGTGTGCTTTCTTTTGTTAGCGTCTGAGTTCCTGCACTGTCTTAAGCTGTGACCTCTGTTCCCTTACAGGCCGCTCAAGTTGCATTAGAAGCACTGCATCATTAAGCTCAGAGCTCTTATGTGTGTCTGGGGCTGAGGTTAGGACAACACTAACTCAAGTTAGTTGTGCTCTGAAAATGTACACTTTAAACATTACTGACTGATACCGTCCACACAAATGGAGTTCTCTAGAGATGTATTTTTTTCTGTAAATTCACTGTGATGGAAACACACAGAACGTGGCGTAGCTTGTCCTGCCTAGGCAGAACTGCAGACCCTAATCCAGCTCCATGTGTAATCTTGCAGAAGCCAGTGGAACTACCTGAGTTCTGAAAGCCCCAGATGTAAGGGTTTAAAGTTGTGGAGCTCATTGTTGTATGACTGCTTTAGAAAAGCCTACAATCCTGTAATTATTCTAAGTAACTTACTTCTAGATCCTACTTCAGAAACCGTATATAGGGTGTCATCAAAGACCGTTTTAAAGTCTTACATGCTGTCTTTCATGCCTGCTTCTCTCAAAGTTTAATGGTTTCATTTTGCCTTCGTCTTTTCAGTTGCCCTCCGGGACACATGATCATGGAGAATGCCACTGGTAGACAGTGTGTCTACACTGCGTGTGCTAAAAGGCCCTGTAACTATGGTACCTGCATCGCACAGTCACCAACCACCTTCCAATGCCACTGCCCTGATGGCTATACTGGACGTAACTGTGAAATCACACTGGCAGTCTTTCACAAGGATACAGGCCTGAGCTTTAGTTCCATGTTTGCCATCTGCATTTGCTTTTTGGCGCTGTTAGGTAGTTATGGCAACTACATCTTGTATTACCTTTGGTGACCTCATTTATCCATCTTGTCCCAAATAGTCGTCATCTCATCCTCCTGCTGAAAAACTCAGTTTCCTAATGGAGACTTGGCTCTGCCTTCTTTTTTTTTTGCTGTGGTCTCAGCTCCATCAGCTCCATCATCCCTATGTGCACATACTGTTAAGTGAATCAACATTTGTGAGCAATGGAAAGTCTTTGTCGTTTTATTTTCTGCACATTTTCACGTCATTGCTCAGGAACTGTTCAGATGCATAATTGGAAGCAAAGTCAATTGAACAGCAAGAGTGGAAACTACTACCAGATGAACATTGTTTAAAATACTACTGAGCATATGAAACAGATTTTTCAGTCTAGGAGAAATACGCTGTCTGATAGGAATACTCTTGGTCCATCAGGAGCGGTCTCTTGCATCTTTTTCAGGTTTAGGCACTGGGTCTTCAAGAGAAGATAAAATGCAAAGAATGATCTCAGTAGTGAGGAAGGATGACATTTTTGAGTCCTCCTCGTTTATTCAGATTTCATGAAAGTGTGCCTGTGTAAGGGCATAGGTTTTTTCTCATGGCTTGCAGTGTTAAGTTTCATTCAGAAGTCGTAGTAAGAGTATGAAGATGTTTTGTGGACTATTTTGCATCCATCTGTAGCTACCTGAAATACCATCATTTTCCCCAGCTCTGCTAGATGCTATATTTGCCATGCAAATACAAACAGCAAATAGTGGGGGAAGCTGACTGGTTTCACAGCTTCTGGAATCCCCGTTAGCAGAGGTTGATCAGAGATCATTGTGTAAAGGAGGGGGTGTGCCAGAGCACTTTTATTGTGAGCTGACTTGGTGTTGCTGCCTGTGCTTGACTGAACTTGACTGAAAAACCAACAGTATCTTTTACCTAATAATCCTGCTAATCTTTTGGGTCTAAATTATGAGTTAAAAACAGTTGGTTTTAACCAAGGGGTGTGCATTGCTGTGAAAATTTAGTAGATGTGGTTAACAATGTTATAACCACACAACTGTAACTTTTGTTAGGAGAATTTTTAATAAAATTCCTTGTTCTCAAGATTTCAGATGCCTGTTCTCTTACACAGCTTCCAGAAAAGGGTAATGCACTTAAAAGTGATTAATTAATGCAATTTTAATTATAAATTTGTAAGCTTAGAGTAGATTAGAGAAGCTGCTTTGCTGACATCTGATTACATCTTTTAAATTCAAATATGGGACTGTTTTGCAAGTAAATCAATAGCAGGGTGGCTTCACCTTGTTTCAATACCATACGAACCTTCCCCGCCCCTCCCTGCCAGGAGGAGATTTCAGCTCATTTTGTTCAGTTAAAGACACTGTAATACTTTGGAGCTTGCAACTGCCCTAATGCTATGGCTCAAAGAAACAATAAGCTTCACAGATTCCTTCTAATGACAGCACTGTTTAATGATAATCAGGCAGGAGCTTACGCTGTTGGTATCTGTATGGAAAAGATACTGTCTTTAGTGGGGTAGTTCTGGTTTTCACTCTTGGAAGGTGGGCTATATTCATTGTAAGTATTGGCTTTTTATTAGCAGTCAGAGTAAAAGAATAAGAGATGTAGAACTTTAAAAGGCTCAAAAATCTCAAAATCAGCTCAGCTAAAAAGTGACTTTGCTAAGAAGTTACTGTGGGTGAAAATCTGTGACATGTTTCTGTACGTTTTGGGGGCAGGGGGAGGAAGAGGTAAATACATCTCAAACGCCTTGGTTCTTTGAAGGGTCTAGCTACACAGCACAGTGCAGGGCACAGACCCCCACGTACAGTCACCTAAATGCTGCTCCGCAGAGCCGTGCTCTGCCGTGTAGATACTCGGTAAGAGATTCTGATCTCTTTAATTCACCATGGTGTTAGCTTATGGTATCCAATGGTTTGAGGTCTTCCTAGAGCTTTTATCAATTTTTATAGGGTTGTTAACAAGTGGTACGCTACCTTCTATTTACATAATGTTCTGATGTAAAGCTTTACAACTGCCAGTGTGTAAAATGCACCAAAGCATTTAAGAGAAATGTCTAAATTCATGGATGCTAAGGCAAAATGTGCCTGATTTTTTTTTTCTAGTAAAATGTATAAAAGTGATTTCCTCTTTTGTCTTGTGTCTTCTTGTGCTTCATTTCTGTGTAATTCTATCTGTTACTGTCAACACATTGTTACTTAAGTGTACCCTTTTGTATAAATTTTCTCTCACAAAGTTTAACTCAATACAGTAAATAGACAGGTCCCTGAACACCACTTGGGTCATTCAGTTCTTTGACAACTTCAAAGTTGTACTTTAAAGGGTGTATTTTAAAATGCTTTTTAAAGACTTTTTCTTTTGTCTTTGATGTTCACTTGTAACTGCATTGAAGAGTGCAAAAATCAAACATTTGCTGAGACCCCGTGCTGCAGTACTCCTCGAGAGCGGCTGCTGCCTCAGCCACCCTGCAGCACGGCTGTATATAAATGTTTTATTTGTTTCTGAATGATGTTCTGGTTTGCTCCTGTGTGTTTACACAGCTCTGTTCAGTGCTGTATTCTTGTGGGCTCGCTGGAAGAGTCACAAAGGTCTGAACGGAGGAGTTTACCATGTATCTGCGCATCATGAGGATTTGGAGGACATCAGAGAAAATATCCTCAACTACAATGAAGAAGGGGGTGGGGAACAAGACCAAGTAAGGATCGTTGTGTTATGTTACAATTAAGAGGGGTCTGGTGGCTCACAATGATAATGAAAATGTATTTTATGCTTTTCCTTTATAACTGAGGACCTTAGCCTCTGTTCTGCTGAATCATTACTGCAACTGGTAGATAATTCTTTGCAAGGTTATGTACCCAAGGGTGTGTGTTTCTTAAGCAGAGATAAGTGCCTATCAATTTCTAATTTGTCTTAAAGCAAGTGATCCTATGTGCATATTTAAAAATGCTTGTAGGGTGAGTTTAGCAGTAAGGAACCAACAGCTGATGGTTTTGGTTTCATGGCTCAGGAGCCGCTGAGGTTCTCAGTGGTAATTACTGCTTCGGCACTGAAGGGCTGAAAGAGCCTGACGTGAACTGTGCCTTATGGACAGTCTCCCTCTGGAAACTGTTGATGACAGCAGTTATTCAGACTTGAGTTGTTAAGAAACTGAGATACTACATTTGTGCCTCTTAAACCCTAAAGCACATGGTGGTTGTGGAAGAACGTTTCTGTGTTTAAGCTGTGTTTATACTTACAGTAGACCAGACTATACCCAAACCCAGGTAATATTACCACTTCTGCTAGCCGCTTTAAGGATTTCTACACGTCAGTTTAAGCCAGAACTTTGAAAGAAAACTGCAGATACAGATACTGCAGATGAGTAATTTAGATTATTTGCTATGTTTGAAAAAGATGAGGAACTTCACCGCTGCCTTTGAAACTTGTTCATTTCATGTATTCAGAAGGTGGTGTGACTCTGCAGAGGTAATAATAGGGCATGGATGTAATTAAAATCAAATGTGGTGAGGGTGCTCGGACAAGAGAGTTTTGGCTTTGCAGTGTTAGTGGAGGGCAGGACTACGGGCACCAGAGGCTGTAATACCAAGGAGTTTCTGTAGTAGAGCAGCCGTCAGAGGGGTTCCTCATGCATTCTCATCTGCGTGGTGGGGTTTGGCTTGCTTAGGCACACTGCAGGTGGCAGAGTTGGTTGAACAAGGCAGTTCTTCCTGTGTTCACACCAAACGGACTGCCTCAGGATTGGTCCTTCTTTATTTCCACTAGAACGTGAAATTTTGGGCCGTATAGAGAATACTAATTTAACGTGCACGGTTTCTCGCTCCAGGACACATACAACATGGCAGAACTGCAGGTCTCTATTCAAACCAGCCCAGCCTATGCCCTCTGCAAGAGGAAAGACAAACCAACACAACTGAGCAGTTTCTTTAGCGGCGCGTCCCCAGGCACACAGGAGCAGACCAAGCCATCAGCCACTACAGAATTCTCTTTTACTAGCGCAGACTTGGGTCAGTACCTGTCAGATGTTGTCCGAGATGCCGACCGCCATCCCCAGGCTGTGCCCCAGGACTCACTGCAGGTGTTTTGCACCGAAGGAGAAGGCTCGGTTGCGAGCAGTCTGAGCACCCTGAGCTCCTCTGGACTGGGTGAGGGTATCGTGTATGACGACATTAAAGGGTGGGGACCAAAGTTTGAGAAGCTAAGTGAACTGTACTCACATGTCGATGCAGAAGATCTGTAGATTTAGCAAGTCTACTATTTTCAAAGTGGGGTACTTAGTCATTCACGGACAGTGTTTAAGAAATAAATAGTTATTGTCACTAAGGTAATAAAGGACTCTCTGAGAGATCCTATGTATCTAAGCTAAGGTGGTACTCAAAGCATGAAGAAAGCACGCTGTGTGTACTGTTTGCACTAGGAGCTTTAGAAGAAAAAAATGCACATTGTCTTTTTCTTGTGGAAATGAAGTCTGTGTTCTATTATACCCGTCTTGTTTCCCTGACTGTGCTTCAGTTACAGCACCTGCTCACTGAACGTAGTGCAGATGAGAGTCCACAGATCCGGGTAAAGGATTGTCATCTTTAACTTCGGTTGTAACTTACTGCAATCCCTTTGTGCTGTCATGTAAATGTAGAAACTTAATTTAGGCACCACACATCAAGTCAGCTGCTTGCAACTACTTCTCTTAATTAAAAGGCCAGGTTTTCCAACATATACACTAGCCTCAAAGGTCACTAGTTGGGCATTTCAGTAGCGAACACCACAGTTCACCATAATCTCTCATTTATAATGGGCTCCTAAACTGAGCCTAAACTAAGGACCAGCCTGAACCACGTCATTTCCATCTACAGTCCCGTCCCTCGTGGTTTGCTGAACCTCCCTACACAGAAGCATTACAGTTGTAGCCGTGTAATGCCTTGCCAGGAAGAGCTGACTGGGGCTATGGATACTTTTTCAGTGAAGAAAAACCCAACATCCCTTGGATGTTGTCAAAATACCTCGTGTCTTTTGGATGTCGGAAGGGTGAAGGTTTTTTCTGTATCCAAAAAAGAACTTTGTTCAGCACTGGGACTTATAAAACTAAATTCTGTGATAAATAAAAACCCTACAAAAAATGGAATAATTCAAAGATGGTAATTTTCCAAAAACCATGAATGGTAGCACATAATAATACAGGCCTCCCTCAGGTACGTTAGAGTAGAAAATAATGATTTATTCGAGACAGAGAAACACAAGAAAAAACTAAAAGACTTTCCAGGGGATAGAATATTATGCTCTAAATTATCAGTCCTCTTTTCAGACCATTTAATGTCCAGCTAGTATGCTGGGATAGTCTTTTTTTTAACTGGACAATATTTGGAAAAGAGAAGGCTCCATAAAATTAATTTTGATTTTTATGTTTTTTAAATGGAGACTGGTTGTATATCGAAATGGAGTAAAGTTCAGCAAGAACACAGTAACGCAGTCTTATTTTGTGTTGTTTATATATGAATATTTCATATAGAGTCTGAGGTAATTTATTTTCATTTATTAAAGCAGAAAGCAATGTATTGTAACAGACATGAAAACTGCTTTGCTTACAGTTGCATCAGTAGCATGTTTTGGGAGGTCAGGCTTTTATTTTTTATATATATTTAAAAACATAAATCACTGCAGTCTGCTGGCTAGATCAATTAGTGCATTTCGTAGAAGAGAAATGTTCACAGAGAATCTTGTTCTTGTGTGCATCTGTGACACACTTTGGAAAATTTTGAGCAGTCAATGAACAGTTACACGCTGCAAATGACGTGGCCTTTTCACCTGCAAAATTCTTGCCTGTGCCTAATAGCGTTGATTCCCAGCTGGTACATAGTCTGTGACTTTGTAAGTTTACGGATACATTTACCTGTGAGGAAACGCAGGCTAAAACGCCTTGCAGTGTTCACAAGTCAGGTATGTCAGATTCTGTTCTTCATGATCATAGCCGTCACAAACGGGATATGGAAAATGAAGTAAATGTATCTTATGCACAAAAATCTATTTCTTACCCAAACAGCACTGATTCTGCCTGCATACCTTGTGTTCTTTCTGTAACTACGGCTATGCTATCACTTTGGCTGGCTTTAAATTAATTTAGCTTGTAAGCTCCTTGGGGCAAGGACTGTCTGTATTTGCCTGTGAAGTGCCATGCACACTGAAGGCACCGCAGAAATAATAAATAAGCCTTCTGTATATGTCTCTTCCTTGCATATATTTAAGGTTGACTAAAGCTTGGACTTTATTGAATTATTTCTCTCTCAGCTTTGATCAGCTGCTTCCACGGATGTGAGTCATGCACGCTGCTCCGTCTGGAAAGCCGAGGGAATCAGCAGTTACTTCTAATTGATGCGTGGACTCAAGACATGCTACCAGTTACAGACCGGTGCTCTTTGCACAGAGCATGCTTGTGCGTTTTGCAATTAGTCTAATTAGTCAGACAATTAGTCTAAGAAAGAGGAAATCCATAACTTTGCATTTGCAGTGTGCAACAGGACACGAGTCCCAGTATAGAAGGTAGATGGTGAAAAGATCTGCAGACTTGACGAAGAGGAAAAATTGGAAGACAGTAATGTGCCTCAAAACACTCCACTTACTTTCCTTCCTCTTCCTCCCCAGCCTGCGATCTTAATTCATTCCCAGCTGAATACCAAATCGAGGTTTTCAACATAATGCGATCAGCACTGGAGCGGGTGATGCTTTGCTCTAAATGAGCTACCTGGAAAAAAATTTACCTCTCTCCCCTTCCCAGGAATGTGCCCAAATAACCTGATCACAGTGTTGTGAGATGGAGGCTTCACTGTTGAAGCTCTTGCTCCATCCGTGACGTATTTAACTGGCCGGTGGGTGAGGGTAAAAGCAAGCCCAAACCCATCTGTGTGCCGTGGTGACCGGAGCCACGGGGGCAGCCGGGCTCTGCACATGGAGCTGCTGGGGCCGAGGCCTCTCCTGTCACCATTCCCAAGGGGCCATCTGGAACCCAACCTGACGTTGCCTTTGTACTGCTGCTTCTTGCCCTATTAGAGGCACGGCACTAATTGGTAAACAAACGTAGATTATAGTAACACCCACGACTCGGAGCTGCTTGTGTAATTGCAGCGAGCCGTACGCTTTACAGAACACACACTGTAAAACAAAGGGTCAGAAAACATTTTAGGACTGCCATAGGAACCTGTGTAGACACAGTCTCAGTAATAACAACATACTCACGTCACAGCTGCCATGCCCTGTTAAAACCTACTTTTCCTCTTTCTAGGGATTACTAATTAGCTCACTTAATTTATCTGCTTTGTGCGCTGCTCTTAATTACTGGGCAATTTTTTAAATCACATTTTCGCTTGTTCTGCATTTACACAGACACAAACAAGTATTTCAGCACCTCTACAAAAAAGCTTATCCCAGTGTAGCGCTGCCATCGCTCAAGAGCAGGAACAGCTGGTTGACAGGAGAAAGCTTTGCAGTGGGTGAGGGGGGGAGGAAAAAAAAATGGAATAAATAATCATTGGGTCCCTAGGTAGTGGGATTTTCAGTAATCTGGTACTTTTATTAATCTTCTTCCCCATTCTTTACAGACTTTAAACATGTAGTAAGAACATTTTATTTAGTATAAAATATTGGTAAAGGTCTGAAATTTAAATAATCACGTGGATATTCGTATTTAATCTGTCTGCTTGTCAACTACATTAATCTTTGTGTTTTTCCCCTTTTAAAATGACATCCCAAGTACGTAACATGCAGCCAAGCCATATGAAAGCTGATTGTCCTTAGGTCTGACCTACTGGCTACTGCCAGCAGGTTTAGAAGGGAAACCGCGGCTGTAAAAGGAGCAGGATTAGGCAAGAAGAAGAAAGTTGAGCGTTTTCTTAATTACAGAAATGCTAAACCCCATGGCCGTTTCCTGGGGATTTTAGTAAATAGCTCACACCATGCTACTGGTAACGATGAACGAGGAGGTTCTGAAAAACCTGGTTCTCTGGAACCCTGAATCCCCTCAATGCAAGCGTAGCACGATACGGTCACGTTTCATTAATTGAATTGATCTTATAGAAGTCCTGTCTGTACCTAATTAACAGCAGTGATGGAACTCCCCAAACCTCACTTGATGAGCAGCACAACACAAGCCAAGATGTGACCGCACTCGGGCACGCGTGAGAAGCCAACGCTGGCCAGCTGTGGGTACCGCTCGGCACAGCCCGCTTCTCCCTGCTGCAGGAACAAGAGGCTTTTAACGGCTTACCCACAGCAGGACCTAATCCAAATAAAGCGCTTCGTACACGTACCTCTGCTCTCCCAAAGGATCCACGTTTCCTCTCACTGCGTAGGAATACTAACGCGTGAGCTACAGGGTGGGAACGGGCAGATCCCTGTTGGTCTGAGCAAACTGTATTTGCTTCAGTGGAGTAACCGCCTCAGTCCGCTGCCCTTGCCAGCGTTCAGCTATCGGGTGACGACTACTAAAAATCCCGGCCGATACACCTTTAGCTTGAAACAGAGAAGGGAAGCCCAGCAAGCCGTTAGAACACAAAGATGGTTCAAAACCTTCAGTGATAAATGCAGTGTAACAAGCTTGAGAAAAGTCAAAACTTCATGCTTAACAATACTTTGCTTTCATCCGTATGGACTGAAACAAAGCCTGTTCCCTAAACTGCACCTTTCACAATACATCTCAACATAAAAAACACCAAAAAAGTGATCTTCTAATTACACAATTTATTTAGTATACAATAGCCATTACATCTCTTTACAACAACATATTATAAAATAACTATGTTAGATCTCACCGGCAGAACAGTGAAACAAGAAATGAAAATACACGTATGGATCTCAAAGGGTTTTCTCCCCTAAAAACACTCCAGCTACTTGGTAACATTTTGTCTCTGCCATCTGAAAAAAGTAATCCATACCACAATTCCACTGGTAACGAGCGGCTTAGAAGTCCCTGCGGACAACAGGTAACAGACAGGAGAAGTCGCGGCGGTGCCATCCCCGCTGCCATTCCTTTGTGCGGTCTCAGCAGAGGCGGTCAGTAAACTACCGTGGGGTTTGCTCCTGGGGGTGGACGACACTTAGTGCTGCGCACAGCGATGCCACAGCAACTGCTTGGAAACAAGGCGCATCAGGGTGATGTCGGTCAGGAATGGGCAAAGTTATTTTTTTTAAAATTGCACATTTTTAATGCAGTGAATATCGATCACAGGCAGTAGAGAAAATAACGACCAGACCACTGAAACACCGCCTACCTCCCAATGGCCTCAGCCACCTGTGCCCCTGCCAGGCAGAGGGAAGGTGCCCCAGCCCCAGGCAGCCCTGCCCAGCAGCCCTTGCTGGGCCGGGACAGCCCTTAAAGGAGGGACAGAGAAGCAGCTGCTCCCTCTCCATAGGAGCTGCGCTGGTGCCTGGGCTGCTCCCCTCTCAGCTGGTGAGTGCTTCTGTTCCTTGGCATTTTCTATTTTACTATTTTAAGGACATTGGTCTTCTGAATGCTGTACTACAGAGTCACTGAAATACGCCCTTCCCTTTTAGTGTTACACCTTTCTGATACGGGAATTGTTGGAATTGTGTAAAAGCATCACAAGCTACCTAGGCTTTAAAGACTGTGAACTAGAGGAGTTAAGCAATCTCCAAAATACTCTACGTCTAATATTTCAGATTTCTGCTGTGCTACTTTTTCATGCTTTCCCAAGACAACGGTGGCTTAGGGTCTTACTTTGTTTTAAAAAAAAAACCAAAACCAAAACAAAATTGCACTTGGTAGTTTCTACAAAAAGGTTAAATTTTTCCTTTGGCAACATTAGAGACTCTACTTTTAAAAAAAGATCTATTTCAAAACAATCACTGTTACAGTCAGGACCTCTTAGTCTCAGCTGTTACCTACAAGCAAGGTCTAACCGTGAGAGGGTCCCACCGGATCCTGGGCTCCCTCACGCCGAGGACAATGACCGCACCTCTAGAGACAGATACAACCCCCCGGGGAAGCAAGACAACGCAGCTGAGACACACTTTACCTTACCTGTGCTTCTTCTCAATTACTGTAAGGCACTCATTGAGGAATTCACTGACCCGTGCTTTCAGCAGGAACAGGCATGCATCATTACAGGCCTAATTAAAGTTTTAATACTGATTAAAATGTTTTATTACTGCATTCTGTTAAACTGCAGTGGTCTCCAACCTCATTAAGGGATATAGGCTAGAAATTACTCGGGAGTTTCAGCTGCTCAGTATAACAGCCTGGCTACTGTCAATGTCTGATTGAAATACAGCCTGATTAAAGCACTCTTTCCTTCTGTCTTAGCATGGAAGTGCAGAAAGATGTTGAACATTGTTTAATGAGTATTTACTGAACATAGAATTGTTTGAGCATGTGACAGCCATCTCCAGCTCTTCAGTAATTTACCTCAGCCCAACTGAAAGGGAAAACATTTAAATCATTTGGAACACAGCTCAGTTGTGAAAGCTAATCTCATTGCACATCTTGATTAAATTAAATGTGGAGTTTGCTATCAGTAGCACTTTAAGTTTCCCATCATTAGAAATTAATTGCAGTGGTAATTATTATAACCGAGTTATTTGCACAGGCCACAAACACCCTTATAGGTGTTCAAATGTTAATTCAACATTGGCCTAGAGGCACTTGATTATTATAATTCTGTTTTTCATAAGAAACAAATGAGCCTAGTGGATGTCTAATTAAAGCTGGAGAGCACTGTTAGACTTTCAGTCAGATTTCATCTTCCAACATAAACCCAAAGCAGCGCTAAAACACAGCAAAAGTCACATGTTACCTAGATAGCATTTAGAAAGTCAACGCAATTCCCAAAGTTCTAGACGGTAAAAAGACAAAGGGTACAAACAAATCACAAAATTCTCAGAACTGAGGCCTGTCTTTGCTTATTCTTCCATGTCAATATAAAATAACTGCAGTCTATTTTTTAGGATAAAGAGCAAGGACACAACGATTTTGTGCTGAAATATATAGCTTTGTGACTGAAATAACATAAAGCAAAGCTCTAATACTGTAACACATTTTTAATACCTAAGTTCCCTGCTGATTTTAGAGATGAATTTTTCTTTTGTAAGGGTGGCAGTGTTCAGTTTTGGTATCCTACTCCTGGAATTCACATGGGGAGAAAAAGCATCCCCTGTAGTTCATAAAGCAAACACAGAAAATAGTGGTGTGAGAATCCAAGATGAGAAACTTGTTTTTTTCCTTTGTTCTGAGCATTTTATGAGGGTACAAACATGCAACATGTATCAAGCATGCTCCAACCTTTATTCTCGTGAGAAATGCATAACACTCCATCAGTAAATGCTTAACGTTATAAAACAGTATGTTTCCGTATCACTAAAAATGATGGACAATGATTAAAATTTTACTCTTCCAACTTGTTTGCTGACTCTGCACTCGCTGATTCTGCAATCACACAAGCTTAGAAACTCATATCTGCACACATTCCCAAACGAGTCAAAAAAGAGGCACTAAAAGAGCACACAGATCTGTTGAAGAGGATCAGATTGTAAGACAAAACTTAACTTTCTGTGACTATTTTCAGGATTCACAAGAATAACACCTACTCAGTGTAGGAGCAGTATGGCCTCCTTTCGTTATATTTCTATCCCTTAATAGTAAAAATCCAAACAGCTGAGCAGAACTCGACGGGCCAGCTGTGCTTGGGCAGGCTGCTCGTTCTGTGTGTCTTCCAATCAGTTAAAACTGGAAAACAATTATATCCTAGGTATTCAGAAGGTCAGGCTTTATAATCAAAATGGTCCCTGCTAGCGTTTGCTTATGAATTTATGAAAATTTTGGCAACATCAAGAATGTTATCAAAACTAAACTGTCTTAAAAAAAAAATCAGTAATTAAACAAGAAACTATGAATGTAAGATGTCTTACAAATGTAACACTTTTGTAAACTTCTGTGTTTTCTAACCTAGTATTATAATACTGAACTTGAAGCCATGGTGGGAAATGTTATTTATGCTTAGCAAGTTTGTAAACGTGGAATGTTTTGTTTTGAAACACTCTAGTGAAATGTACGGTATAAGAAGGCAGGTTTTTTTTAATTTCCTCACAGAAGCGAGGATACAACGCAGGTTTCAAATCAGGTTCATTCTCTCCCAAACCATCCATGATCTGTAACGAAATTGAAGAGATTTGTGAAATACCTTTAGCCAGTTCACAGTTACAGGGAGTAACAAGCTAAAAGGAACCTTGACAATGCATTCAGAGGGTCAGGCTGGCTGGATTTGTTAACAGTGACTGTATGAAACACGTGGGAGGAAGAAAATAACATGAAACCTGTAAGATTTATAGTATCGTCTCTGTTATGGATGAGGCTGATTTGTCAGAGGCACATATCTGCTTTGAGTCGCGCCGTCTGCTGTGGTTCCATGGTAGCCCCAGAAGTGCCTGAGAACTCCCCTGACAGGGGGGCAGTACAACCCTCCTCTGGTCCTGAGGGAACCCAAGCTACAAAGCGATTAACACTCTGAAATGGAACAGTGTGTACTGTTCTGTGTATTGCTAACCTGAAGCTCATCAGGAAGTGATTACTAACTTTGCCCAGGCTGAATTCCTCCTTTTTTATTATCAAATACCATTAAAACCAAGCAGCGTTCAATTTGGCGATTCTGAGAATGCCTAAAACTGCCTTAGATTTTACTTCCCAGACTCCTGATTAAGTGGAAATAGCCCAAGCTACTTCAAATTATAACTGTATTTAAAAAAGAAGTTAGGCAAAATGTCTTTTCTTCAGAAATTTTGTATATAATACTTACATGGCCGTTAGCTATATCAAGTAAGTCACGTAACCGACAGCCTCTACTGTGTCGTCTTTCGTAACAAATGCTGTCTTCTAGGATCACGTAGTCTGTGCCAAAGGATCGCAGTATTCTGTAAACGTCTTCAGGAGATCTCTTGGCATAGATCTGGTAAATCTATAGACAAAGAAAACTAAGCTGTAGGACGCATGACCATTATTTCTTTGTTTGCTCTTTCATGATTCCTTTATCTTGAACCAGAGAAAGAAGCGAGATCGATAATCCATGTGATTTGAATTAAATACTTAAAAAATAAATTAAAATAAATGTTTTATTCAGTAGCCACTTACAGTTTCTGTGTTACGGCTACTATCATGCACAAACGGTGCTACTGCTGCTGCCTACAAAAACACTGGATGGTGCTGCTGTCTGCAGAAAGGTCTTGGCAGATGCCTGTAAAACTTTCAGAACGTCTTAATTATAGGAAAGGATAGTTTAAAACAATCTCCCCAGCTTTGTGAGGAGTTTCTCAAGGTGGCTTCTATATAAGATGTTATGTGCTTGTTATGTGCTTTGCCTGAGACCTGAGACCAGGCAAACTGGGAAATGCTCCATGTGGGTTTAACAGCCCGACTGGGCAGCAGGACCTATTAATGCCAAGAGCACCCAAACCAGCTCACCCTGAACTAGCCCGAGTACCTGGGTACAGTTACTCCGACACACACCAGCTGCCAGAAGCAAGTGAGCACATGCTCGAAGCACTAGGAGTTTCACAGTAGTAGTTAAATTCTGTAACTGTATCTGAAAATAAGCTAGTTCAATGAGGAAATTGGCGCACGCCATTTGCAACGTGCCATCAGAGATTGCGTATGTTTTCTGGAATGAAGCTGCTGATATGGATGAGTATTAATTTAAACAATCAGGATGCTCTTACCTGTTTTGTTCTCTCTCTCAGATTCTTATCCTCATAATGGGGATGATTAGTTAATGTCCGTCCCGTGCACAGTTTGACGCCTGCTAATAGCTGCATGCTCCCAGCAAACACTGCTGTGTTTGGAGTGTTTGACCTAAACAAATGTTGATAAATCAGAGGAAGTCTCTGTAGGGGCGTTTTTGCATTGTTTCTTACACATCAGAAGGAAAAAAAAGACTGAAAAAATATTTTTCTGCCTCTCCTCTACTCAGGGAGCAATCTGTTCAAGCAACTGTGTGTTCTTCAAATATGAAGCGGATAAATCACAATACTACTATCTAACTGCAAATAAAAAATTTACTATGCACTATGAGGAAATTTAGGGAAAACATGATCCTGAAAATTTCAAAGTACTTCCACATTTCATATTTCTTGTGTTCATATAGCCTCTGAATATTTGTCAGTTTCTATATCCTAATTCTTGAAATATTTCAAGAAACTTATTGTGACTTAGATTTGTGTCTGATATATAAGGTATTTGACACAGAACACATTATTTAATCTGAATGCTAAAACTTCTTGTTACTGTCCTGGCATTCACCATTCACTTGTAATGAAAACTTTGTTACGTGGGACATTAATCCTCCTATTCTGACAACTCTGGGAGAGAAATTATGAAAAAAGCCACCCCAGTTGCAAAGAGCAGGGCGGGGGGAGGGGATGGAGAAGATGCCAGGTTGAAATGCTGTCAATTATTGGTACTGTGATCTCATCTGAAATTCAAAGCCAAGTCTAGAATTATTACCTAAACAACAGTCTTGGTATCTCAGGAGTGTTTAAATAGCCATAATGAAAAAATGATGTTTTTGCTCACCTTCCTCCCATCAAGTTTACAATCTACAATGTATGTAAAGGCACAACAAAAAGATAAAGTAAAAATGTCAGGCAACAGAGACTACTATAATCAGGCTAATTAAAAATGGCCATAGCATGCTTAAGTGTTTTCTAGTGCTTAGTAAGCACTTAACCATGAAAAGTTCTATGAAGACTAAAACAACAGAAAGAAGCGTTCGTTAAATGAAGTAAAATGACATTAGAAAAGAACGTGAATAGTTGCCTGACACCCACGTCCACGCACAGGTGGCACCTGTCCTAGTCAAGTAACGGTGACACTTTGGGGTGCACTTTAGGGAGCCTTTTGAAACCTTCTTTAAGCTCCATGAGCGGCTTGAAAATGTTGAGACAAGTATTAAATTTTATTATCGCCTCTCAAGAGATTATGCTTAGCAAATGAATTAATAATTACAAACTCTTCCTACAAATTTTTGCACTGCTACATTAATCTCATCTAGGAAGGACAGAGATAGTATTAATAGGCTGGTTTAACTTTACTGATAGACTAGGTTTTCAGCAGTTTATAAAACCAGTTTGGTTTTAAAGTCTAAAAATATTTAATCTCTTTAAAAATTTTCTTCTTTACTTAAAATATTCAAAGCCACAAGTGTCATGAAGTAAATGTTTAATCAAAAGAAATGAATTCATCTTAGAATTTAATAGTCTGCAAATGACAGGCTGTCAGGGAGGACTCATCCCTGAATCTGCAGGAAAGCGCCATTCTTCAGGCTAAGCTGGAAGGAACATGGATGAGGTTCGCAGAGGGACTTGGTAGGGCTTAGACACCTACGTGAAAATGATGATTCTCAAAGCAAGCTCAACATGTTTCTGTGCTTATGCCTGGGCTGAGGAACCTTCTAGTGTGAAAAGTCTGTTTCTGTGTTTGTTCCAGATGAGTTCAAATTTCCTAAAGCCCTGCAGCACTTGTCTCCTGCCTTGGCCTCACCAAGGCCATCCTAGACCTCTGATTCTTAAAGAGCCCAATATAACGCAAACTTGCAGAATCAAACTTTCTTTAAAAAACAACCACCCCACAACAAGCACCAAAGGCAAAACCACAAGAAAACAACAACTAAACGTTTCCAAGAAACAGCCTGCAGCCTCTTTTCTTACAGAAGAAAGCTAGGGGAAATGGTGATGGTGCCCTTTTCCCATAACTTACTGGTAAAAATGCTTGTCAAAAATGTAGAAGATGGCAGGTTCCGTTCCCCACATTCTAAAAGCATTCATCCTTGCCCAGAAGGGGTGAAACATAGCTGAAAGCATTCTTTATTTATCAGGTATTAATAGTTTTGCCAGCACTTCCTCCTCTTCCTATACCTTAAAAGCAATTGCTTGCTTTTCATAAAAACTGGCTTTCATGCCTTGGTCCTGGCTGGAGTTCAAAATCAGGTATTCCAGGTGAAGGCAGATGCTTCCCTGAGACTCAGATTTACGTGTTTGAAGTCCTAGAAAATTATACACCTTAAGACACGTCACCGTCCATATTTTACTGGGGCCAGCTTGGTTCCCAACCTGTGCCAGAGCTCCTGGAGGACTCTTTTCCCTTGCTTTACTGGCAATGCCAGGAACGCAGACCTGGCCTTTCAACTGGATTTCAGTGCTGTGGCCAGACGCTTGGAAGGTGATGCTGAGCTTCGTGCAGTGTCTACCCTCCTTAACTACACCTTAACAGAACTTCAGCTGGTGGCTGTTACTGAGCGTTTATCTTCTGAAACAGCCACCAGAGGGAGACACGACAATTAACTAATATTTTTCAGGTGCAGGGTAATTTCTATGTTTTATGCGAGGGTCTTTCTCTAATACTTCTACCCAAGTCAGCTGTGCTCTGTATCCAAGGCAGCTAATGTGCTTCAAACCACTGACTGACACTTCTCTATTATAGAAAAACGAAGCAATTTTTACAAATGTCTGAACAAATGATGTATAAAATGAAAGGATAATTTGGTTTATAGCTTTCTGCCAAGCTCCATACCGCACTGCCCAACCTGCAAACAATTTATTCTGTACGAAATGTCACTAAATAATGACAAGGACTTACAGGTCAAACTGATTTACATTATATAATTTAAATGTCATTCCAAGCTGACCTGATGGCATTTTGAACAAATAATCTCATTTATTTTTTAAGCTCTAAGCTTTCAACAAGTTAATTACAGATGAACTAGTGGGTAAACTAAGCACTATAATACATTGTATGAAGCTTTTCTTTACCTACACTTAACACTTTAGAGAATTATGTAAACAGTGGAGAATAACTCATTAAAAATAAAAGAGTTTTAGAGAAACTACACGTCTATGCCTAACTTGCACAGACTCTCAAAGTGGTAGTAATTCTTTCTCTTATCAAGCTGCTAAAGAATTATTGTGAGCTGTTTTTAAGGAATTGCTACAGAAAAGGCCAACATTGCAATTATAGGTTACATCATTAGAAATAAAATGGCTTTTTCTATTAGAAGTCCTCCAGAGTTGAACTCTGTAGTTGGTTTTCAAAGCTATAAAATCTGACAAATCTCAGAATATTCCTTTACTAGCGCCTGGGTGTGATACAAATCTACAAAGCAAAGGGGTTTGAGAAAAGGAGATTCTGAAAAGGTGTTCTCAAATAGGCAGCTTCAGGTTTGCTTTTTTTTTTTTTGCTTTAAAAGAAAGTCTTTTTATTTGCAGAATGCTGTATTAAATACTACAGGTTTAGCTGCAAATGACAGGCAGTAAAGCATATTCGGTCAAACTGTCATGGTTCTTTTTTTTCCCTCTGTTTTGGAAAGACTGAAAATTGCAAAAATGGAAAACAACAGACACAAAGAAAGAGCAACAAGATGCATTTTTGTTAGTCCCAACCTCAACTTTGTGCATGCATATTTTGCTCACATAAAGGAGTGCACCTACACAGTTGGTATAAACCTAGTTCTCAGGCATTATCAAGTTCATGCCTGAATTTTATTGACAAATCAGTCAATGACAAAGGATGAGCCCAAGAATTTAAGAACAATAATTAAAAAAAAAAAAGTGTAATATTGCCTTTAAAGTCTGGAATATGTGTTGATAGCAGTGTGATTACCCTTGAAAATCAGGCATGTAAGTAAGCGAGTGAAGAGTTAAAATTTATAGCTGTCTTGAAATTAAAATACAGCCATTAATATAAATTACTAAATGAAAGAACCACCATTGAAACATGGGTATCCCATTTTTGTAACCTTAGGAGCTTTTTGGAAATTTGTGGGGTTGCCACTAATATAAAAATTTGCCTGCTTGTCCCCCACACCTCATTCAAATACAGCTGACATACAATTGTGCTCTGCCAAATCTCAGTCTCAGTTAACTTTTCCACTGTTTTGGCTGTTGTCTGAGATTTCTAAGAAGCTTTTCTATGATTTTTGATAACTGCTTATGAAATATTCCACAATTCTAGACAGGTTTCCCCTTTAAAGGCAGAAGACATTGCTTCTTAAACACTTACCAGAAGTAAACAGAGTAGGGAAGTTCACGCTATTGATTTGCTCATTCTACAGATATTCTTCCCCATCTCACAAATGAGCATGTTGTTCCTGTTGTCTTAGGGAGAAAGACCAAAACTAAGAAGTTTAAAATACCTCCCATCTGGGAACATAGCTGCGACCTATCCCTGGGTCACTGGCAGGACCTTACTGACTTTCTTTTTTTCTCTTCTTTTAAAAAAAAAAAAGCAGCTAAGAAAATGAGGTGGTGGGTAGGAAAAAGCAAGGGACTGGGATATGCAAGGTCATTATGTAAAAAAGCTGCGCTCTGCAATAGCTGCAGTCCAACACTATGCAGTAACTTTATTGTAAAGATATGAACCAGTACACCTTCCTGAAAATGCTATGGTAATTTAGTAAGGGGAAGAGTAAAGAATACATCTGCAGACACTTCACAGTGGACAGACTAATAGTTGTCTATTATTCAGACTGTATATTTGGACAAGTTAATATGCATTTAGATCTAAGCAGGTAGAAGGGTTTTCTTGTTGTGGAGAGATTGCAAGACAGATGAGTTATTCCTAATTCACTGCTATCCATGACAAATTAGAGCTTCTCATACTGAGTTTTAATAATGAATGATTAGTTCCTGACGTGAACCTTGACAGGTCATTAACTACAGCAGAAATATCAAGTGTTAGTAGAGTAAAATATTTTTCTTGCACATCAATTTAAGAAAATCTGTCCCACTTTGACAAACTTACCATAAATTTTGTTGACTTGTATTTAAAGCATAGATAATTAACTCTTCTTTACAGGAATAATATTTCTAAACACAATGAATTCTAAGTAGGAAATTTCCCTCTGTAATTGTCTGTCATGACTTAAAATGAAAAGAGGACAAGCACCAGTTTAGCATTCTCAGCACTAAGAACATACGAAAAATTATTCTCGCTGGATCCAGTCAAACCCAGTTCATGGCTGGGAATAACTCCACATGCATATTTTATGTATAAATCTATATATAACTCTATATATTGTACACAGGGGACCTGAACTATCAGACATTTACCATCTTTTAATAAAACAGTAGTGCTAAATGGAACTGGCGGGTAAACATTAGTCACAAAAACATGTCAATATGGCTGCAAAAATTCTAAATGATGGAAAAAAACACGGCCTGCTTTCAAAATAAGTCAGCGAAGGCTTGTAATATATTCTACTTCTAAATTACTCCTTCTAGTTTATGGATTAAAGCAATACATCATTATGGAGTGTAAATATGTTGCTATGGATAGAATAGGCTGGGCGACTGGTTTCACTAAAGTTGATTGCATATGAAAACACAATACAGGGCTCCCAGGAAACACTTCAAATAGTTCTATGTCAAATGTAGTAAATTCAGATTTACTTTCAGAATGTTTTCCTCCAGAACATGAACCTGATTTCTTTTTAATAAATCTTTGTCAGAATTCCAAATAAGTCCCAGAAATCTCCCTGTTCAGAACTTAACCTGCAAGTTTTAAGTGATTACTGCATGTTACTAGAGAACAGATCCCTTAAATTCACAGTCCTTCAGAGAACATCCTACTTCGCCCTTTTTCTCAGGATCTTCTACATGCAGTGTTCAAACATTCCTATCCTCTGTGAGAAAGCAGAAGTGATGAGGCGGGGTTGGAATGATTAATTTATACTCCTGAAAGAGACTTTGCATCTATGCTTAGCTGTGGCAAGTCAAGTTCAATTATAAATATTTTGTTTACAGTTTAGAACACACGCTGGGATTAATTCTAATAAATATAAATAATTTAGATTATTTTAAAGTTCACAAAACAGACTGTAGAGTACAGATTTTCCAGCCTTACAACTGTACATCCAAGCTTTTAAAAATTACATGAGGTTGAAAAGAGAAGGACACTAGGTTGGGGTGAGGGAAGGGAATAAAAATAAAATTATTTCACTGCAAAGATCTATGAATGTCAAGAGGCAGCTATAATATGATGGAAGAAGCCTGACATGTCCAAATAGACCTCTTTCGTCTGGGAAATCTATGTGTACTTATGGGAGGAAATGGAGTCAGCTGGTTCCCTGACACACACACAACACAGCAGCATGATAGGGAAGCAGAGCAGTCTGGGGACACTGCATAGAGCTGCTCTCCACAGCTGTTAATATGCCAACCTCCTGATAGCCCATTAATCCTTAACTATCTCCATGGGTCACCAGAGTTCGCTGATGAGCTGTGACAAATAAGGAGAACACTATAACTAAGAACATTAGATCTACACAAATAGCATTTAACTTAAATAGAGAAAAAATCCTCTTACTTAATCCAGTTCATCAGCTCCACAGTGTCTGGGTCATAGAATTCTCTCAGCTCTGACAATTCATCCATTATTCCGGGCCAGAACTATAATGGAAACAAAATAAAACAAAATTAAGACAAAATAAACAAAACAAGTTCTGGATGTTGAAATATATTATTTCCTCTTAGCTAGTCTTGCCCACCTCACAGCGAAGTTGCAAGACAGAGGGACATAGGAAGTTCCACCTAAACATGAGGAGGAACTTCTTTACCTTGAGGGTGGCAGAGCACTGGAACAGGCTGCCCAGGGAGCCTTAACTAACAGATAGTTAAGGCAGTATCACAACCTTACAGTTTGGGGAAGTACAGTAGTATTACAATAGACGTATTTCTGCTCTTCAGAAAATCTCGAGAGATTAGTAAATAAATGAAGAAGTTGTGAAACGAGACTGTAGAGTCTCATAATGAATCAAAATTTCCTCTCTTTGTTACTAAACTACCCCAGATAGCTTAACATTTTGAGAGCGTGGAGTCCTTCAGGCTGGAGACAGAAACAAAGGGGCTCTGCTTTGCTTCTAGATCTTGCTGCAACCTACAGAGAATCTCAGGACTCTGTGTTCTCCACTGAATGCTGGGACTATTATATGGCATTTGCTAATCTACATAGGTTTTTCTAATCACCATGTCACCCTACTGCAACTTTTGAGTGGGAACAACTAGTTTTCGCTGGAGGAAAGTTTTGGTAGTGAGGCTTGCTATTACTGAATTTAAAAGGAGAATTCTGATGTAGCATAATTTTCAGGTAACACTACGTTTAATTAGTCAAGCCAAGAGAAAACTGAGGAACTTCAGGAGTTCCAAATACAACAGAATAACAATGACAAAGGAAATAAAAAGTAAAGCATCCAAAAATATGGACCAATAACACTGATGTAACAACGTAGTCTTGTAAATTAAGTATATGTCAGATTGAGAAAAACTGTACTGTGACATAGAGAATAAAAAAGCTAAAAAAAATACATGGAGTATATCACGGATGTAACAAACTGTTCAGAATAATGACTGGTATGTAAAAGTGGTTTCCAACTTGTAACTTGTTTGCCTCTGGGGTCAAAGTTTTCAGGAAAATAAGCCTGCTGTCAAGTGACTTAAATTAGCAACACAGGGATTTCTCTCTGGACTGGAAAAATCTTAAAGATTTATAATTTCCAAAGTCTTAAAAAAATACTTCTATAAGGTATGTAATTAGTCATTGAAAAATATCACTAAAACCTAGAATCTGCAAAAATAAACAAAATAACAAACTCTGATTTTGATGACATAACTATAGAAAGAAATTGATGAGGAGATTTAGGTACTAAAGTTGCTGTTTGTTCCCCTACCCTAGCTCCTTAGTGGATGTAAGATAATCTTTAACTTTCACGAGTAAAATTCTCTCTTGTGAGTAAAAACATTACCCCGACTCTATATTGTAGAAAGGTTTCAGCTTTCTCTATATTGTAGAAAGGTTTCAGCTCTCTCTTTCACATTTGTTATCCCTCTGGCTTATGATCATGTATTTCATCCAGTATAACAATGCTGAAGTTTCTTATTGAATGTCCAGTGTGCTTTGGGTTTGCAGTGTATTTTGATTTATTAATAGTTACTATCCCCAAATATATATATTGAGGATATACACTTGACAATTTTTAACTCAATGCCTGTGACAAGGCAGATTCTTAAAAGCTTGCAGCTCTTCCCCACAAACAGCCTATCTTTTTCATTCTAGCTAGAAAGGCCAGACTTAGACAATTGTGCTAGCCACAAACTTGGAGATGCTGAAAGGTCCACTCACTGTTTAGTACCTCTCATATACAAGGATGCTTATTTTGAATTCAGAAAGTATAAGCATTAATTCTTTGGCCTCTGAGTCTCAGTGAAAAGCAAGCACTACTGTATTATTTATAGCTGCTGCTGGCCTAAGAATGAAAATTAAGAATCTCCTTAGAGAAACAGGATTAGATACTACAAATAGAAATAAACATGACATTTTCTTTTGTCATTTCTTCTATAAGCTGTCAAGCTTACAAAGTTTAAGTTTAAAGGATAAATACATACAGTACATAAAGGGAGCTCTTCAGTACAGCCAAAGACTGCTCAGATCATTGGTATATGTTGCCCTATGTGCTGCAATAAATGTATATGTTTGGAGCAAAAGGACTTGTCCATGATGAAGATAAAAATGCAATTATAGAAATTGCACGAATGGATAGTTTGCTAGGAAAGAAAAATCAAGATTATTTGTCAAAACCAGGAACTATAGACTTGAAGCTCGGTAACTAAGTTTAAGTACCAACAATATACTTGGGAATGACTGACATGCAGACACAAATTGATGGCTATTATTCTGTTGGGAAGTTAGATGCAACGTACGCAGATACAGCTGAAATTTATCTGCAAAGAGTATGAATTAAAACATAAATAATATTTAGTACTGCATTATGTATGTGTTGTGTTATCTGCAGCACAGCTAAGGTATGCATGGAAATACTTCAGCACTTCCATTTTATCTAAAAGACCTTTGTGCTATACTAATGAAGAAAATTTGTGTAAACATAAATATAGATCTTATAGGTCTCAAAACATACTGTACCTGAAATCTGAAAGATAGCTAGCACTGTAACTACATCTGTATCTCAGTAAATTATTGTTCAAGTGATGTATTTGGGACTGTGGCAACCACACGCCTCAAAAGAGGCTTTCATTAGCTTATTCGGGATTAGGATAATAATCCCATAAAACTCCTATTTCGAGGAATGGCACTAAAGAATAGTTCTTCTGACAAACGTAACCATAACAAGTAATGAAATACAAAATTGTATTGCTACTAGTTCAAGAAAACTAGCCATGATGACGAGTTAAACTTCACAGTGAATATGCAAGCTGCTTGTGCAATTTGAGCAGTGCTAGTGCATGAACAGACAAAATTCTTATTTGGAAAGGAGACAGGTAAGTAGTCGTTGTTGTTGAAATCTACTTGCAGTGTCAGTTTGTTTCTAAAGGTTTTAGAGAGCGAATCTATAAACACATTCTCACGGAAGGAATTGATGCTTTCTGGATTTTTCCCTGTAGGAATTTTTTTCCTGACCATTGCCAGGGAATCTGGTGACAGGCTTCACCTGTCCGTCAGGCAGGCTGCTCTCCTGGAGCCCACTGACTCTCCCAGCTTTGCAGGAGAGACACACTCACAAAAGGTACTCCTCTGGTAGAACTGACTTAAGGCAAAAAAAAAAAAATACGGAGGTATGATATATTTCTTTATTTGCACTGAGCCCTTTGAAAAATGTATTTTTAGTGTTAATAAAAATTCTTTCCTGTACTTAGAAGAAACACAAAAAGGAGACTTTTCAGGCAGACTGAGCACAAACAATGACTGATCTAAAGCCTGTGAAAATCAGTGACTTCTGTTGACTTCAGAATTGAATCTGACAGGATTTAGGAACTTCACATCTGCTCATGAAGAGTGGGAGGCAAATTATTCCTAGTTGATCTGTCACATTAGACTACCTATTAGAATGTCATGCTCTTGGTATTACCCACGTCAAAAGAAAGGCATTATTTCTGTCATTTTCAGAGATGATGGAAATACTAAATGACTTCCCTAACCAGCGTACCAAAGACAAAAAAATTCTAAACAGTTCTCTTGCAGAATAGTAAGAAAATCTAAGTGGAATATCTCAGTGTAACTTTACAAAACAAACTGTTACAGTCTTTTTTGACTTTTCGTTCCACTGTTTTAAAGGGGGAACAGACTTCCAGAGTGAACTCTATTAGCAGCTTTCTTAAGTGTTATACTTTACTACTACATTTTTAACTTTAATAATGAAATTCACCTTGAGTTTCTCTGAAGGTAATTATTTAACAGAAGTATTCTCATCTCATGCTAGGTACTGCAGAAATAACTTCCCCATTAAAGTAGCATCTGAATTTTTTGTCTTTGTAAAGACAGATTAAAAGAATGGTATGCCCATTAAATCAACATTCTAAATCTCACTCCCATGACAGACGAATAATCTCGTACATGTTATAATTTTAAATATATTTTATGTACTTACATTTAAATGTTTGACTACGATAATTAGTTTCTGGACAGACTGAACATAAGTACTTGACTAGTTTAACAATTCTGTACTTTAAAACATATGAGATGAGGCACAGTAGTATAGAACGTTATGATTATTTCTGCTTCTAGAAATACACAACCTGCATCTTACCTGCAACCTAGTTAAAACAAATCAGACAACTTAAATTTCCACAAAACTGTGCATGTAAATCACACCTGATAACTTACACACAGAATTAGCAAACGTTTGGATCTATGAACAACTACTTTGGATCAAATTAGCCCAACTGATCCTTTACATAGAATTTCATATGCATAAAGGTACTTGCACTTCAGGCAGTCTATCCCAATTTTTAAAATTCAGCTACAGATCTTGTATGTCACTATTTATAATACAAACAACATCCCTTTATGAGAAAAGGAATGTTCCATGCAACTAAAAGACGACAAAACATTGAGGAAAAAAAAATTCTTACCTTATATGAAATGTATAGCAGTGTAATTATTGGTACAGAATACTTAATCACATGTGTCTAAGAGAAATCACAAAAAAAAAGGTTATTCTGATGATACATTTATTTGGTTAGACTTAATTTTTAATGTATTGATGTCTGACATATTTATTAAGGCTATATTCTGATTTTGTTTCCAAGTAAAACCCTTACTACAGACCTATCACAAATGATGCATTTATATCTATATACTTAAATCTGTGTTCGACAATATGGAAAACACTGCATCATTCACTTTAACAGAATAAAGGTCTTCCAAGACTACTGATGATGTCTTAATATGGTGACTAAGACTTTTTTTAGTAAAATTGTGGTTATTTTTCATAGCCACATCTATATTGCCATCTAGTGTATTCAAATGGAATTGCTTAATATACAAACCACTAGAAAATACACCTTACTAAATTTATACAAACGTACTTCAGAGATATCCAATTTGACGACTACAAGCAATATTAATTTCAGATGCCTTATAATTCTGAGTCTTGATTTGGTTTAGATATGGAGCAAAAATGAATTTCATGAAATGCTGTAAGTATAGGGCTAACCCTCCGTGATGTGTAGAGATGAATACACTTCAGGATAAGTTTCCATATTTCCGTACTGCACAGGCCAAAAGATGCAAATACACACATGTGGGACGTCCAGAGGTACTTCATTCTGGAAGAACACAGACAAGTTTTTGCTGATCATCTGGAGCTCTGCTAAATTGTGTTGATGAGAGCAGTTATGTTAGAGAAGTTCTGAATACAGTTTTCTTGGACTTTCAGGACTCTGAAAGAACGGAGTAAAAGACTGACTTTGCACTTTGCTACGTGCTTTTGAGAACATCTCTACTCCCATACTTTCAAACGTTCTTTTTGGCAGAATTTTGGGAAATGCCTCAGTCTACAATCAGAAACATACCTGCTTGTAGGGAGAGAAAGAAGGTTCATGTTCCTATCAGTTTATGGTCAGCATATTTTACACTATTATCAAAATATACTCAATAGTCTAAAAAAGCCTTTAGTAGAATTTAAAAAAAATATACCTCATTGTGCTTAATGCCAGACATCCAAAAAGAACTGTGTGTATTAAGTTGTAAGCAGCATCAGGCTTCAGTGTTATTGTGCATTCTTCCATTTTTTCCTTAAACTGGACCTGACTTGAACCACTAAGTGAACAGAAAAAAAAGTGTTATATTAAGTTCTGTAACATATTTCATACAGTAGTGTGCATTTTTAAAAGCATTCAATCCTTCTTATGCTAAAGAGCAATGCTACTACTATCAGTCCACAATCTTCTACTCTATCTATGATATAATTAAACCTAGTACCACCAGCTTGATGCAGCATTGGGTATTTATTTTCGTATCTGGTTTTCTGGAAAGGCAATGAGTTTAAATGAGCGGCTTTAGAACAAGATAAGACGTTTACAGAAAGGCATGGTTTGTTTATAGCTTGAAGTAGCTACTTCCACAGGGCTTTTGATAAGAGTGAAGAACGCAGCTATGTTTTGTGAGGTTGTGCTGGTATATCTGGATGCTACTAAAGCTGCAGATTGGAAGCAAATTTACAGAAAAAAAGTGCTGAAAGGACTGGTTATTGCGCGATGTAACTAGTCTTGTGAATGTATGTGAAGGGCTGGTCAAACAAAAGAAGCTGCTTAAATGTGTGCGGTTTTTCCTTGTTTTTTTCAGGTAGGGGATAACAGATAACTGTGCAGTGTTAAAAATTAGGGTAATGTTTGGGATTACATTTAGGATCACAGAAAATAAAGTCTTGTTTGTTTTAAAAACTGATTGATGCAGTAAGCTTTTTAAAGAGGCTGGTTGAATAGTACCAAAATACCTTATAGATGACTATGACTTCACAATTATCATAACATAATTTTGAAATCAGAATGTCTTAGCTCCTCTCCCCCCCCCTCTTTCTCCTCCTGTTTTATCCTGTTTTCCATAAAACCTACAATGAGTGGCATTAGTTGAATGACACTTGAATTTTTGCTTAATCAAGTTTTAGATCATCCCTTCTAACTTCTGCCCAGGTTGTAAATGTAAAACTGAGAGGTCTATAATGAACCATTTACTTTTTTTTTTTTTCTCAATAGCAGTTCAATACTAATTTTATTCTATTTTTCCGTAAATTCCCCCAAATCCTACCGATTAACTAGAGAAACTGACAGCGGTGGTGCACAGTTGCAGTCTACCACTCCCGCTTCTTCACACAGATGACAGAAGTTCAGCACAGACTATCCTAGCTCACTTCTGGGCAGTCTGAGGATACCACCAGGGAGATCTTTGGGAGTGCTTTGCACAGGGAAAATGGGATGAACTAAAGAAACTAACATTGCTTTCTATAAAGACATCCTTCCCTTGCTTACCCTCCCCCCCAAAAAACCCCAACCAAACAATCCAACACACACTGCAAAACTTCAACAGCAAACAAAAGAGCTTGAAGGAATATAGGGAAGAATGTTTCTTTGTTTAATCTCGTTACATCCTTTACATTTTTAGAATTAATAGGAAGTTCTAATTTTGCTTGATCTCTCTACTGTATGTCCTACTGTTTCTTTAGTACCTGTGGTAATTAATACTGAATGTTGCTGTAATTCAACTGTCAGTTCCTTAGCCTGTTGAAGAAGAGAAAATTGATAAAAACGTGAATTATTTTTAAAACATATTTTACCTGAGGTTCCGAAAGGCAACAATTACAGCTACTACTGTCATAAGGAAGAGAACAAATATGTAGATGCAAAAAAGTAACGTATCCGAGAGTCTTGAAAAAGTATTTAATGGTAGTAAACCAAAAGCTTCTTCGCAAAGATACAGGTTAGCATCAAAATCTCTAAAGGAAAAAGAATAATCCTTGTCATCATGTATTTCACAACTTGATGTCAAAAAGGACCAAAGTTTACTTTTTTCCCCAAACAATTATAAAGCCACAATTGTGCAGATTATTATGAAAGAAAATGCATGACATAAACATGAGGTAAAAATCCATGATTTATCATCAGGATTTTAAATGAGAACAACCTTCAGCCTTCACTTAATGAAGTCATACAAAAAAGTAAAATTGCAGCTAAATCATACCTTGTTGCCCCAAATCCAAATTTTGCTTTCAGGAATTTGAATATATGTTCATCTGACTCAAGATAAAGAATTTTCTATGAAGGGGGAAAAAGAAAGAATATTGTATTTTAAGTCAAAAAATTAACCTTCACACTGTAAACAGTTTTTTCATCATTTAAATGAAAGCATGAAGCAACAGAGGTTTACTGAGATAGGGTGCTTTGCAATCAAATTAGCATTCAGTTTGTAATTGTGGTCCTGTGGTCCAAAGGACAACTTACTTTTTAGAGTATCTATTAGGATTAGTTTCTATTTACAGATAAAGATTATCTAGGACACGTTGGTTTTAGCTGTTATTTTTTATTTCAATGACTTATCACTTCTCACTGCGATACTTTCAATTTCCACAGTACTAAATTTTAACCTGTTGATATAGATCTTCTGAAGAGACTAAAACTCAAAAGCAAAATCATGTCACTAATCATAGAATGTACTGGGTTGGAAGGGACCTTTAAAGGTCACCTAGTCCAGCCCCCCTGCAGTGAGCAGGGACACCTTCAACTAGATCAGGTTGCTCAGAGCCTCATCCAGCCTGGCCTTGAATGTCTCCAGGGATGGAGCCTCCACCACTTCTCTAGGCAACCTGTTCCAGTGTTTCACCACCCTCACAATGCAGAACTTCATCACATCAATGTCTGCAGGTATGCCTGTGCACAAGAAGCAAATAAAAGTGTGGTATGGTCTACATTTTTATAACAAGTATTCAATGGCATTCATTGAAAAGTAAGTTCAATGGAAAACTTTGAAAATGTTCAGCAGTATCAGAATACAGTATAAATCTGCACTTGTCATAAAATCACAGTGGGCTTCAAGTTATGAATATGTATTAAATTATTTGGCCTTAATTTATGAAGTTTTAAGAATATGTTTTAATATTTATACCAAAAATATTAGCAAAAGGATCTTTCATTTCTAAAACGCAGCCTCTGAAATGCAATGAGATTTCACTGCAATCTTTAATGATATTACTGTACATGATTAACAAATCGCTTTTAAGTTAATACATTTTCTAAATTTCTATATTGAAAATTATTTGCTTACCTTTATGAATTTATTTATCAGGAGAGTGAAGCACAAGACTAATAGTACATGGAGGATAAGTTTCCCAAGCCTGTTAAGCAAGCCACCCTTTTTTAGGTTTTTCTAGAAAGAAGAAAGTATTAGTATTTCAGTATGTTTCTATGTATTTCGAACAAAAGCACCACAAACTACTTGAAATGGCTTCTCTGCTAAGCCCGATCAGGATCAGATTTGTATTAGGTTCATGTAAGCAAAAATGTATATGTAACCAAGTATCCAGAATAAAGATATATTTCTTCCACAAAACTGAAGAGAGAGATAATACCACAAAAACTCCCCAGCCTATTGATCTGGCTGAGTTTTGTAACTACCCAAAACAGCCTTCCTTCAGAGGTGTCCCCATTATATTTATACAACTGCTGGCACCCAGTGCAACTCTGGTTGTGTTCCAAGATTCTCCTAATTTCAGTAGTATTGTGTGCCTTTTGAAATATCTAGCCATTAGGTGGAAAAGGTGTCTTTTGGCTCTAGCTGTCAGTTCATAAGATTCTGAGCAATTTTCCAGTTCAAAGCTCCAGATCTGAGAATGGTTCTTTGGCTACTCACAGGCAATTTAGCATAGGTGCAGACACTGTGTAACTATCAAAAACACAGTCTTGATTTTAAAAGGTCACGAGTGAGAGACAGCAGCAATGGCCCTGTAAATTCATATATTCTATTTAGAGGCTGTCATCAGTGCCAGTATCAGAAAAAAACAAATTGTAAATACAGGAAAAAAAAATCCCAATCTTTGAAAGAAACAATAGATTTCAGTAAACTGAATTTGACATGTGCCTAGTTCGCACAGAATATTTTGTTGGAGGCAGATCCATAAATCCAAAACAAGTCCTGCTGAAAGAGATGTAAAGTCCGTTTATACAATTTTTTTGCAGGATCCAAACTGCAGCTTGCACAATCATAAATGTTAATAGCAGTCACAGAATTATGGTGTCTGATGTGCTTGCTTATGCTGTAGTTAGTGTAATTGAATTCATTATTTGATCATGCAATGTTTTGGTGTGTTATGCTATAGTTAATTCCTCTAATTAGTATTAGTAATTTAAGATTATAATGCATATAAATTACCCACTTATTCACACTCTAACTACAAAAATATTTCGGTACCTACCTGGATTGTTCTTGCTATCAAGACAGAAGCATTAAAACTTAGAAGTAATGACCCAAGAATCATAGAATTAAAGAACTGTAGGGCACACACTAGCAGCAATCCAGAGATCTGAATGATATAGAGCCATGTAACCTGTAACAATAATGAGATTTTTATGCCTACAAAACTTTACAGTCATTGCTGTTTTTCTTTTAATATGTTTTAGGATTTATTTCAACATAAATTATTTTTACAAAAAATGTATCATCTTGCAATAGATCATTATGCTTAGAGCCATTACTATATCCTTTCTATATTTACGTCCTGAACTAGTTAGGTTAATATTTTATACCCAAGGAAGCCTAGAGGAGTTAAACAATTGCAGAACGAGGAAAATATTAAATACTTAATATTTGAAAGATGTTTTGTATTTTCGTTAGTCAAAGAACTGTTTCTGTAGCCTCTATAATGTCTTCATGACTAAAGAGTCACATCTCAGTGCAGTTCAGCAATCAACCATTAGCTGATTTCTCTAACTTTTTAATAATAGTTTAGTATAATCCTTTTTGAGCTACACTAAACTATTATGAATGTTCAACTGAATGCAAACACTAAAACCCAGCAATTTTCTGATACAGTGGTACCAGAACATAAATTTTACCTGACACTAAGATTCTGATTTCACAGCAGTGGTGTAAATCAGAACCAAATGGCCCAACAAACTCCAACAGTTTTAAGTAGCACTTTTTGGAAAATTCATATGGAATAAGAGTGGTGCAGTAAGCTCATTTTAGGATGAAGCTGATAATTTGCCAGTTTTTAAGGTAGCTGATTAGTCACATTAATTGCTAACTGCAGCCCACATTTGCAGATATAATGAAGAGTTTAGAAACTGTTAAATAAACCACATTTATTTTGATATGCAGCCACCATACTAATTTTCAAATTAATACAATCACTAATATTCAAGTCTGCTTCAAATTTAAAATGAAATTAACACAAATGACTTTTCATCCTACTGCAACCTCCCTTAGAGTTAGAACCTTTTTTCACTAGTGTAAGCTTTACGAGGGCTAAAATAATCACAGTAGAATTCCACAGTGACATTACACTAAAAGACAATCTTTTCATCTTCTATTGTATATTTCTGTTTCCTAAGACCGACTGCAAATGATTTGTTATCTTCTTAGTAACACTTTTTCTCAGTTTTTGGCTCATTCAGTTCAGCAATGATGTCATTATTTTGTGGTGAATTTCAGTGTACGAAAGATAACTGCTTCTCTTGAGCAATCTGGTCTGTCATCTTCCCTGTCTGTGGTACAGTGCCTACACCTAACCTTCAAACAGGGATGCACAATACTTGAGGCAAAATTCATATATTGTTATGACTTCAGCTTAGGAAAAGATTTCTTGTGCTACTTTTTTATTTTTCTGGCCACATCCAGAGGACATTAAGCTGTGGTGTTACATCAACTGTTATGATGGTGTCCAAAAGCAATCTCTTAACAGTGTCAAAACATAACTGTGTCTAAACAAAAGTAGAGCAAAATTAAACAATAGAAGTGAATTACATAAAGTGAAATATCAGCTGAAAAAAAAAGCCGAAATAGTGGTGTTTTGATTATTCATTTTTACACTTGCGTTATATACACTCTCATTACCTCAAAGCACAAAGCAGGACAGAGTATAATCTGGATTACTTTAAGCAACCAGGCCACCGATTAGTAAAATACCTCCAAAATTGTCAGCTTTATGATAGAAAAGTTTGGTTACTTCCAAACATAATCTTACCTTTGCTGTGGGAAGCATGTCAAAGCAGTCAAGTATGAATAATGCCAATGCTTGTATCAGCATCATAAACTGATTAAATTGCCAAGTCAGGCTAAATAGAAATGTTGCTATGAATACAGCCGTAAGTGTCAGTCTCTGGAAGGAGGCAAAGTAGTTTTATTTTTATAGTTTCCTTCATCAAAAAAACAAAACCCAACAAAAAAGCCCAACAAAACCAACCAAAACCAGCTTAATTTCTGTTTATTTTAAATCCATTTTTAAAACATTAATACGAGTTTTCTAACTGCTTGGAGGATAATGAACGTTTTTTTTGAGTTACACATTTGTATTTATGACTGTATTTTGCCATTGTAATACTACTTGCAAGAAAATGTGACATCTCAAATAGTTTCAGCCCATAGCATAGATTAACATGCAATATGTGTTTTACTATACTATAAATAGCAGTTATTTGAACAAATTGAGGAGTAATGACTTAAGAACTGTTTGTCAAAGAAATTCTATTGCCAATTTGCTTTTATTCTTGCAGATCAGGAGAACCTCCTGTATTTCTAAATAAATGAAACCAAAAGAAAATCTTGAATCCTTGTGGTTTACAAGCTTTTCTCCTGCCCATTTTGTTAGTCTCTTATGTTTTCTTAAATACACAGTACTGTTGTCTTGTACTCTTTAGAGCTTACCTTTTTTTTTCAGTGCTGAGCACATGTATTCCTTTGTATTTCAACTACATTTAAATTAACAGAAGACTCATCTGAGTAGTATTTTCAACCTTGTAAGTGACTTGTGTATGTGTATATCCACTGCTATAAATGCTTATTAAGTACTTAGTCCTAAGTCTTACAGACAGTTTTCTGATAACTAATTTTACTGTGTCATACTGATTAGAAATACTCACTTCTTGAACAGGCTGTAAATGAGTTCTGAGTAGGTATGTGATGGCTGCTATCTGAACAGCAAAGAATGGTAGTGCCCAGTTCTCTCGTAAAGGAATGGTGAATTCCACTCTTGTAGTATCTATTCTGTACAAAACAGAGGGAATTTCATAAATTTAAAACAAATATAACACCAACTTGTTGACAGAGAGGTTGCAATGAGAGGCATCCTTGTGGTATTTGAACTAGTTACTGATAAAAAAGAAGGCTCTACGCTCTAGTTCCTTCAACATGCCTGCCTCTGAAAGAACATAATTATGAAGGTTCTGCAAGTCATCCATTGTTTCAGTACCTCAAATGTTGTACTTAAGCTTCACGTACTGTTAAAAAACTTCTACTATGGATTAAATCTTATGAAGCACAGCTTGGATGATTTTAAAAATGAACAAACATACCCCCAAACAAAACCATTCCCAACATCCATCACGTGGAGTTTTCACGCCACAGGTAATTTCACTTCATTTTTGATTTGCAAAAATCACATATAAGAGTAAATAGGTATCGGTTTCTTCACTGTGATCCCAGTGAATTGGATTTGAGTACTGGCAAACGTTCTGGTCATTTTTTGAATGTTTTAACACAAAAATTACGTGACAGAAGTTAGTAAAAATTCCTCAAAGGACAGCCATTTACAAAACCTGAACTAAAAGTTAAAACAAAAAAAAAAATTCCTTTTTGTCTTGTGTAGAGAAAATGTTTGCTAAAAAGGAAAGTAAGCAACACATCAGAGATGTTTAGGTGGATGAGAAAAAACCTTCCAAAATGGAGTTACCCAGTAGCCTCAGATGTACTTCATCTGGACAAAAAGTCTTTACCCAAATCAATTCCATGTACATATTCTATTTGCATAAAGGATAAAAAGCTTCCATTGTTCATGAATTATTAGACAGATGGATAAAACAAATCTGCTCCAAATATTCTGTAAATGGAAAAGATGACCTCATGAAATATACATGTGAACTACTGCACTTCGCATGTATTTTTTAATTACATTCATCTTAGGAGAAAGAAATGTTTTACCACCATATAACTATGATTATTCCATAATGGACATGCTTGCAGATAAACTTCTTTACAGCTGCTGATTAGCATATCAAACAGTTTTGATAGAACTGACGCTGTACTTCTTTTCTTGATTAAGTTACAGATAACAGCCTATGTCACCAGTCTTAGCTTCGTGCCAGCAGCTTACTGCTGGCCTAAAGACAGTTCTTTAATTTTTCTCTCCAAATTGAGAATTCTTCAAGTGATAAAGATAGTAATTGAGCTGTTCTAGTGCTTTTTTTCTCTAAGTCTTAGTGCAGCAGATGTCTACAGGAATAAGGGAACAGAGAAGCTGAACTTCTGATGATCTTAGGTTGTTGAGGTTGGGTGTGGAGCAGTGAGGAGAGACCTGAAGGGCGTATATGCCGGTGTCTTTAACATCTAAGGGATCCTAGGCTGGAGAAGACAGGGTACATTATTTCGAGATTCAGACAGACCTGAAAGATGTAGTCCACTTCCAGAGACCAATTTAAGCCAAAATTTTCTACTCAAACTTCTTGAAACTTTAAAATCCTAGCCTGCAATGTCAGCTCATTTCTGATTATTTTCTAGTTTTTTTGTATTATTTAAGTATTTTTCTCCATTTTCTGGTTAATCAGGAAAGAGGCCTTACGGTTTCATTTCTTTCATTGAATTAATCATGCATTTGAAAGTTCAATGCCTTACCTTTGACATGAGGTACAATTTTAGAAAGATCGCATGTTTAATCTCACTTACCTGTTTGTAATATACCAGCAAGCTGCCAACAACCCTGAAAGCCATGTTCCACTAAGAAGCCAGCTTGTTACATACAGAGCAATGACATAAACTGCCTGAAGTCCAAACAAAGTGTAGATATAAAAATAAACGGGCTCTAGGTATTGCTGTAAAACATAAGAATACTGATGTTGACATGAAACACTCATGGTGGAGATTATACTTAATATGCATTAGGTTTTGCTTTTACAAATTAAAAAGGGATCAGGAATATTTCTAATTAGAAAAATAACTAAAAAGGAGAGCTGTGATTCACTGCGCAATCTTCATAATGCACTTACAATCTAAAGCCATAAATGCATGCCTACCTGAATTGGAAGAATCCTATACAGAATGCTGAGAAACACCTCCTGGTAAACATTCATTCTTTCAAGTATGTTAATTGTCCTCACAGATTCAGTTTTATTGTCATATACTAAACCATGTAAACCTTAATGATAAAGAGAAATTGAAATAGGAGATTATCATTTTCCCCCTCCATCTTCATTTGAACAGTGAAAAAATTTTTCAAAGGTATTTTAGGATCTCTCGTCAAAAACCGCAAACTTTAAGGATTCAGATCACATTACCGCTGAATCAACACGACCTCCTGAGGTCTTCAGTTTCCCTGCTTCGAATGTGGCTCAGAGTGCTAATTCAAGTACCATATATTTAGTAATGTATAAACCACTTATTTTTTCACACTTACATTCCTAGCATAGAATCTGTGGTACGTACTGGATCTTGAGAACCATTCTTGTCACTACTTTGAACACAGGTGATGCTAATATTGGCAAATGTGTAGTATAAGCAAAATTGCTAGGGAGCAACAGTTAAGTATCTAGAAAACATGAGACTGTCACAGAAAACCCTGATATCGTATATGATTTCCCTGGAAGCTGTTCATTGTTTCACTTACTGTCCAGCTATACAGCAAAAAAATTGCTCCTTCCCACAAAAAGCTCATAATTCAAGTTAAACGAGAAGAATAAAAATGAAAGTAAGATACTAAATAAACCAGTAAGGCTGAAACCTTAACATATATGAACGTTGTCCCTCAAAGTGATTGCCTTCATCAGAATGTGAAGGTGTGGCACAGAAACCAAGGTATGACTGTGAAATTTACTATGTCCATAACTTAGTGGCTCCCTGGCAAGTGAACAGAATAAATCCGTCTCTAGTACAATTGTTACACTATCTTTCACAGTTATAGTATTCCTTGTTCTCCACTATATTTGAAAAAATAATAAAAATAGTCAGCTGGCAACACGAAGTAAAACTTACTTTACAGTTTACAATACCTTGCTGGATGGAAGCAGCCTGAATCATCTGTTTGTAGTAGGAATAATAAAGTCCGCATTCTGTTCTGAATGAAATTTCTCTTTCGACTTCCTGCAAGTGAAAGTTCAATAGTAAATTCACTTTCAGTTTGCTTTTCGCTATTACATGAACCTGGCTTCAACTCCAATTTTTGCTGCACCAGGGAAATTGACCTACACAGTGGCTCAAGCCTTTGGGTTTGTGCATTCTATGCAACTTAGTTCAAATGAAGGTAAAACACACAGACAAATTAGGTTGCAAAGCAAACACTGAGGTGTCAGTGGCTCTGTTAACTGGGGAAATGTATATGCCTTTTGTGAGTCTGATAAGCTTTTGGATCTTTTACTATTTTTTTGCAACATTCAGTGTTTAAACAGGTGCAGTGGCCAACATCTGGACTTTAAAACTGCATATGCTTGCTCCATGCATTTAATCTTTTCTTCCAGATGGAGATATCCCATAGTGTTCCATGGCTTTGCGACCTTAAGGCTTGATTAATTCAGTGTGCCATACTCGGGACTGTACCATAACAGCACTCTGAGATTTCAGCTGGCAGGGTATGCTGCTGCCCACTTGTTCAATGCTGTTTCTTGCAGGAAGCCAGCGGTTCATCACTCATACTTAAATTATAGGTTAAAGGAAAAGTGATTGTTTACTTGTTTTTAGTTGTAGGTAAAGTTGTTATTTTTAATTTTAAAATGTTCAAATTATTTAAACCAGGTACACTTCAAACTATGCCTCTTTCTTAGCTGATATTGCAGCAGGCGGGGCCTCTCCTAGAGAAAACTGCTCTCAGTACAGGATCTCTGCTTTGGAATACACCCCCTTTTGTTAACTCATTAGTTGTGAAAACCAAATGAAAGTTAACAAAATCAGAGGCTTTGGTGACCACATTTAAACAAAGTAAGACTGCATGAACAACCAATCTGAAGAGAAATAATAGGCACCTTATACAAAATTGTTTTATTATTAGTAATCCTTTTAGTAGTTTATATAAAAACATCCCTGCAAATATCTCTGATGAGCAGTAATTTAGAAAACGTTTATATCCAGACTTGAAACCCCATACAATTCCTGTACGTGGTGTACCCAAGTCATTAAGAAATGTAAGTGATGTTTATGAAGATAATCTCACTCAGTTTTCTTTACAAAAGAACATTACTGAAATAACAGAATGTTACTGTTTTCTGAGATTTTCAGGAATGCCATACTGGTTAATGCAACCTTGCACAGAATCCCATGACTTTCATCTTTCTTAGATGAAGAGTCCCATCTCTTTTGCTGGGATGGAATCAATACTATTTCAGAGCTAACACAAAGCTAGATAAAAAAAAAAACATTCCTCTCTCCTTTACTGTCCAGTATAGAATCTTATCTCAAAACATGTGTTTTATTGAAATCAACTGTTAACAAACTAAACTGACATTAGTTCTGGTCTGAGAAAAATAAACAGATAAAACCACATCTGATTCAATGTAAGTTCACAATTAAACTCTCCAGCTGCTCTACAACATGCAAATCATTATAATACCAGCAGAAGAAACTGACATTGGCACTAAATACTAAAAGGCACACACTTCGCAAAATGAGAGTGCTGGATTTTGAACGAGGCTTTAGTTTCAAATTCATCACTACTGGAAAGTTTTCTAATACCAAAAAGTGGCTGATTCTAAGTGCTCATAAAAAAAAAAAAAAAGAAATGTTAACATTTGGAATTTATTAAGGGGGAGAGAGTAGTCACAGAGGGGGATCTAATTAGCAAAAATGCATTAAAACATGATTAATTTGTAATCTTGGCACCAGCTGTAGTCAACCAAATGCTATACTTTATGAGACAAACACTAGTGAGTTTTACATCTGTTTCATGCTAAGATAACATCTGTTTTATTCACTCACAATACTTTTCCAGTTCTACAGCAATTTATACTTTTCCTAGTATTCCATGTCAATAAAACCAGACAGACTCATGGGTAAGCATTGTAAGAGCACGTGTTTATCTTTCTGTATATTCAGTTTGTGAATGTTTAACAAAGAAGTTATTGCTGTTACAAGGAAAAATAACACTATCCTCCAGGATATATAGAGAGTTGCATACGATTGCAATGTATGCAGTTGTATCCTTATAATATCAGGCATTCAAAACAAAACACAAAGGACTTCTCCTCTCAAGGGCAGTGCAAAATTCTGGAGCTTATGTTCCTCAAACTCTTTATCTAACTTATTCAGAATACTGAGCAAGCAAACAAAGTCTGAGTTGAGTTTTTCTATAAATAAAAAACATAAGCAAAGTTCCAGTTACTTTTTTTTTTTTTTTGACAAAGCTAAAGCACAATTTGTGTAATTGAAAATATTTTTCAGTTGTTCAATTTAAGATCGGAAAGATTTGAAAATCAACTCAACCATACAAGTGGAATAGAGACAGCTGCTGTCAGTGTTCCTGGTTGTGAATTATGCCTTCAGCAAAGGTATTTAATCCTTGTACATGTTCTCTTGGCTGGTTAACCTCACGCTCATCTGTCAGAATGGCAGCGTTCCTACTCAGATCAGACTTTTGATCCAGAGTAAAAGTACCCATAACCACTCAACAGGTACTTCTTTGGAAAAGTACCACCAAAGTACTGGAGTGCCCTCTTGATGGCTTACACGTTCACTTTGTAGAATTCTAACTAGCTGGCTACCTGTTCCCCCACTTTCTTTCATCTTTCTTTTATATTCAAAATGTAAAAAAGGGAAAATAGAAGCACTTCAGAGAAGGAATCACAGGATTCTTATCCTGCATGTCTGAAAGATTTAAAATTTGTTACTTTTATTCTTGAGTTTTTGCAAGCAGCAATTGTATTAAAGACAAACTCAATACTAAGTCTAAATGCTTAGTCAGAAGGGACAAAGAATAACTGAGAGCTCTGAAGTTTACCTCTTTGTGTTACAGTACTAATTTCCTATGTGGCCTTGGCTTACTCCTGTTCAAAGTTTCTTCAGTGTTTGCATTTGAACAGGCAATACCACAGCTGATGGGAAAGGTGATGCACTTCACCCCCCTGGCCAGTTTTGTTATTTTCATTGTAGATCCTGTTCCCAAAAGATACCATACTTGAGAAGCAGTTGCTAAATTAATATTGAAATTACTGAAAATAGACTAGCCATTTTATATGTGTAGTGCCAGAAAGTTTTCAGAAAACCGAAAAAGGATTTTTGGGTAAGAAATCTATTTTGGCTTTCATCGTCATAAACAGAAATCTTTGTTGTTTTCATGTATATGAGAAGAGATTCAAACTTTTTTCTTCAAAATTGTTTGATCAAGATACAGGATTATAACCACCTGCAATCCCTGCTTGAAGTGTACACAAACACTGCTTCTATGTGACTTGGTATTCTGCACTCTCCTTTTTTTCGCTGCTGTTTCTGGAAGGTCTTGGAATAATAAAAAAAAAGAACGCCAATCATGTACCTCTTTCATAGCATAAACCATTCTTCAAGATCTCCATTTTAAGTTTTTAAGAAAACAATTTTACCTCTTTCTCCAATGACCATGGCAAATTTATAATAGCAGGCATATTTATTAGAAATAAGAACAAGATTCACACATAGTGCAGCAGCGGAAATCAATGCACTGTTGAAAGCCATATTCAAAATAGAACAAACCAGTGCAACAAGCACAGAACAGTTATTCTAGCTTGGTGAACCATTGCTGGAAGGCACAGAGATTTATTTCAGTTTTGATATCTAATGGCATTCCAGTGTATTTAAAATGAAAACAATTATCAAATAAAATAAGCATTTCATCCATTGGGAGGCAACTTAATTGCAACTACAGACTTGCTTCTCTCAGTGAACTTTGCGTCCCTCTGTATCAGTTCAACAAAATGAAAGTGCTGTATCTGTTATGTTCATACATTGCCACAAGTCCATGCCTGTTTGTACTTCAAAATAAACAATACCTGTGAAATTAATCAATACATGTTTTTGGAAGGAAAAGACAAACCTAAGGTGTACCTTCAACACACATACAATCCATCTATACATTCAAAAGCAGATGAGAGTGAGCACAAAACAGTATTATATGTATATTACAACAGCAATTGTTTCAGTAGGTGCCAGCTATTTTTATTACAGGAATATAAGACATATTGCAATGCAAGTATTCCAATTAAATATACATGTTCTTTGAATAAAGTAATACATAGACCTACCAGAGTGACTTTTAGGCATCTAAAAGGAAAATGACTCACCTGCATCTTTTCTCTTGTTAAATTTAGATATGTATACAGCTGCATTATTTTCCCATGCAATGACTCTAGGAAAAAACTAGTCAGTCCTGGAGCTTGGGAATGGTTGGTTTTACATTGGTGAATGTCTGAAATATGTTTTGAGGTTTGCAGATTTAGGATAACATTATATAAAATTAGTATTGAATATTAAGAGACTGTGTCTAAACTGTATTACAGTATCACAGTATAAATACAATTGAAGAACTGCATGCTAGGATTTTGCATATTGTTTAGCTGTTTTTCATTTGGTTTTGGATTGCTTTGGATAAAAGGAAGACAATTAGAGCAACACATAGCAGAAAGAGTTGAAATTCCATTCTAGATAATGATCAATGGTTAGAAGAACCATAGCTACAACTCAGGCACAAGTTGTGCAGCAATGTTTTTAGAGAAAAACTGGGGAAAGTTATTTATAAAAATTATGAAGGATTTAAAAAGTGGTGGGAAGGGAAGAACAGCTTTTTGTAAATTAAATTTTAAAAAATGAAATATTCTGTATTTTTGAGCAAGTTACAAGGCAAATACATAAATAAATGAAATCTCAACTAACACTCATATTAATGCTCTATAAAGCACTAAGAAAACTGTGTTACCTTAATATTGGAAAACCACAGGTCATTTTCATGCAATGTAGCAACATAAACAGAAGTAAGAAGTCCAAGAGAGATGGCAACAATTCCACCAACAGTTACTGAAAGTATGTTCCAAAGCTTTCCACCTGCATGATCTTGGAAGAAAAATATTTCACTCTGTAATTGTGAAACATATAATCCAACTTAAAGGAATTTTGGCAACTCATTTATACATTGCCTGTGCTAGTACAGTTTACATTCTGTTGGTAACAGGACACTTAGTTTTAATAAGTCTTTATGGTTTTTACTTTCCCATATAGCAAACTCAAGAGTATTTTATTTACATGCAAAATGAAATAAGGTGTGCCCTAATTAGCAAAATGTAGTTACAGTTTAAGAACACCATGATTCTATACAAATCTAGATGAATACCATATCTAATTTGTAAATCTAAATTGAAATATCCTCCAGGCCAACTTTTTTAATTAAGGCAATACACGATGACTGTTAGATCACAAAATAAGAAATTAAAATCTTCACATGTTAAAATTCATACCTGTTTTTTTTGGGTTTGCTGGGTTTTGTAAAGAACAACAATGAAAGTTCAGAAGTCTCACTAAATACCTACAAAAAGCCTGAACAGCGGCCAAAGCAGCCTTTGATAATGGTGTCACGGTCTGAATTGCAGATGACCTCCTGCTGACATTAAAATAAGATTACAGATGAAGTGCCAGAAAAGAAAGGCTGTGTTTCTAGGTAGCTCAAACAATTTATTGTGCACTTATGTTCCTAGTTTTTTTTTAGGGTTGAGGGGTTTTTTTAAAATGTTGATACAAGGCTTCATGTAAATCTTAGTGATCTGGAATTGTAACTTTGAAATGGCTATTTCATACAGTGTGGGACATCTACATAATGGATACCAAACACGCAATCAATTGAACTGAGGGCTGGACTGGATGAGAACTGTGATCACTTTCACATTTTATATGTAGGCTAAGTGTACTTGTCTGGAAACAATGTAACTTTCCTTTAAGTACCCAAACTGTGTATGTAGAAACATTTGGAATCTAGATCAAAACATCCCTTAAAATAAGTTAATTAAAAAAACCCAAACCTAACAAACTTTGCCAACTTTAAAGTTATCATTCCAAACAAAAATGTTGTCAGTATTTCATTACTTAAACAGATCCTCCAATTAAGACACTTAATGTCTCTCTTTTAAATTTACCTAGCTAGTCTGTCCTATTGTAAAAAAGCAAGGTTTTGCAGTTACAGATTTCATGTGCAATCCACTTATATTTAAGTGTAACTCATTGGAGGTCTTGAAATCCTTTTCTGTTACCAGTGATTTGAACTGGGATTTGTTTAAGGAACCTATGATGGCTACATGAAATCTGATAGTGTGTCACTGCTACTAAATCAAAAAGAATTGTTCTCACTAATTTAAACTAGGATTTTAAAACAGTAATCTCTAGTCACCTGCATTCCCTCTGTCTCATGCAATTAATTTTGGTGATAGATATCCAAGTATGAAAATGTATTTGGCATATACCTAGTTCTAATCTGTGCATAAGACAGGTATCAAAAGCTGAATGCTATTAAAAAGACACAGAACTACAATTCTTTTCATTACCCACCAGACAGAATTTTCCCATCAGGCTTCACATTCTTTTCCTCTGAAGGCTGATCTTCAGCCGCTTCTGTGCCTTTTCCAACCCTTCTCTGTCTTACGGTTGTCATGATGTCAGTCACTTTAATTCATTATTCTTCAGTCTGACTCCTAAATGGACACATACAAGCAATGCATCTTCCTACCCAAACATTCCCTTAATACTTTATGAAATATCTGAAAACAGAATCATATTTTACTGTCATCAGTGACTTTGACTTACAGAACTGTACTGTAGTTGAAGTGTACCTTACAAAAATGCAAGATTTTTTAAATTTGTACAACTCGGTGCAAATGAATGTATAGGAAACATTGTCTTAAATTTGTAAAGAGTTAAGTTCATAATTTTACATACTCTTGAACAGGTTTTCAGAACAATTCATTATTTTGATTGGCCTCACCTTTGGCCCTTGACTTATAACACACACCAGGCTCCAATTTTTCAAAACGTGTAAGCCCTTCAAAGAAATATCAGTCCTTTTAGTATTTTAGTTGGTCACCTAAAATAGAAAGCCAGTTGTTTAAATCTTGGCTTTCAAGACATCCTGAAAATGGGGGCCATAAGATGCAAAAATGATGCCAGAGAAAAGAAGAACCACCAGTCCTTTCTGTCATTTCCCAGGTGCCCTCTGCTCTGTTATAAAACTCCTTCAACCTGCCATTCTACATGTGAAAAAATCGATGGTGTCCCACCCTGAATGCAAAAATCTGCTACCATTCGCACAGTGCAAACGCTGATGTCTGTTACCACTGGTGCAACTGACCGGTAATGGTAATACTCAAAGAAATACACCTCAACTGCATAACACTGTTGTTTTAAAGCTTTTGCAGTGGATTAGCTTCACCTCTTTCCCTCATGCCCGGGAAAACACACCGAAGGAGCTACGTGAGCATGTATTCAAGTTGCTTATAAACAGGTGGTTTGTAGGAAACGTGATAATTAATTAATTCAGGCAAGATGGTCATCATAACGATGCTCCTTCCTTGCGCTGCCAGTCTCGGCCAGCTTCCCTGGATGTCTCGAGCCGGAGGGAAGGGTTTTGGCCCAGCACCCGTGGGGAAAACCTCGCCAGGGCGCCGGGAGGAACGTCCCGTCTCCACAGCTACCTGAGGTGAGGAGAGGCGANGGTTTCCCCGGCTGCTTTCGGGCCTTGCGGGGGAAAAAGTACGGCGGGGAGAAGGCTGTGTGCGGAAACTGAGTCGGGCAAAATCGCCTCCAGTCCCAAACTCATCTCTCCTCAAACCCAAAGGGTTTTAATTAGTTTAAACGTGGCTGCCCGGGGCCGTCTGCCTCCTCCGGGCGGGAGCAGCCGGTGCCTCGGGTCGTGCTGGACTTTACAGGCGTGGGAGATTGTTTTCTGAAATAGTCACGTAAAACTTACTTTTAGTGGTGCCTTCTCCCCCTCCCAAGTTGTATTTCCAGGTATATGTGAAGTGACTTTTGGATTTAAATTGGAATCCTGATAACTAGAGGTGTATTTTGTATTGTTTGTTATAAGCTCCATTGTGTTTCTTGATCGTGCAAGGGGTGGGTGGCTGGGAAGACCTTTATCTCTGTAGCAGAAGATAACAGCAACACCAGGCTCTTTTCTACCTAACAAGTATGACCTACCCTCACACTAATTCTTTACTGTTCATTTTATTTGCAGTGTCTTTAAAGACAGATACCATATGAAAAAAATCCCCCATTAAAGCCTTTACCAACATGCCGACTCCCAGATCCGATCACAGAAAGCAGGTTTCCCAATAAGTTCTGTGGAACAGGCAGGGATAGAGTTCACTTCTGGACAATATTCAGTTGATTTCCCATCACCATTGTACAGTCCAACAATACTTAGGTGTGTTTTATTCTTTTATTTTTCATTCCACAACCTTGGTTCATTGGCAGAGTTGGTATTTTGAGCAAAAAGGGACATGAAATTCATAGAAAACATGCTCAGAGATGCCAGCAAACTGTATAAGTAGTAATCATCCTGGTAATTCAGAGCTTTGAAGCCACTGACATTAGATATCGGGAAACTTTTCAGTATCTGTCTTTGCACGTTTATAAGTATATTTTAGAACAAATAATGATTTTTCTCTTAATTCCTCTGACTAAGTGCTCCAGTTAAAAATTTCTACTANGTGAGCATGTATTCAAGTTGCTTATAAACAGGTGGTTTGTAGGAAACGTGATAATTAATTAATTCAGGCAAGATGGTCATCATAACGATGCTCCTTCCTTGCGCTGCCAGTCTCGGCCAGCTTCCCTGGATGTCTCGAGCCGGAGGGAAGGGTTTTGGCCCAGCACCCGTGGGGAAAACCTCGCCAGGGCGCCGGGAGGAACGTCCCGTCTCCACAGCTACCTGAGGTGAGGAGAGGCGAGGCAGGCCCTGCGGCTGCAGGCCGGGCCGCGGGGACACGATGGGGAGCCCTGGGTGACGCCGTCGGTGGCGGCGAGAAGGCGAGCGCGTACGGGGAAAGGGGAAGCAGCCCCGGGGGCTGGGCAAGGGCGGGAAGCGCAGGCAGGAGGGCCGGGCCTGGGGCCGTAGCTCCCCCGGCGGCCGGGGCGGTCCCGGCGGGGCGCGGGCAGCTCCCCACAGCGCCGCCCTTCCGCGGCCNAGGTGTATTTTGTATTGTTTGTTATAAGCTCCATTGTGTTTCTTGATCGTGCAAGGGGTGGGTGGCTGGGAAGACCTTTATCTCTGTAGCAGAAGATAACAGCAACACCAGGCTCTTTTCTACCTAACAAGTATGACCTACCCTCACACTAATTCTTTACTGTTCATTTTATTTGCAGTGTCTTTAAAGACAGATACCATATGAAAAAAATCCCCCATTAAAGCCTTTACCAACATGCCGACTCCCAGATCCGATCACAGAAAGCAGGTTTCCCAATAAGTTCTGTGGAACAGGCAGGGATAGAGTTCACTTCTGGACAATATTCAGTTGATTTCCCATCACCATTGTACAGTCCAACAATACTTAGGTGTGTTTTATTCTTTTATTTTTCATTCCACAACCTTGGTTCATTGGCAGAGTTGGTATTTTGAGCAAAAAGGGGCATGAAATTCATAGAAAACATGCTCAGAGATGCCAGCAAACTGTATAACTAGTAATCATCCTGGTAATTCAGAGCTTTGAAGCCACTGACATTAGATATCGGGAAACTTTTCAGTATCTGTCTTTGCACGTTTATAAGTATATTTTAGAACAAATACTGATTTTTCTCTTAATTCCTCTGACTAAGTGCTCCAGTTAAAAATTTCTACTATAAGCCAATTCATAACACACTGACTAGCCATACTTCTCTTATTTTTTGAGCAACAAGGCAGGTGGTATATAAACTGAGAACATGGAAACTGAAGAAATACATGCTATGCAATGGGTATTAGATTTACCTTATTTTTATCACTAACAGCATTACTGCCACATCATACATGTTGGGTCTTTGTTAAAATGAACATATGGTATACAGATCATGCAAGTGAGTTTACAGTGTAAATAAAGGAAAAAAAATCTTGAGCGTGTATATGTTTTTTGTGTAAAGGAGGTCAGACAATGTACGTAATTTCCTGAGAGATGGAATGCTGTAGAAGATGTTTCCTTTGATGGAAATTCTGTTTATCTACTACCTGTAAAGAGGCCAATGCAAAGTAAAATCTCCACAGGACAAAAACTTGCAGAAACAGTTTAGAAAATATAATAATTGAAGAGCATATGCAGTTAATTTGGGACCATGAAAAGCCTGTTCTCTGTAGAATCAAAACTTGGGTAGATGTTATCTTGAACTAAATGACAGGGTGTGCAGTGTGGTTGCCACCAGGCAGTAGTACGGGGAAGAGAGGGAGTTGTCTTAATTCTACTGTGTTTTATGACACTGTGCATATATGTAATATATTTGTATGTGATTAAAAAAGTTACTACAGTCATTTTGAAAAGGCTTTCCATTTTGTGGAAACAGTTGCGTATTACTAGCAGTACAGATTCCACTGACATTCCTTAACTACTGACACAATCGATGCTGTAAAATAGTAGTACTTGAACTGCAAACAGTGTAATAGGAAAGCATTAGACAGCTTTACACAGTGCTGAGCGTATCTAAGAGTAACTGTTGCCTTGAAGTCATTTTAGAATAACTAATTGGCTATGGCCATCATTTTGAAATGTTAATGCCTATTCAAGTTTCAAAGAGTGGGAGATTAGAATAAGGAAAATAAAAAAATACACTTCCCCCCCCCCCAATTCTATATAATATTTTAACAAGTCATATTTCCTCTTGCACTAAGTGTTTGGGTACAGCACAAGGAAAAAATGGAGCGAGAGAAAAACCCTCTGCCCTGATCCTCTGTCTGGAAGTACTTAGAACAGGTGAATCTGATGCTGTTTTGGCTAATATGCTGGGGATGACACCTGAAAGACCTTAATAGCTGGAAAGTACCACACTACAGTATTGTTTACTGACACTTTTTGCCAGGCACTAGAGCAATGTTAGTGGAAAAAGCAAAAATCCTATGTTGTGAGGGAGCTACACCTGAGAGATTATTCAACATAGTCTCATTGAAACAATGCGTTAGTTAGGCAACATGTTGGTTGGTAAGGAGATGTAACGTTTTAAGTTGTGAGTATACAGAAAAACTAAGGAACTTCTAGATTGATATTAATCTCAGCAAATTGTATTATAAAATGTAAATTAAAATACATCAAACTGTAGCAAGCAATCAGTAATACTGTATTATTATTATAATACCATAGTTCTGGCTTTATACTTGCCAAAGCCACCAAAGGGTATTATTTATCAATATTCTTGTTGCTCATTGCATTCCAACTAGATGGTATGGTAGCAAGGTCTTAATATTAGTACTAAATTACTCATAATCCCAGTAAGTGTTAGTCAAACATCTACAAACCATAGTGTACAGGAAATAGTTGAATGAAACTTTAAATTCAATTTCTTTATACTACTTACATCTGTGTTTTCTCTTGGATTGTCATGTTCAATACTGTAGAAAGAGCTGCTGTGAACTAGAAACACAGGACTCGAGTTCTGCCTAAGTAAATGTTGATTCTAAACCTGCCATCTTTTTAGTTGCTGTTCAGCAGCCATGTGATGTGCTGCACGTCAAATTTCTGGGTTACCTCTTTTTTCAACTTCTGAAGCTTGTCAGATGCCTGAAGTTTTGCTTTTGGGCAAAAGCATCTTAGTTTTACCAATTCTTAGGTTTCTTACTTAGCTAATATTAAGTCAAATCAATATTAATGTTTTACTTTTTGAGTGGCTCCGTGTGACGGCTCTTTTCCAAATATGCCTAAAAAAAAATTCGAGTAGCATGACATGTTCACTTTTCTGCAAGAATTCTAACCTAAATACTTGCCAAAGATATAGGATGGAGTGATTCATATCCCACTGATGCGTGGCAGGGCTCTAACCCATTTCCTCCTAATTCCCAGGAGTGTTACAGTCGTCAGCCGCTGGGTCAGCGCAGCTCTATCCCAACAAGCTGCGTGTCCAGACCCATTCCTGCCAAGTCTGCACCGTTCAGTTGCAGACACGGTGTCCTCTCTGCTGGCAGCAGCAGCCCCGCTCTGGCTCTGCGGGGAGGGACGGTGTCTTGTAAGACACGTGCTTCACAGCACAAAAGGTGTCAGATCGTGCGCGACCAGGTTATTTATGAGGGTGAAATAACTTCTGATGAGGCTCTTCTGATTTATTAAGAGTCAGGTGTTTTAGCCCAGTGAATAAGATAATACCTGAATGCCACATCCAACTACACAGACTCTTTTCCCAACCTGCGTTCTCTAGCATTGCATCTAAACCTATTCGTAGTGCCAGCTTTTTTTACTTCAGTGTATTTGGCCCAGGGCCATAATAGTAACAACAAAATGAAAGAAGGTGGACTGTTTATGTAAACATACACCATGATAATACCAGCAATGGGTACTCTGGCAGTACTTTCTCTTTTCTCTCCTTGGCCAGCAACTGAGTTAGACTTTGGTTTTTGTTTGCTGTTTTTTTTTTTCCTAAAAAAGATGGGAAGAAAAGCTCCAGCAAGGCCAAGAAACATGCTGTATATTTAAAATTAGGTTGCAAGGTATGTTTTAGCTTACGTGATGGATAAGCAAGAGTCAATCACTTACCTGAAAAAAGCTGTGTAAGGCTTTCACTCCATTTAAATTAGGGAAAAAATTGCCACTAGCTTCACTATGAATTTTGAAAGTGCAGTTCTGTCCTTCAGTGTTGTCCCATGATAACTGCATGCAGGCTTACAGGTATTTTGACTTAATAGTCTCATATTTCATCACTACAGTTATTTTAAAACCTTGTATTAACAGTATTAAAACTGTAATAACTTCATACAGGAGTGAGAAATGGCAGTAAAATATTTCAAATACTTCTTGATTTAAGCAGATTCCCATCTCTGTAAACACTGGTTCAGTGTTTGAATTTTCCATATTCATATTTCATACAAGTCAAATAAAAGTGACTAAAGTATTTAACAAAAAAAGTTTATTACCAAAATACAATATTAAAGTCAATACGTGACAAACTCCTGTAAAGCAAAATAAATTATTCTAACATTGTACAGTATTTCAGAAGGTAGTTAAAGTACTACTAGAGACTTTGCTTCGTAGTTCCAAACAGTCGTCTATCAGGAACACAATCCTAGAGAGCTTAAGGCATGCAGCTTAATGTGCTGGATAATTTTATAAAATGAAAGTCATCCTATTTCGTAAGATACAGTATCAGAATTAACTGCAGTCTTTACATGTCAGTTTTCTAATTTTTTTTTATACTTTGGCTATAAAAGCAGTGCCATAGTGTTACAATACCTTTTCTTAAAAAAATACATGTACCCATGTCCATGAATATCAAATGCAAATGTAAATTTCTATTAAATATATCTTAACAAATGTTACTTTGAGCACCAACTGTACATTTTAAAAAATGATTAAATAAGTGCTTCTGAAAGAGGAAAATACAATAATTCTGATTGAATCCCACTCTATTTTTCCAGGCCAAGCATAAATCAGAAGGATGAAATACGCACCTACTTATCAGTATAGTCTAGTATGAAGAAGTTTTCTCTTTAGTAGAAGTATAGGCATTTAAAACAAAGCTGCAAGTTACAGTTCCTATCGCAGAATAAAATCTCATTTAAACAAACAGCAAGTGAATAGCTGATTATCTGATAGTGCTGTGACAGAAGATCCGAAAAGATTTTAAAAGCTTAAAGAAAGGGGAAGACTGCAGCGTTGGTGATTTTGAAATATGCTTAAAACCCCTTACATAACATGCAACCAAGCCAACCATACGCTTCCTCAAGCAGATAACCTGAGGAATAATTTGCTTTCAGCAAAACTAACTCTATAATTACTTCACATGCAGAACTTCTGATGAAGTCCATGGGAATAGTGAGTGTGTAACTAATGGCAAGCAGCATGGAGATAGTTATAAAAAAATTCTGTGCATGTGGGAAAGAATTATTTGTTGGCATTTGTTAGGACTAATAATGGTTTTTAGAGGCAACTAACTTTCTACCATTTTATAAGAACACATGGTGAAAAAGGAAAAAAACAGTAAGATGGCAAAGAACAACTAAATAGACGCATCCTGCTTAGTAATCCCGTTGCAGTGAGTCCTGGTGCATTGTACCTAATGCTGTAAGTGTGGCTTGTAGATGCACCGAAATTGTTAATTTTGATCTAAGGTTACTGGTTTTTAAAGTCTTGGTTCACTGCCATCTTCTTAGCTTACGAATGGATGTTTTTCACCTTTTTATCTTTCACTGGCTGAGCGGCTTTAAAATAATGATCCCTTTACACAAAAATAATGTGGCAAAATATTGTTTCTGTGAATACTGACTGGTAGTTTAGCATTACTACAGATCTCATTGTACCTTTGATTTTTTTTTAAACAAGTGGGATCTCTGAATGAGAAAGTTGAGATATATTCCAGATAATGTACTATTTTCACATGAATTCGATATTGAAGGTAAAATATTGGTGTCAGTAAGACAGTATGAATATCCTATTAAAAGTTTACTATATCTAATTGAATTTGAGATAATGTAAATAAATCATGTTTTTCAAATGTAAAATCCATGTGTAGGAATATGAAAAATAACTTTTAACAGAAAATAATGTATACTTACTTCACATGTATTTAAAATATTTCAAATATCTGACCAATTTTTAAAGTAAAATGTGTACTTTCTTCTATCTAATTTATAAACAAAATCATAGATATTTAATCCAAAAGAACAAGTCAAATGAGAAAATCACTTGAAAACAAAAATCGTCAAACGTTCTCGGAATCTTAGTGCCTTTACCCTGGCCTTTAGATTTTATGCTGCTTCATAAGGTTGTAAAAGGAGTTGTTTTCTTTTCCTGTTTGCCACATCTAGTCAGCAATGGCACAATAGACTCTGCACTACATATGCCACCTTCGTAGATTTATAGTTGTATCTTATTTCTGCTAGCAGAAATGTACAAAGTAACCATAAACCACTGTTTTTCTAAGACTAAGTAATTTTATAAGTAATGAGCTACTAAAAATTGGGTAACTGCATCCTCATGTCATGCTTCTGTGCATCTGACACTCATTAAAAGCAGAAATACATGCTGGGACTAGAAAGTTTAAATCTGGCTGCTAAAGGACTTCTTTGGAAATGCTACTACTTCACTTGATTGAAGCGTATATTTCAAACAGTTTAAGTAGCCAAATTTATAAATAACCTCAACAAAGTTGCCAGGGAATTAACCAGTATAATAATACTCCAAACTGATACATAGGTGAATGCCTTCTACTGCAAACTGCTGTAACTGTTTAAAAAAAGGAAAGAAAAAAAAGCACTGTAATTTTAGAAGCTAAAGGCTTTAAAAGGGAGAGATTTCTATGTGTTTCTTAGAAAACAAGGTAATCCCACTTTTTCCTCACCTACATCTTTAGGAATCTACATAGGTTTAATCACGATCTCTTTGTGTCCAATTACTGTTAATATCTTGTTCTCATGAAAAAACATTGCTCATACATACTGCAAAGTAATCACCACAAGTTAAAAGTGACATATGATAAGATTTTTTTTTAAAAATAGTTCTGCTGAATGTGTCAAGAAAACCATTAAGAAACAGCACGTCATTATTATAAAGGATCTTTTACATGCTACCAGTTCAAAAGATAGTATTTTTTTAGTTAGGATCCAATCAAATAGTTATTAGCAAAATGGTTCTAGGCTCCTCAGCTCCTGCTGCTCTAAATCAATAGAAAGGATAGCAGTCTTTGTCGAAGGACGACTTGAGTTTGTAAGGCCTTAAAAACAGATTGAGGAAAATGAAACACCTATGTGTCTGTGCAAGTGTACACATGTCCACACCCACCTCCCCTCTCCCTACCTTCCAGAATCCAGGCAGTGGGGTTTATGAGATCATACTGTAAAATTTTTATCTGGTGTGTTGCCAGTTTCAAAAAAGGGGGTAAAAAAGTTCTTTGCTGAAATAAGTGGAAAATAACAAAGAAGGAGGAGGAAAAAAAGCTTTTCAATTGATACAAAGCTTTCACACCTTTGGGTTTTAACATACTGCACTAATGCGGTATTACTGACTAGTACCTGACAATAAAAGGAAAAAAACCCCAACAATCCTACATTCTTGGCACCATATAGAGAAATAACAGGTTAAAATGGATCATTCTATTCCCCACTGAATGATTCATCGGTCCCTGGTTAAATATTATACTCCTACTGAAACAAGGACTCAGGATGGGAAATCAAGTTTTGCTTGCAACTCTTCTCTTTAGCAAGTTTCTCAGGCAAAAATTAGCAAAGAAAGATAATATTCACCCTAGGAAACCCTCTCTTTTACTTACTGCTTCACCTAATTTGTGCTCTGAGTTGTGCTGTGGTCCTTATTTAGAATGATGTTTATAATTTCACCCTCATGTTCTTTCATATGATCGAGCAGATTTTCTTTGTTGGTAGACTCAAAACCACAAATGCAGCAGCAGAAGAGAAGAACACAGTATTCTGTGCCGAGATGGGGTAGAGTGGAGTTCTTTTCTAAACTGCATGAGGTATTCATCAAGTTAGGTTTTTCGTTTTCATCAGAACCTGAAATTTCATTTGTAGTCTGGTTAACAGACTCTGTAAAAGACACCAAGTTGTCTGAACTTCCTAGTATAGATACTGTACTTTCATCTGTGCCTTCTAATAAGGTTTTGTCAGGAAGCTGTCCTTGAAACCTGAAATAATAATAAAAACCGAAACAAATATCAAAACATACAGTTGTTGCTTTTTGACAGGAACTTTATTTTGGATCAGAATTGGGTCCTTTGAGAATTCTAGATGATGGGGCTTGAAAGTAAATCAGACATACCTGCTGCTTTGCGAAATTGCATCATTAATGGCCTTGTTCACTTGCTCATAGTTATAATTTTGGTCACTTGCATGCTTCCACATGTGGGACTTCAGGGACGGAGGATGGCTACATACATATCCACAGAGAGAACATCTAGGGGAAAAAATCAGACAAGGAAAAATAGAAATATTTAGAAGTTAAATTTTATTAGTTTAGATTGTATGAGTTCTTCCAAAAGGGTGAGTAAACAGAGAGAAACACGTCAATCCTCTTCTCGGTCCCCCTTTTCAGTTTCATAACTAAGTCAAGTTAGTTTGCAAAATTTCATTCTGAAATGTAAGACTATTTTTAGGGTGTGAGAATTTTTAAACTTGCTTTTTCTGACTTCTTAAACAACCAAATTAAAATCTTTTCTGTTTGGCCTGTTAAAACTGTTTAAATACTGCAAAAATGCAATAGTTCTGATGACTGCAGAAACAAGTAGTGCATCAGTGTGGTATCGGGCAGGCAAATAGTGAGCTTGCTTTGCTTTTGCTCTGAACCAAGCAGGAGCTGTGTAATTATCACTGATAATTGTAATTGAACTAATAGTGTCCTTCCTGGTGTAGCATATATTAGTTTATTTAAGGATCACAGAATTGTTGAAGTTGTAAGGGACCACTTGAGATCTCCTAGTCTAATCCAGCTGCTCAAGCAGGCTCAGCTACAGCAGGCTGCCAAGGGCAGTGTCCAGTCAGATTTTGAATATATTCACAGACAGAGATTCAGACAGGTGACAATTTTGTCCATAAAGTTTTCCATCAGCTATGGTACCACAAGACTAAATTATCTGTTTTCCTGTAAACCACCGTCCTATACAGTAAAGAACAAAACATTAATGAATAATTCCTATTTACATGGAGATATAGTGTATATTTATGGACATAAATAACCTAAGACTGATAAAATCCCATGGGACTTTTTTCATATATGAACATACAACAGAGGAGTTTTTTTACAAGTGTTTTCTAAGATGATATATTAGTCATCTCAGCATGAAGGAGATGTGTGATACTGCACAACATCACTCCAGAGCAGAACAACATTCATGATAAGGATGACATAGCTCCTTGTCTTCTGGATGAGGCAGCTACTTAGCTTAGCTCCCTGCCGCTTCAGAAGTCTTCAGTTTCTCAAATCACGTGGAAAAGAACAGGATCAATTGAATGTGACCTTGTTCTAATAAATTATAGCTAGGAATGCATATTATTATCTCATTCCTTAATGAGACTGAGATGTTTTCAGCTCAAGCAGTGTGATCCCAGTATGTTGCACTATGGATGTCTGTTAAAATGACCACTATACCAGTAAGTTTTTGAAAATTTTTAAGACCTTTTCAGAAATATAACCTGGAAACATAAGAAGGCCTACAAAAAACTGTGTTACACACTACAATTCAGTACAGGTTTTACCACTTTTCTTAAGGACAGTAGGATATAGTCCTTAAATGCCTTGCAAATAATCATATACAGGAAACTAGTTCTGCTCAGCAGAAGATTGTAGGCTGCAGCAAAAATCTCTCAAATTTGGTGAAGGCACGGTACGTTATCTTGCTTATGCAGCAAGATAATTCTGTCCTGATGGGGAACAAGAGGCATGTCCTTCTAGATCACTGTTCTCTATTACTTGATTTGGAATGCACTATCCTATTTTTCTCTTTTCCTTATAATTTGAAGCTTTATAAAGAAAAAGGATGCTTTCAAATATAGGCAAGTTTACTCTCAGGTTGAGAATCTTAATATTTCCAATAAGGCTTTTACAAAGTAATGGCATCATTAAAAATAAGATAAAATGCAGCCTTTATAGTTAATTCACAGACAAAATTATGCCAAAATTATTATTGTTTTTTTAAAACACAAATATAAAAAAAATTTCTTAATTCCATTCTATATGCACATGTATTGCACTAGTAGTATTATATATATGATATCTCTGCACCACTAAAACAGCTTGGTCAGTGGCTTGGTAAAACAGCAAATGAAGCAACAGTTCAGTGTCTGTTTTTATCCCCTTTTAACTACCGTCCCATTTTCTGAAGTACATTAATTTACTCAGGTGATTTATAATCAGATTTACTTTGCTGAGAACAATATCATGAGCCAAATGCTGTTGACTGCTTTAGCATGCAGTTCAAATCAAAGACACAGAAACTCAACAGCTTTTAGCCTGATGCACTACACTTTATGATTGTATAGTTAATATATAGTTACGGTATATGCAAGATGTTCCCAGAGAAGCAGAATTATTTTACCATTGAATTTAGTAGTAGAACCCTTTCAATTCTATAGCATGATTTGCCCTACTGCTTGACCTATGTTGAATTATTAAACTTTACTGTTCAAGTGTATCCTAAATTGATCTACTGAGGAAACAACTATCTTGCAGCTTTTGAGTATTTCCTTGGGGACACGGGGGCTGAAGTGTGGAGGTTTTCAGTAATCTTTGGTAGTACTAAGAGCGCTCATCAATACTGCATGAAGTATGAGAGGAGAGCAAATAGAACTTAAGTGCTACTAGGAACGTTTTGGGGGAAAAAATGCAGTGGAAGGACACTGAAGTTGTGCGAGCAGATTTTCTTGAGAAGAAATCCTGACGTGCACGTGCTTTATTGGGCTTCTTCCTATTGCATTTTAAAATGCAAATTAGTAGCAAACAATTGCACGTATTTGTGACATCTTTCTTGCATAGATATATAAAAAATGAACGTATCCATGGTCAGACTATTAAGGACATGCCTCACTTAAACATAACGACCATTCATTCTAATTCTTAACTAGGGCAGTGTGATGCCAATCTGGATTCTAACTAATGCGTATATGCAAAGGCTGTGCCTAGACTAGCCCATTAAACAAAGCTAGAGAACATTCCTGGGTTGTGAAATTTAAAAATCTATAATGTTAAATGTTAGAAGTGCCCCGGCATACTTTTGGCACTTGCATGCTCCCAAACAATTCCAGGCATGCTTTGGTAATTAACACAGTCCAGAAACTACTTGCAATAGGCAGTTTATATGCAACCACCTCATTCTGGAAAGAGAAAGCTGAATACTGTACCAGAGGGAGGTCATGGACATGTTTAATTAGCTAGCATAAACATCACCTGGGAATGCTACATCAAATCTCTTTCTGTCTCTCTCTCTCTCAAAAAAAAAGTCATTGGAACAAAGAATGAATCTAGGAGGGAAAACAACAGAATCTGAACTCTGCTCTGTATCTTAACATAACAAAATCACTACTATCACAGCTTTTTGCCAAATTAGAACTGTTACATACTTGTACTGTTCCATTAGCTGCACTGCCTGATGCTCCTGGGGGTGGCGCCTCATATGGCATTTCAAGCTATTCATATTTGTAGTGGCGAAGTCACATACTCGACATCTAAAGAGACAACAAGAAATAAACTAATCTGACAATTAACTGCTAACGCTATTCCAGAAATAAAAATCTATGCGAAAGCAAAGGTATCTGGAAAGACTACAGTTAAAGACTTAACAATATTTACAGATGTCCAAGTTACCACAGTAATTTTGAATTTTTGGACCATGAGAATCTTTTGCAGCCCAAAAAAGCCTCCACCTTTGAGCAGGCATCACTAGGCATACGGACTACGTTCCTTTCTGCCATCTACCTTGTGCACCTCTACTGAAGTTGGTAAGCATCATGAACTCTAACGGCGATGTGGATGCACTTGAATGGATGCAGCCCTGATGCCAGTTGCTTGGCTGTGTTATGCAAAGGCAGAATGTGACCATAAGAGCTATAGGGAACACAGTGCATTTAGAAGTTAGTCTTGCTCCTCAAGAATGCATGTTCTACTTAATGCAACAGCCATGCTTCTCATGATATTTTAAAAGACAAACTATCTATTTAGTAATAAAACGTCTAAGTTTCAGAGCATTATACCTGAAATAGAAGTCAGGGACAACATCGACACATTTAGATTGAAGTGCCCTAAGACAAGTGTGTCGCATCATACTGTCTAAATTTTTATTTTTTCAATTCTGTCACAATATCTTTGTATAAAAACAATACATAAAACAGTCTAGATCTAGATTTAGATCCCAAAGTATTACACAAAATACTACGCTATCCAGAAATATCAATATACTACCACACAAGCTTCCTGTATATAATATATTGAAAGGGAAGCCATCAAGCTCAGCTAAACCCCTGCATATTTGTTAGGACTTTAGTTGTTTCTTTTTTTGAAATGGTAAAATGTCCAATATTTACTCAGTCTGGTCCATACTGTGAAACAGTTTGAGACTGCAGGATACCAAACTTTAGATTGCTTGTTTTATTTTTGAAAGGACTCAATTGTGCAGCATGAAATCCAGAAGGTATCAAATCTACAAAAATGCATCATCGGAAGCTATACAGTTTAATTTCCAGAAATTTTGTTAAAGAATAATATACATTTACATCTATATAAATGTCATCAATATAACAGGTTGCTAGCTGATACTATGAAAGGCTTGAGGAATACATGTTTCAGAAGGAGAAATACTACAAATACTGGGTATTTCTGGTTTTTAGGCAGTGGCTTAAGAATCCTACCAGATCTGCAGATTTGTGTAAGGGGTTTATGAAAAAACAATAAGAAAAGCAAGCCAGATCAGTAGGCTTAAATTTAGTATGTAGCAGTCTGTATCACCAATGGAAAATTTTCAAGGGTTCCTAAATCAAACACTCTGGCTAACACCAATTCAGAAAAACTACCATATACAAGACACTCTACAGTATCTGCTGTTCCAACCCCACAATAGGGAAGATTTTGAGGAGAAAAAAAGATCTACTCGTATTCCACATTTTTTCTCTGAGCAAACATCTTGCAAATTTTTGCTACTGTTAGGGGATATCATTATAATGCACAAATCAAAAGACAACAAGTCTTCTGAGTTTGTTTACCCAAAAGGGAAAGCCCCTAGCTGAGCTCGGCATTTCAAGGTGTTGAGTTTCCAGAATTTGTATTAAAAAGATAGAAGTATGTTAGCTCAAAAATTCTATTAACTCACATCTATTTTCTAGCCACTAGAGAGGGACAGAGATCCACACTGAATGACCATTGAGTGAAATTGCAGGAATTTATGCAGCAACCCATAGAAAAATGTATGATTTATTTTTCTGCCGGGGACCTGAGCTATAGTATTACATGTGATTTTAGATATCAAAGTTTCTATATAAACACATATAACATTCTTGTAGAAAAGTTATAAAATCTGATCCTAAGTGAGTGTGTTAATATTGTTTGAAACCTGTGAAAAAGATAAGGGGACTTGCAATAGGACAAAGGGCAGAATTTTGCTACACTGTAGAAGCCAATGTGCAAAGTAGCAATATGACAATGGAGAATGTTTTCCAATAAAGCAAATCTAAAATGAACTTAAGTGTGCAAGGAGTTTGAGAAATGTATTATTACTATTGGCCAAAGTTCAATATTACAATGTAATTATTTCCCTTTCCACATCTGAATGCTTCAAACTGAAAAAAAGCAGTAGACTGCTATAGCAAAAGATGGATTCTGGAAAAGTTTGCGAATCTTAATTACATAGTTTGAGTCAACCAGCAAGTGTGGCTCCTTCAAATTTGCAGTAAAATTAGGTAACTGAAATTCTTTAACAATATCTTCAAAATTGCATGAGCAGTTAAGTAACCTTTTTAATTAAAACAAGTAAACCAAGCACATGGCATTAGCCAGCAATAATTGAGACACTTACCTATATGGCTTATCGGAGTTATGAATTCGTCTGTGATTTCGTACACCAACGTAAGTTGTGCTTGTGTAGTCACATACATCACATCTATACAGTTTCTGAACTGAAGACTTGCTTCCTATATGAAACAAAGTTCATTATTTTAGAGAGTTGCATTCAGCATTGTAAGAAGTTCACAGATGATAATTTCATCCCAATTGAATTATGAAGCATGAATTAATATTTTAAAGTAATACTTTTAAATATCCATAAATATTTAATACTTTTAAAGTATCTGGACCAAACTGGCAATGGGCATAGAGATAATTAAGGTATAGTTTATTTACCATGCTGTTCTGCATTTCCCCTACCATTTACGGAAATTATTAAAATTTTAGGAAAACGCATTCTTGTTCTATGTGCAGAGACTTCTGTTCTTCCTGCAATTAGTTTAAAATCCTGTGTTACAGCAAAAAGTGATAAAATGTGGGAACTGCTGAACCCAGCAGTTTCACTGCTTTGCAGAATGGACCAAATCAAAGGAAAAGATGGGCATTGAGAAAGGACAAGTTTCCAACTGGCAAATATAGAAAAGAAAAGCAAAAGACCTCCCAAAGCATCTAAATCCTCTTTATCATCCACATATACTCACACTTTCATAAGGATCTGAGATGGTAAAAAAACAACAGATACTGACCAGATGTGTTAAGAAATAATTCGGAACTTCTCCAAATTACTACAAAGCAATCGTAACAAAAATCATTTTTTCTTTCCAGAATGAAAGAGACTCTTGAAAAATTAATGGTTGCAGAGACAAAGGCTAATGACTAATTTAACATAGGAAAACGTGTGCCTGCAAGTGCACAGTTTGAATATTTTTGATGTAGGTGTGTAGACTTAAACAGCCCTATTCCTGCTCCCTCATTTAATAATTGAACTGACTTGGGTTAAAATATTAACATTTGAGAAGAGGGATGGTATTTTTTATGCAGGTCACTGTCCCATTCCAGCCTATCATGCAGCCTTCTTGCACTGCCCAAACGAGGGAACAGCAGAAACACGACAGAATATCAAGGCTGGAGGTGTTTAAATCAGCACTACTGCCAAAAGAAACATCTAACTAAAATCAGAGTTTTCTTTCTGGATCTAATCTCTTCACTAGCCTAAGTAACTCTACTTTTCTTTTTTTTTTTTCACAAGTGCAAGTAAGGTGCTCAAGTTCATTTTATCTTTACATCAAATTCTTATTAGCTGGCTGAACAGTCAAGCCATTACTCTCGGTTACGTACATGGGCTTTGAAGAAACTCTGATAGAGATCCTTGGAGAACTTCTCTGCTGGGTAAAGATCATTACTAAAATATATCACCAAGCCAAAATAAATATACAATTCGATAAATAATCTGTGGGATACAAAGTAAAGGTCAAATCTTTCAAGAACAGACTTCAGAAACTCTTCATGCTCGTATGAATTGTCTAGGTTGGAAGGGACCTTTAAGATCATCATGAAGCACATATCCAGCACAAACAAATCCTTAGTTTGTGTTGTGAAGGGATTTACTACTAGTAGCATACACCAGAAGATCCCAGGTGGAACCGAAAAGGGTGTATTAGCTGGATGGTTTTTAGTAGATGCTGCCTTAAGAACTCTTATAGTATCAGCAGGTGATTTACTTCCCAGGCTGCCCAGCTCCTCCCCAAACAAAAAATAACTCCCCTCCCTGAAAAATTTAAGTTCTGATTTCCCAAATGGGATCCCTCTAATCTGAATCCTGAAGAAGCATTCTGTTAAAGGCTGTCCAAGGTCAGGAGCACTGAAGGTCCATGTCCCACTGAGAGGATGCTCTGTCTGCTGATGTTCGACTTGCAGTCGAAAATTATTTTATACTTTTTACTTTAAAACATGACAAAGTTCTTACTCTTCTAGCATTCTTATAAAAAATAATATGGAAGTACTGTATAATATGCACCCTTTGCAATTCAAACTTGAAGGAAAATATATCAGAATTTTGCTCACCTATCTTTTAAAAATTTATTAGTTTTTTTCTTTAATGCAAATTATCAAAACAATCTTAATCATATACTTTGAGACTTTGGAATGTGTATCTCTACAATTGTTCGTTTATGTATGTACACTTACGCAGAAGACCTCAAATGGATACAAAGACACTGGGCTGCAGATCTATGGGAGAGCAGGGGCTGTGTGAAGGCTGAGCTACTGCATGCTCTACTTCAATGGATTTTCCATCGTAAATTCTGCAGCTTTAGAATAAACTGCTTACAAATGTATTTTCTGTTACGAATTTGGTATTTTATTGGGCAGGCAGCTTAAAACAAACAGTATCTAATGAAATTTTTAAAGCGTTATGCAAACATATTTCCTATTGCATAAGTGGCTAACCACCCAGTAGCACGCACTTAGGAGCAATTATTTATACCGATCACTACTTTGTATTTATTCCTTCAACAAAATGCACATAAATTATAATACATCATATAATTTCTGGCTGTAGCGAAGCAACAGTTGTGTCCCCCACCCCCTCCACTGGCTTATTTCTTGTGGGTTTGAGGCCTTTTTTGCTTTCTGGGATGGAGGATATCAGGTCTCTTAAAAGTGAACATGGAAATGACAGATCTTTGTTCTAGCAGCAGTAACAGGTGCTCCTGTAATGCTGTTTATTACCCTATTCCTTCATTATTAGACATTTACAATCCGATCATATCCAGTGTCATAATGCTCCCTTTTAATTTATTGTACAACCATGATGAATAAAGAGACTTTTAGGACTAACTATTTCATAAACAAGAAATGAAACTGTTCCAGCTCAGGCATCTTTCACATAAACAGATGCTATGCCATAAACTTCTTTGTTTTGTGTTGCTTTATAGGGATGACATCTGTTTGACAAGAGATTGCTGTACTGCAGTGGTGCTGCAATTTGATTATAAATTGGTTCTGAAATAATTTAAGCATTCCACAGTACAAGTTAATAAAAGTTTAAAAGGAGACCTGTTTTCATTCAAGGCGCATTACTAAATTTTATGTGGGGTAAACAATCAATTAAATTGCATGGCTGCAACACTTTTATAAGATAATAATGAGCAAAAAATATTTTAAAAAAATCTCTAACGTAATTAAATTGAAAGCAGGCAGTTTTCTTGAACAGAGTCTCCTCTTTGATGGAAGTTAAGTTACAAGATCAGAATATAAACTCTAAAACCACCTTATTAAAACATACTATTTTCAAAAGCAGACAGGCATCTTGATTTTCAGTCAGCTTAACAGGACTTTAGCTCAAAAGGTAAAGCATTCCCCAAAATCTGACATGTTTCAGGTGTTACAAGGTGGTTATTCCTCAATCTGGCCATCTTTAAAAATCTTGTTTTAAAACAAACAAAACACTGTCAGAAGTAATAGCCCAAGCTGTGCTCACAGGTATTCGTAACCAGCTAAACTAACAATAGTTTATTTCCTATAACTCAAAATATTGATCCTATTTCTTCTGAAAGAAAAAAACCCAAACCTACTTAACAGGGATCCTCCCCACTACCAGCAGACCCTCTCTATCCATTCTTCTCTCTCCCCCGACTTCAGATGGCTCTCCCAGGCTTAGGTCTTAGGGATGCAATAAGCACTACGGATCAGTTTCGTGAATTTAAATGCCTTCTGCATTGATGAGAGCAAAAAGGAGTCGGGAAGGGTCATTTTACCTGAGGGTGATGAAGTAATTAACTTTCATGTTTCTGGCTTATATACTGAAAAGCAGGAAAAGAGTCAGCATGAGCTAGAAGAAGTCAAGAGTTTGAGGATCTTATATTTTTCTAACATGTACTATGTCAAATCATGAATGGTTCAAGGCATCCACCCTGGCTCATGCTGCTTAGAACCTTTTTTCACAAGTAGTTACACCAATGTCAATGATAATTTTCATACTCACTGATTAGCGGTGAGATTAGAGGTGAGATTAAAACCCTGAAATTTTAAATGCAGTCTAAGTACGATGATAGTGTACATTTTGCTATCTAAAGAAACAAGAGGTGATAGGACAGAAAAGAGCTATGTGCACGTAATGGAAATACTTCATCCAACAGTTTTTCAGAGTTGATGTAATTACCAGTATTTTTCCACAATGCTCTAAAATTGAAAAATACTAATAATTACAGTGTTGCCTTCATAACAAAAATGCTGTAAATATTTTCAGGAACTTTAACTCACCAGAGAAAAGGACGCATTCAAGAGGCAATAATAAATATTGGGCCTCCAGGTTACTCAAAGGATTTTAAGTCCACTTTTTCTCCTAAACTTCAAAATTTGGCTATTTTTTCCCCTATTTCACTACCTTAACACATCAAAGATTTGGGTTTTGTTGTTGTTTTTAAAACAAACACTATTCAATTATAAGCAGATACACAGTTAAACAAACATTTAGAAAATGCATACCTACTGTTACCCTGGCAACTATTACAGATACAGGTTGCATTTTTAGAATGCCTTATGTTTGCTTCTCTAGGGCTAAAACAAATGACTCATTTTGGACAGTACTATAACTAAACAGAAATGTCTAAACACAGAATGGACGGTATCGTATGTGTATGCTGAGAGCAAACTACATTACCATAGCGAGTTTAAAAAAGGTTTTATTTTGTTTATTGTAGGTGGTTCAGAAAATACTGTAGCTGCTGAAGGAAGGAAAAAAATAGTTTTTTTCTTAAAAATTCAGAGTAATGCTCCATACCAATTGTTTTTCATAAGAATAAATACAATGTTTAATTACACGGGCTAAAAAATGCCATTAAGATATCTTAAAACTGACTATGGTAAGTTTTCACACTGAAAAGAACATACAGTCAAGCTTATGAACAGGCATGAATATGTTTCAGCATGAATGAGATCTTAAAACTTATTTTATACAAATAGAGCAAACGGAAGTAATGTTATGAGTTACTTTTTGCAATTTCAAGTGTAAATATAAACAGTACCTTCTCTTTCATCTACTTCATTGGAAACTATTAGTTTGTTAGATGTGGCTGTTGAAAAGATATCTGGAAGACTGTGTTGTTCTCTTTCATGATTTCGCAGTTGGCTCTGAAAAAAGAATTTTCCATGTTTAAATATACACTACAAACAGACACTGGCCACTTAAAATATTGCAATAATTAGTGACATTGTTACTCAAGTTTTAATGACAACGATTACAAAATGTATGTTAAAAAATATACAGATTATGCCTCAGGTAATTTTACTAGAAACAAAACAAAGTAAATAACATTAATTAATAACATAAAGGATTGATGGGAGTGACTTAGATTATATGATTTGTGTTTACTTAGAAAATAAATTTCCGTCTTCCCCCATTCCCATAGACAAACAGCAAAAAGTTCTTCCTCCAGAATTATTATACTCCAAAAGCAGTATTAGATTAGAGGTTAGAGGATGGCTTGTGTGAAAATTGACTCAATTTCCATATTGCCTAATGATTTAAGAATGTTATTCCTGACTCTACTTGCCTGGGGAGGAGAGGGGAGGGAAAGAGGTCTTTTGCTACCCTACTTGTACATTTTTTCAAACTAGGAGTAAACAACAGTAAGTATGGGAAAATTTGCACTACCATTGCCTACAAGAGTTTCAGTTGTACAGCTAGATATTGATGCTATCTATTCTATATTCCTGACTACTGTACTGAGTACATAGGGACACACCAGCACTAATGCTTAAAACAGTAATTATAAAAATAGGAGAAGTACGTTATTCTGCTCTGGTGTGTAATCTTTCAGATCTAAGTTCTACAGAACATCCATCCCTACACAACAACAGTGAACAAAGAAAAGAATTTCTGCTTCGAAATGTCTCGTGTTACCCCCAAATGCCATGATTATTCTTGCACACACCCACAACTAGTGGGCGTGTTGGAACATTCTTTTAAAGTTTCAACTATTAAGTTCTCTGATGATTACATTTCTTCCTGTAGTTGCTACACATGGGCAGAAAAACGACATGATATTAATATATCCCTAAGATGGTTCTCGTCACAATAACTTACGTGAGGAAACAAGTTAATTTCAGTGGGTAATTATAGCTGAATTGTATTTTTGAAAAGGGCTACTGGGAATAATCTCCAATTGTAATGACAATGAAGCCAGGATGTCAGATTGAATTCCGTTAGAAAGAGGGATCACCAGTTATAAAAAAAAGTAGCAAACCAGGTTATTTAGCTATTATAGACAGGCACAGGAAGGAACTTTACCTTATAATGAAAGGATTCTTCACATTGCTTGCACTGATACATTCTTGTTTTGCAGTGGTTGATCATGTGGCTCTCTAAATCCTTACTGTCGTCAGCGATGTGTTCACAGATAGGACACTGGTAGGGCTGCCTCTGACGATGGACTCTCAAGTGTTGTTTTATGTACCCCTTATTACCACTGCTATAATGGCACAGGCGACAGCGGTAGGGTCGATCTACGTTAGGTATATACTCTACTAGGTTACTTCCAGGAATATTTGCATCATTTGAATTTTGGCATTGTGCGTTGTCTTGTAATTCTTTCAAAATGTCATCATCAGAAGCATTCTGATCTGTCCTCTCCTTCAGTTTTTCAATGACAGTGAGCAGTGACATACTGATGCCCATTTTAATTGGTGCTTCTGATAACTCTGGGCTTTCTTTCTGTATCTCGACTATTGCACATTCACTTTGGTTTAAGCCACTAAACTCCTCTGAAGGATTCCTAAGTGAGGACACCACTTTTGAATGAGCCATGCATGGGCCATCAGCTTCTCCCTGCCCTGCACCTGCATCCACAGCGTCCTCCCCAGTCAGAGTCCTGAAGCTTGACCTTGTTAGTTCTGCAGCTCTGATAGGCATTGTAACAAGAGCTTCTGCAGCTAATGAGTGTAGTCGTAAAGACTCAGAATTTGTCCTTCTTCGTACAGGAGGTGCATTTTCATCGGTTGTTACATTTTTATTAGAGCTTAATTCATTATCTTTCTTCTCGGCATTATTCCATCCTATTATTACTTCTTGGATTTCATCTGAATTATAAACTTCATCAGGTTCTTCACAGGTAACACAGGACTCCTCTGAAATTAATTTTTTTTCTGTTTCAATGTCAGTGTTCATCAAGAAAGGCTTTTGTAAGACACTTTCTTCAGCACCTGGCAAACGCTCTACTATTACATTAACGTGACCTTTTTTATTTGGGCTACAATTAATGATTTTCTGTGCTGATGAAAGTAGGCTATCAGCCATCATATTATCCTGTTCTGTATCTGATACAGTCTCCTCTAAAACCTCTGTAGTAGGAGAATGCACTAAAGACTGATTTAACATCTCTTCCTCTTTTACATTTGTTCCTACCGGTGATTTGCATGACAGTTGTTCAGAATTGCAAATCTGAAGCTGAAGAGAAGGTTCACTATGGATATCAAGTTCACTGTTTTCCAAAGAAAGAACAACTGTATCCATGCTATGAGGTGTGTGAGTTACAACCACGTCTGACAAGTTGGTAGTTTCGTTTTCTTCCTCAAAGATAGGATAGGAGCAATCAACCTCGCCCGCATGCTTCCAAGCATGCGTTTTCAACATTCTTTGCTGACCACAGGTGTACCGACAAATTAAACACCGGTACATGCCATATTGCTCGTAAGTATACCATTTTCTCCTGCCCATTTCAGGCACATGAGCAGGCTGAGTTAGATCTTTACATTCCAGATTTCCTGTCTGATCAATCCCTGATTTGACACTTCCTTCCACTGGCCCTTGCAAAAATGAACGAGCAACATTTACGCACTGCTGCACTTTTGTCTGGATGCTATTTTTACTGTCGTTCTCATGGTGATTTTGGAAGTGGGATTCAAGTTCTTCTTGACTTTTAGAAGCAAAATGACATTCTGAGCACATTAATATAACTTCATTTTTCTGCCCATGTTGTTTTATATGTTCTTGTAGTGTTAAGAGAGAAGGTGATAGAAACTTACATAGACTACACTGGTAGCATGTCACCTTTTTTTTGCTTTGTGGAAGACATTCAGTCACAAAATAATCTGCTTGTAAATCTTCAGTCTTTTTAGTAGCAATAACAGATAGCTCAATTGCTTTAGCTGGGATTTCACAAAGATCATCTGCGTCAAAGGACTGGGCAGAAGCATTAGGATGGGAACGTTTTTTCCCTATTAAAAGGCATCTTTGTGACTTCTCACTCTCAACTATTTTGCTTAGTTTCTGGATAACATGGATTAGTGGATCGGTTTTACATTTTCTCTGATCTTCGCTGTTCTGCAGTGCTGGGCCAATCAGTGTTTCCGAAATCAGCACAGCTTCCTGTTCCCCAATATTTGGCATCAATACTGCAATGCTGCTTCCTTCTTCCATAATACCTAGGAGAAAAGGTTTTATAAGATATTAAAATTTATACATGCACTGTACTAAAATTACAACCCAGTACTATTTAGATTTCTCCCTCTACTAAATGTGGAAGCCTAATACCACTAACTTAGAAACTTTCAGAATGGCTATATAAATAGCCAAAGATTTTGAGGACATTTAGTGGACAACATAGATGCTATTCAACACAGCTGGACAGAATAATTCCAAGAGAGCCTATAACTGTCTGCCTGCAAGTTGGGCATGATAAATATTTTTCAAGTGTAGGCTGATTAGCACTGTTACAGCTATTGTCTTTTTCTTTACAAGGACTATGCATTTGAATGCTAGACACTTAAATATACCAATCAATAGCAACTGGCATATTTATGTTTAAAACCCATGATATGATATGAAAATGTATTCCTAACATAATTATTCTGATACACTGATGTCTCCTAAAGCAAAAGACAATTTGCAACAACATAATTTACAAAAATAAGCTTAATTTTTTTCCTTTAAATGTTAGGAAGAGAAAGTAATTCTGGTATTTACTTGCATTAGTCATTTCCCTATGACTATATTAAAGACCATCCAAATGTCAAATTGCTCTTATTATAAATGTCATTTTCTAGAAGAAATACTAATCGTAGCTTTTTCTACAGTTCCTTACTTGTAAGTAAAATCAATTGGTACTAAAGTTATAAAGAGTAATCTTTTTCTGTTTTGAGGGAAAGCTAAAGGCAATAGCTGTTTCCACTTACACTTCCTTTAAACATATCTAACCATAAACCACAGGCAATAATGTGGTACTGTTGGAGGTTAAATTAGAAGCCAATATGTGTAAATTTACATGAAAACATACTTTGTGATGTGGGCAAAGCTGTGGGGTGAGCGGTGGAGGAGCTGGACAAGAAGTCTTACAGTGAAATTTACTTCTGAAAAAATGTCTAAAAAAGAACCTATTCAAGTTCCACTATACATACACACATATATTTTACACACAAAACTTATTTTTATATACTATGTATAAAATTTAGAGCATAAAGAGATGCTAGATATTTCTTTTATCAGTCATCCTTTAAAAAGTATCCCAAGTTCTTTCACGTGGATTTTTTCTTTTTTTTTTGGCAAGAAAGATACACAGGCCAATCCAGAACTTCCAGAACTGGTCCTAAGGACCCATGAAATCCAGTCTTTTCTACTTACGGATTTAGTATACAAGAGTATAATGAACAGACATATGAGAATGGGTTTGGTGGTGCCCCTTTCCCACTCTAGAAAAATTCTGGGTGGAACTACTCAAGTTACTTTTTTTGCTATTTGACTTAGAGTCAGAACTATCAGTAGAAGCAATGTTAGTATCATTCACGCTTCATATGCTCATGTATAATATTTCAAGTTGAAAATGCATCAAGTTTTGTAAATTCTTAATCATTAAGAATGATGAGGTTAGTCTCTTCAATGTTCTTACTTTTCAGTGTTAGTTTGAAGAGTATTTACTTGGTAATGGCTAAAATTCACATTAAAATTTGAAAAATTGATAAAATACAAATAGGGTTTATTTAGGATAACTAGAAAACTGAACTACTTAAGGCCTTATGCCTTTAGCTGGATCTATGTAAGCAGATTAAAAATGATCAATACTGCACTGCAATAGTAGATAAAAAAAAATATTTAAAACAAAAAAGTATCATTTTACATACAGGTATGCCAAATAGGCTGCTTATTTAATTCAAGTTCAGTATCGTCTTATTAACAGGAATTAATGTATATATCCACAGAGTTGGTATTAAACTAAATCATCCAAATATTTAACTTTTAAATATAAAACAGTAGATGTCTTGATGTGCATTTTCAGCTTCTATTTCTATGGTGTGTGTGGCACAGTATATTGAATGACTAACTCTCGTCTATGTGGCTAGGAAAAATTATACCCCTTTCATGTGATATCTCCAATTACATATTAAATTAGAAGAAGCTTAAGGTTATTATTTGAAAACCATCCTATCTATACAAAAATACTTTGCTGTTTCTTTCACACTGGCTGTAAGATGTTTAATAAACATTATGAAAAGTAAAAAAAACACAGCGCTTTTTCCCCTGAAAGCAGATTTAACGTTACATGGTGTGCTCAAAGGAATTATGTCTACATGAAATATTTTCGATTTGAGAATGCGTTAAGGAAAACTATAAGCACACAGTGTTACTTACTTATACTTCATACTTTTAAAAGTTTGTAAGTAATCCTAAAAAGGTAAATATTTTCTTTTCCATCTGAAAGCAGCATAGAAACTATGAGGAAAGATGCTAGACAGACCATAAAAGATATGCACTGCCACATGCTACTGCTACGTCAAAAATGAAAGCAGAGAGTACCTTCAGATGTGCTGATCTGGGATGCTTGTAGCCGATGTAAGCTACCAGCTGTGTAACGGTATGACATATGTGTTATGTCACTCTCTGTTCAGAGTAAGTTTAACTCTTACTGCTGCAGACTGTGGTTTTAAGAGGGATGATAAGAACTGAACGTGCATATCTGGGTTTTAATAACTACCTCACTTTCACTAAGAACAAAGATGATTCAATCTCCCATGATGTAAAACTTCAGTCTGGCCCTGCCGCCGGCAGGCACCCTCTCCACAGCCCACCCGGTAATTAAAAGCGGGGCTCTGGGGATGACAGAGGGTCCCGAAGGGGTCGATCCGGCCCGGAGGGATACGCCTCCGCGCTGGAGCGCGCGTTCCGTCCCCCGGGCCGGCGGCGCGGCAGAGGCGGGCAGAAATGCCCCCGGGGCTCGGAAAAGCCAACCGCGGCTTTGCACAACCGGGGCTTTCGCAACCGCCGAGCCCGCGGAGGCCGGTGTGGTCGCATCGCAGCTATCGCGGCTCCTGCGGGCAGGGAAACTCCGCCAGCAGCACCTCCCCGCTGCCGACAGCCGCCCCGGCACTGCGGGACCCCCCGGCCCTTTCCTGCCGGCCGCCGCTCCCCGGGCGGCCGCC
>VXBO01010762.1:11494-61830 GCA_013400135.1 Rhinoptilus africanus | reverse complement strand
GAGGCCAGGAGGAGCCGTGTGGCGGTGCGGGTGCGCTCCTCGGGCCCTCTCCACAGGGCGGCGCCACCGGCCTCCCGCCAGGGCGATGTTGATGGAGGCGGCTCCGTCGGCGCATTTATCGTTTGAACTGAAACCTCCGCTCAGCGCGGAGACCCAGCAGCAATGCACGGCCCCTCATGACGGCCCAGTGCGGCTGAGCTGGCGGTTTTATTCAACGTCTCGAAATAATTGGTGGTCACCCTGCAGCCCCAGTGCTCAGGTGGTCTCCTGCCTTTCTCAGTCAAGAGTTTGTCGATATTCCCGTTTCCAGTGCCAAGCCCGGCAGCGCAAAGCACTTCAAGAAATGGTACAGTCTCCCCAAACGTATTTCCTTACAGCACGGTTTTCAAACGGTAAACATCTGTAGTTAAAAAAACCCCCAACACAACAAGCCTCACATTTTGAGTCTGAAATGACAAATCATAGAATTGTCTAGGTTGGAAGGGACCTTTTACAATCATCAAATCACAAATATTTTGTGGACCCTGTTCCTTTAAAAACTTAGTTTCCACTTCTGTATTTGTCATAGTTTAATTAACCAGTTCTTTGAATTTAGTAATTCTTGTTGGTACAGAACTCTCCCCTCCTTTATCCAATCAAAATATGCTAGGATCTGATATGTCTGGTTTAAAAATACTGCGTTGATGATGAGTAACAGTCTTCCATATACTCTGTTATTCTTCTCTGTTGTAATTAAAGCTGGGCTAAGTTAAAGATTTCATTCTGCATGTAAATATGATTGCACAACAAAAACAGATTTAGATTTTATAGTTTTACATTAATTTGAAAGGCTGCTTGATTCACAAAGTTCTTTTCATATTTCTCATTTTCATTGCTTTCAAGTTGAAGGAGACACGCAACCAAATGAAATTTGGGTAAGGCAACTATCCCTGACTGGTAGAGATGAGACACTCCTATTCAGCATGTTGTGTTCAGAATGTTGATGTTTTTGTAAAAGTTTATACAAAATTGCTTTGTAATTACTGTAAATATGTACAGAATGTCAGTGGCATGAGTTTTATGGTAAACATTATAAGCTTAATTTAAAAGAGTAATGCAACAGAAACACCAACTAAATTTAGAGCTACCTCAGCAAAGATGCTATCTTGAAGTAAATACATGCAAAGTATACAAACTTTTCTATGAACTTTTAAAGTAAGAGAAATCTGTAAATAGTGAGTTGCCTATAAGTTGTCCTGTATTCTAAGTAATGTAATCTTTGTGGCCTCAGTCTCAGACTCTTTTCAAACATCAAGATTAATGATTTGGCTTATTTTCATTAATGACTTGTGCAGCAATGAGTTACTTAGTTGTCAATAAAAAATTCAATTTAGCCCATGAGTTTTCTACACTTTTGTGCCTGTCTGTTCCAAAACCACTCCAAAAGCTTTATAATTTTCACATTATTATAATGTATTATATAAACAGATTTCTTGAATCTCCTGAGTGAAGATTAAATAAACTGCTTCATAGCTCAATGTACAGCTGAAGGGAATCCTGCATGGAGCACGGGTTGGAACAGAGGCCTTGGCTTGCACTCCTCTTCCCAGCTGAATGGAGAGCAAGAGTACTGTGAGAGCACTTGGAGTAGCACGTGAGGAAATAGATTTTTACTTTATATTTTCCTTAAGTTTTAGGTCTTGGCAGTCTGGAGGTGGCCTTTATCTATCGTGAGATAGATCCACCATAAAAAAGTGAAATTTGCAGTAGCATTGCAACACTGTTGGCAACTAAGAATTTTTATGTCATCTTTATAGACTAACTGCAACACATAAGTGGATTTTTTTTTCTCATTCTTTTTGGCTGGCTTTTGCTTATTAGTGTGTAATCACTCACAGTTCCTTAACTTTATCGTATCATTTACAAAAGATTCCCATATAATGTTTAGTCACAACATAGTCTTTTTTGGAACCGCAGAAACAGTGCTCTGCTGACCAACATGATATGTCTAGGCAGATAGATAACAGATATCTGTGTTTATATATCTAGATTAATTTTAACGTCCATGTTGATGATCGAAGTTTTCTACTGGCATATTATGAAAGAGCTGTGGAGTAGCAGTCCGTTTCGTAGTGTCTGTATCTGTGTACTGGGTTTGTCTGCTCATAGCTGTTCTGTTTCTGTAGAGTGCATAAAATGCAGTTGATTATCATATGAAAAATAAAGTTTTGGGAGGTTGTCAGTTACAAAATTGTGGAAGAATTGACATATATTTACATAGGTGCATATATATATATCAGCTAATTTGATTTATCAGGCTGGTATCTTGGGAGTCCTTACTGTGAAACGGACTCTCACAGGGGACATTTTGACCCTCTAAATATAGATGTTTGCAAACCTGGTGTATAACGTATGGAAATACAGAGCATAAGAGAAGAGTGGTAAGAACACTATATAGGAAAAAAATGTGGTACCGTGTTATTGATTTATGAAATAAGACTATATTCTGGGAGAAAATATTGCAGACAAATTAAGAATTATTCAAAGTACAGAAGAATTATACAGGGAAGAATGAACATTGCATTGTTTCATTTAGAAAGACAATGCAATAGAACATGGTAGATAAATAAGGATAATAAATGGTATAAAGAAACCAATTTATACTTTAAATATACTTCTACGGTTAGACTAATTAGATATTTGGTGAAGTTGAATGGTTGCACTTTCAAAACAGATACAGGAAGTTTTAGATTTTTTTTTTCTTATATATGTTTAACTAACCTCTGGAACTCATTGCTACAAGATATCATAGAAAACAAACACTTTGTAAAATTTAGAAAACAATAATTAAATTTTTGTATGTATATAGAGAGAACATGTACATCTGTTCCGGACGGAATTAGAGATGTGTTAACTATATGAAATGTCTATGGTTTTAGTATTGAGGCAAACATTGGCAGGAGTTATGAAGAATTTTCCCTTGTGAAAGGGTTATATGATGTTTTACACTATGAGGTTTAGATTGCAATGTCCTTTGAGGTGATTGTGCTTACCTGCTGTCAGAACCTGAATCTCGTATAAAACCCTTTTGTATAGAGTTATCTTTTTTTTTGTTATAGCCTCTGAGGTCTTTGTGCTTTGTCATTGAGGCATTAAAACTGAGCAGAATTTATATCACTTAGATGGTTTATTTTGCTTTACACAGCCTTTTCTACTACAGAATTAGGAAAGTTATGTATTAAGTGATATTTCAGCTGCAACAATGACATCTAGGGGCTGATTTATATTAATTTAATTTAGATACGTATCTCCTATTTTTTTAAAAGATGGTTACTAATATGTTTACTAAATCTAAATTATTAGTATTTGCTAAAAAGCTGTAAATCTGATACATGTCGTATATTCAGAGGAAAACCATGACACTTTTAACTTCTTATTTTTTGTGTTTTGTTTTTTCTTGATCTGTCTTTTAATTATTTAGTACTGCTAACACTGCAAATCAGTGAATCTCATTCCTTCAGACCTTGTATTTTTTCATGACATGTTATCAAATGATGAGATTTTTTTTTTCACTCTATACTTTACGTGTACTTTTCTGTGAATTAAAGGGAAATCTCTGTGCCTTTGCTTTCTTACATGACTTACTCTGTCTCTTACAATCACATCTGCTGTACTTTGTACAGGAAATGAGACCAAAAATCCCTATATTCAATCCTGTGCTTCCCCCAGCTTTATGGGTGTATAGATACAGGCTTGACTCCAGATTTAAGCCCTGTGATTCAGGGCCACCTCTAAGCTATACGTAAATCCAATTTTATGTGTGCAAATAAGTGTGTACGTAAAATATGTAATTGCAATTTAGAAATGATTTAACAGTATCTGTCCTATTATTTGCAAACTTACTTTCTTTCCCTTGAATCTTAGTTATTTGACCATAAGTCTCTTATTTGGAATTGCTTTTTATAGAAAAAAAAAATCTGTATTTCTCTCTCATTGGTTTCTTCACTTATATTTACAACTTTTTCTCAGGAATAAGAGAATATAATTTTTTGCAAAATTCCCCTCATGCCATTCTGTGGGATATATTGTACTATCTTTAACATACTGACTTTTCATTACTATTGAGAGGAAAAGACCTGAATAAGAACCCTTGAGGGTAAGAAATAGGGAAAAGCTTATCTTTTTCTTTGGATATTTCCTTAAAATTTTGAAGTCACGTTTGTGGTTTTGGGAGAGTGTTGCTGACTTGAGCAAAATTAAATGTTAGGTGCTGTAAAATGTAAAACTTATAGCTATGTTTTCATGGAACCTGCCAGTCAGGTGTTAGGGGCATGCGATTTAAGAGAATGTGAAAAATCACTGACATGAGATTGCTGGTGATATACTAAGAGTAGAAGCTTGTGTAAGGTCACTTCCTCCATAGCTTTTCTGGTGTATAATAAGAGAAAGAAACAACAACTGGGTGAGCTGAAAATAGTGAGACATTATGGAGAGCTTCACCTTGGCTCAAATCAAGGTACTGAAATGTTCTCTACAATAAGTAAAGGCATTTTTCTGATACAACAATACCAACAGGAGCTTATATAACTTAAAACTTTTATAGTAGTGACACTGGCACAGCAATTCTTTCCACAACCTCTCTGTGTGAGTCTGTGAAGTAAGTGAAAGCCTATTTCTGTTAGTGATATTGGCAAAACACAATTATAACTGAAACCTTACATAAAAATGTCACCCAAAATCACATCCCTAACTACTATTAGTATGTTAGTATTTTTACAGACTTGTTCAAAGTATCACAATGGGCATATTTGTCTCTCATTGGAAGGTCTGCCGTGAGTGTAAGTAGACGAGGATAAATCTGAGCTGCAGTTGAGTGTGAATAGGAGTGTGAGAAGTAAGAAACAGGAGAGAAGGATTTATAAAATTCTTAAAAAACAAGTAACAATTATTTTAATCTATATTTTTGCCTAAATGAGTATAACACTGTTGTTTTATGATTCTGCATTGAAAAGCAGTGAGTTTGCAATGGTAACTGAAGGTAGTACAATGCATAATGACTTGAAGAAATGCTTTAAACACTTGCCTTTGAAAAAGTACATTTAAAAATAGCCAAACCATGCCATATTCTATTCAATTCATATTTCAAAGCAAAATATAGAACTGAGTGTTGGATCCTCTGAAATCAGGGCAGTGCAGGAGGAATTTTTAAGGGATTAGCTACAATTTGTTGATTCTTTGGACTTGATTCTAAGTGAGCTAGGGCAGTGAAAGCCTCTGAGAGTCAAGCTTCCAGTCAGCCTGTCCCGGTACAAATTTAAAGTTCTCTATAGTTGCAGGAATAATATTGCCAACTGGTAGGTGACAACTGAACCTTATTGCCATCTTCTTCTTTTTGAGGGGGCATTGATAAACTGGTAGGTGTGATTCTTAAAAGATATTTCACCATTGTCTTCAAAGCCCTTAGAATATGCGGTTTTCTTATGTCTGTATTAATATAAATGCAGTGTGGTCTGTGTGCATGTTCTGGGGACAGATCTTTTAAATTGGTGAAAATCATAAGGAAAGCTTGTATTGTTTTTTACTGCTGAATTGGCCATCAGGAAACTCCAGTTAGGATAGGGACAAAAAACTTTTTAGCTATACAGAAAATATCAAGGCAGTTCATAGAGGCTTGCCACATGATGTACTATATTTTAATTTCCATTATTATTTTCCTTTTTATTTCTTTGCATAGGTACTGATATTTTTGCCAGCTCTTACTGCAAACAGTGCTTTCTTAGGTATGTAATCCAATTAAGGGAGTGTAGAATGTGATTTATGACTGGCAGTTGTAGCAAGGGGAGTCATACACACAAAAGACTCCTACAATAACAGCAAACTGCCACTCTTTTTTTCTTGTTACAGTCAGTGAAAATACAGAAATGTCCTTTGCATTCTTAAGAGAAATTAGTTGTACGTGAAGTGTTGCCTTTTAGCAGGTACATACTGATCCCAGTTGTTACGTTTGCCATTCATATATGCCCCAGTGACTGGGTTTGGTGTGTGTTTTACGCATTCAAGAGAATTCATTTGCGAATGATAAGCTGCAGTAAGCCTGGAATCAGATCCTACATTGAATAAATTAATATTTCACATGTAAAAGGAGATCCCCTAAAAAGAATTGGACTCCCTGGAGTTCTAATATAGCTAATATTCCTGTAATTGATTGAATTGCTAATTTTTTTTTTCACAGTTGTAGTTAAAAGGCATTACTTTTCTCTCCTTATTAAATCAGTCATTGTAGACTAAAATACACTAATTTCTGGTGCAAGAAATAACTCCTAGAGTATGTACCATACACTAGTTCCCAAAGGATAAAATACCATCAAAAATTTGTAAATCCAGTGAGGTGTGAAACACTGGTATATCCATGACTTAATTTCAGTATCAATTACCAATACAGGCCAGAATAAAGGTATTAAGGTTTCCTGCTCAGCATGGAAACTGGATAACTTAAACCAAGATATAACAAGTGCTTTTGAGTACTGCTCATATCATTAAAGGGAACTGTGGACCAGTCATCTATCCTGGCGTGAGTGGTCTGTCTACTCCTGGCAACTTTCCTTATGTTTCATAGATTCTTCTCCTCCTGCAGACTTTTTTACTTGATGTGCAATCTGTTTTTTGCCAAATGAGATTAGGTAGGTTTTTTAAATCTAGACATGTAGGTGCTTGAGGTGGATTTTAAGCAGTAGATTGTAATTTTGGAGTGTGACATTTTTCAGATAAGTTCAGTGTCATGTTAACGTAACCTTGATAAATTTTGCAAAATTTATATAGCTGACCACATATTTGTCATGTATGATGTGTGAAGCTTCTGTTATGCTCCTCTAGAACTTTTAGGAGTACAAACTTCCCTAATTTCTGAGCATCCAAACAAACACACAACACTGCAGATGTTTCATAGTATGCAATAAATACATTGTTCCAGTTTCCTTCATTAAAATGATTATTTGTTCTCCAAAACCTTAAATAAGAGAATTTACATTACTTTCCTATCTGTGCTATAGAACTTATTGTGCAGTTGTTCCCTCAAAACATATATTAAAATACTAACAGAAATGTAACAAATTGAAGTTCTTCATCCAACCGTGATTTTCATCTGAAATTATAAAAAAGCAGTAAACAAAAACAAAGCCTGGAAAGGTACTGGACCAAATTTTTAATTCCCTTTTCAATTTTACTGAGTCAAATTTTTGTTCATCAGTTTATGTAAAATTAGGACCTCATGGTTTGGCTCACTTTGAACATCCAAAGATTTTTCCTCTAACCCTTAGCACTGTGCGTGCATGAAGGTCTGCAGGTGCAAGTGTGCACACTTCCATGAACACAGAGACGCAAAGTTATATTTTCATTGCAAATGTGTGTGTGGAATCTGCACACAATGAGCATTGAACAACTGCATGAAAACAAAGGAGTCCATTCTTAGTTATCGAATCTTGCTACTGTTTATTAGATATGAGTAGACCAAAATGAACCATCACACTTTTCTGTAGTGACCTTGAGGTGGCAGCAGCATTACATTCAATTCTGCCATACACTAAGTCCATTAAAGGTGAAAGTAAAATTTGCAATAAATCAAAATAATACTGATTGTTATAATTTTATTACCAGAACATTAAGTCAGTAAAACTTATCTGAAATGTCATTTGCATTGTATACAATTTTTACTAGTTATCAAGTATGTTTTAAAAGCATGTTTAAAGCAACCAAATGAAGAAATCTATGATAAATTGTTGAAAAGCTGGGACTTGTCTAATGGTGTAGTAAAACTAAAGTCTGTTTTGATCTCTTGTATTGTAAAAGACTGTTTCTGAAAGCATTTGTTAATACAATAATGTCTTGTTTCTTGACTAACTATATTTAGTGTCCTAATGTCTGATTAAATATTTTCCTGCAAGTTGTCAGGTCCTTTTTCATTCATGATTTTATGTAAGAAGGTCATCTAATTATATGACACCCTTTCAGTGAAGGAGAATGTGTTTGTTTCTTTTAATAATGAGGAATAATGAAACTTATTTATGTTGTAAGTCAGAGAAATTTATAGGAGAATTACAACATGAGAAACATGAAAATTAAAAAACCCCTTTTAATAGCATATTCATTACCAAGAAGCTTGCAGGTAATGAAATAGTTGTATGAAATCCAGTATATTGGGTGATATAATACTGCTCATGTCATTTTTCAGGATATAGTTATTATGCATTTCTATGTTGTCAATTACTATTAGGTTACTAAATTATTATTAGCTAATTAGTCAAAATAGGAGGCACTAGAAGAAAAGGTTAAAAGCATTTGTTTTTACAAACTTCTAAAACAGTTGCTGGCTGGGAAGCCAGTTAGTGAGCAGTAATACTCCACAACAATTTTGCTGTCTCGGTTGCATTGCTAAGGTATCGCTGTTCTATAAGTCTAATACGAGTTTGGACTAGAATTCAAGAGAGATATCTATTATACAGATTATTAATGTTGAAGGAACAACATTCAAAAGCAGTTACTCTAACAAATGCAGAAAAAAATTATATTAATGATGTGTTTATACATCAGTTAAAAACTGATTTGGAGGAAACCTTTTATGCAAGTGCTGCTAAAGGAGTCCCAATAACTGATTCAAGGTAGCTTATGTAATAGTTAAAATAATTCCATGGTGATTTAATGAAAAATAAGGTTATATTGATTATTTAAGTTTTGGGGTTTTTTAATCTTTAGGGTTTTATGGTTATACTAAGATAATGATGCTTAGATCTGTTTACCCTTATATTCTTTACCCATGTTTCACTTTGTTGTTGTTATTTGTTGAGAAGTTGTACCTTGACAACTTTTTAAACTCCACAGGAAATATGAATATTAAATATAAACAAGCACAGAAGTATATAAACAAGTATATAAATAAAAATAAGTTGAATTATAGCTTCAGAATGATGTGTTATTAGCTGTAAAAAGCAGATAGAGAATCACAAACCACAAGCCAAACGGAGATTACAACGCATGAATGCTGTTTGGGCCACACCGGTGGTTACTGAAGCCAATACAAATACTGTTACTTTACTAAGACGTAGATCTGGTCTTTTACTTCTTCTGATCTGTACTGTAGTTTTCTCTTTGTCATCCTTTGCTGTTTCTTAAGTTAATTTCTATGATCTTACAAAATTTCCAAATGTATGAATGCAGCGAGTGACAAAGAAGCAGAATAATGGAGGTAACTCCAGGATTCCTGTGAGGAATGTAATTCTCTGTGCTTCTCTTTCTTAGTTCCTTCTGGCTTTAACCTTATGGCTGTTTATCATCAAAATATACTTACCTCAGAAATAAAAGTAAGGCAACAATATATATGAGCTGAACATAGTTAACGTGGAAACTAATGTGAGTAATTTCTTAGAAATACATAGAAATGAGGTTTAGAGGGCACCCCTCATCTCTGTAGGTCAGGAATTAGATTACCAGTATCTCAAAAGCAGAGATGTGCTTTTTATTTATCTTTAGAGCACCATAAACAGACGTTTTGTTGGAGAAATAAAAAACCTACAATTGTTACAGTGGGGGTTCTTTGTAAGTATACAAAATTCAAATAAACAGGTTGTCCTCAGCTTCAGTGAGAGAAGAATCTATTGAAAATGTTGCAGAATATTCCAGAGATTTTCACCTGGAGCCAGTATTTTAGGGTTTATTCAAGTGTTAGTTTAACGTTTGCCTAATGTTTGTGCACTAATGTTACGCGAGACCTTGTTGTTAGACCTTGTCCTGAAATCACAGCATTTCTTTCCTAAAAGTACCATTGCTATACTGGAGTTGAAGGTACCCAATGTGATCTGTCTCTTTCGGTTAAACTGTGTAGTGTCGGATAAAGGGTATTTTATTATTTTGTGGAATAATTTGTATAGGAAAGAATATATTGCAAACTCTTCAGTTAGCAATACTACTGTTCGGTAAAATCACATTACCTAGAACATTAAAACAATCATTCTAAAACATGATTTATAATGATTTGAACATGTTTGTAAAAAATAGATGACCATTGTACATTTACAGTTGACACAGAGGTCCCTAATGTCAAGAAAGCACTCTTGACCTTGATGGGTAGTTGCAATTCCATTTAAATCAATTGCCAGTACAAGTCAAATGAAGTTCTTATGGCTGTCTAGTGTGCACTTCCCCATTCTTCTGACATTATTGTTCTACTCCAAGTCATTCTTCAATCTTTTAACAGCTGAAAGGGACCCGCATTCTGCAGCTTTATGGGAAAACAGCACTAAGTTGTACTTCTCTGTGTTTTGAAAGCTTCCACTCTTTTTCACTGACTTTGTTTCCAATCTAACTAAGCAAACCACAGTTTTTTCTATGTAAAATAGAGTACCCGGCCTGTTGCTGGCAAAGCCAAATATTTCACTGTTACAGGGAATACGGAATGCATTTTCTGTGCCTACAATTTTACTGGTCTTTATTTAATTTGATAGAAAAGAAACTGATCTTTTAACTGAAAACTGGAGTTCTCATTGTTAGTTTAGCCTTATTAAAAGCTTTCGCTATATTGAACATGATATATTCTAAACATCATTTATGTTAAAAATGATGGTAAATAAAATTTTTGGGATGTTTTGTGGTGTGGAGGAGAAAGTGACACAGCAACTCAGCAAAATAACTTGAAAATTCAGTTTGTTTTTTGTGTGTCTTACTTATTTCTTCAAATGATTTTGCTAAAATTGGAGATAAATACATAAAAAGTGATAGGAATTTGTTAAACATTTTGCACAAAAGAGAAAATCCTCAGATATACAGAACTTTCTAAAAACATCCAGGTTTTGTGTTATTAACTTACTTGTAATGTTTTCACTCTTCTAAATGAATGGAAGTGTCTGCCTCTGAGAAGTTTCAATATTAAAAGGTCATATCATGGCATAGAGTTTACAAGACTGAAAAAACCCAAGTACAGATACTTTCTAAAGACAGATGGTACAAACTATGGCTAATCCTCTCCAGCCTGCCACCCCCAAACTTCTTTCATAAGTAGTCCAAGTTTTCAAAAGACCCTGTATTAATGAGAATAATGGAAAAGTCAATTTGACTGATATGTTAGTATTAAATACATACAACACCTAATAAGAATTGATAATGAAAAAAGTGATTCTGCTTGCCAGTGGAACCTGGCTGGGATTGTATTAACAGGTTGCTGCAATTAATGCAAAATTAATCACCAGTCCTCCATGGAGAAATGCAAATTGCAGGTTGTTAGAAGGCCTGTTCTGTTCAATAGGATTTGTATGGCAGCTAATCCACTTAGCAGCATCTCATGTTTCTCTGTTGCGAGGTGTTTCTTTAGGTAGTAGTGAAGTATTATTATTTTCTAGAGATTCTGGGCATTTCTTTAGTTTCTATATTTTGACTCTTCTGTTTTTACTAAGTATGTTTGCCTGGTCTTTCTTTCCCATTCCCATGGGCTGAGATTAAAGTAAGCATCCCTATTTTGCTCATTTTCCTAAGCCTCTGGAAACTGTATTATATGAAACTATAGCTGTAGAATTGACCACTTGACATACAGGAAAAGCGTTACATGTACTGTCCTCATCTGTGCAATTGAAATTCAAAGATTCTGCTGTATCTGATGTTCTGTCCATCTGCTGATGGGCAAGAATAGCTGTATAAAGCCTGCATTTAGTTACCTGTCATTTTCAGTGTTAAACACAACATGAAACAAACCTTTGTGCTTTGTGGTTTTTTTTTAATTAATTTAAAAGTAGTCATAGACAACACTGTTTTGTTAAATGTTCTCGAACTCCTCCTTACAGTATATATGCTTACGAGCAGTTGGTAGGAGGAAATGTATTGGCTATGGGTTTGTCTTTTCCTCAACAAAGAAACTTGTCCCTAAGCCTGGGTATTCAAATACCATAACTTAATTTCTGAAGAGTAGCTGTGCTGAGTAGAGAGAGGCAGAATGTGTCCTTAAGACATTGGTAGTATTACAGGAAGACACATTTGAAGGAAGACACTGAATTGCATTTACCTGCCATTGAACCAAATGACAAAATGGTAACATTTTTCTTTAATTGACTGGAGAAGCAACTTCAGGCTTACTATCGAAGTGAAGAACACTGGAACACCAATGCTTGCTCTTACAAACACACTTTTGATGGCAGTGTAAATATCATTGTTTTTAATTATGAAGGGATAATCCCTTTCAGAGCAAGTATAGCATGTATCATAAGTAAATTTTGTGTATAAAAAGACAATGTTATTAAAATAGCATGTTTGGCAAATATTTTGTCCAAAATTACATACAAGTTGGTCAGTGTTTATTTTTTCACCGCTTGGTGTTTTGTTGCCACTTTGAAACTAAAGAGCCCTAATACAAAAGGTTGTGAAATCTCTTATCTTCTGTATACCGTTGAGTGTTTGACCTTTTATCTTATAATGTAGTTTTTTCATACATTAAAGATTTTAATTTGGATATGCAACCAAACAAGAACAACTTCCAGAAAAAGAAATAATTTTGGTTTGTGCAGCCTTTTACTCTGACATGAAAGCCAGTTCTAAAAAAAAAGCCATCTGCTACTTTATTGTTTGATATCAGCGGCAGAATAATGTCCGATTTTAATATCATACTGCTTGGCTATGTACTGCACTAATTTGTTCTGTGACATCAATGAATCAAAGTAGAGTTCCTGATAGAAGAACATCAAAAGGAAATTAATCTCCCTGTGATAGTATTAATAATTTCAGAATGGACCTGTTTTGCTCAATTACTGTAACTGTTGAAAGCTGTGTTTTTGTGGACTGTTAGATCAATATCACAACTGCTACACAAATCGAGGGTGTAAGAACGAGACTGGTACTTTACAGTAGCCGGTCAGGAGTGTCATTTACTGATGGACAAGAAGTTTACTGAATGTTCTTGGTAAATTAAAACAACACCTTCCTCCTCTCCCCTCCTTTTCTTCCCAGGCTCAGCTTCACTCCTTCCTTCCCAATTCCTCTGCCCACCCCGGACCCAACCAGGGCAGGGGGTTGCAAATGGCGGGCTGTGGTGGGTTGTTAACAGTTCATCTCTGCTGCTATTTCCGTCTCACAATTTTCCCCTGCTTCAGTGTGGGTCTCTCCACAGGCAGCAGTTCCTTCAGGAAATATCTGCCTTCTCCAGCCTGGGGCCCTCCACGGGCTGCAGTTTGGATGCTCCTCTGCGGTTTCTCCACAGCTGCAGAGGAATCCCTGCTCTGGCCCCTGGAGCACCTCCTTCACCTTTGATTCCGCCTAGCTCCATGCTCCCGGGGCTCTGCCTCACACTCTTCCTCACACTTTCCCTTCGCTGCTGGGCAGTGTTTTGCCCTTTCCCAAACCGGTTTCCACAGAGGCACCCCCAGCCTCGCGGAGGGCTCAGCTCTGCCCTGCGCTGAGGTGACTGGAACTGTCAGGAACCGGCCCTGGGCAGCCCCGGCCTCTCCTCACGGAGACCCTACAGCCACCGGCAAGAAAACCTGCATGCGGACACCCAACACAATGTACTAATTAGCTTTGGTCTAATAATGTCTTAAATTCTTTATTCAAGACTGCCACTGATATTAATGAGCTTGTTTTTTGTCTAGGAAAATGCAATGACTTAAGATTCCATAAAATTCCTAGCAAGACTGACATACTTTCTTTCTAGACCACTGTGAGAATGGGGGCTTTTTTTGAGGGGTACTGACTGACATAACATCAGATGCTTTTACAAGCTCTTTCCATCCGATATACTGTAATAACATCTTGTATTAAGGAACAGTAGATGAGTAAGTAGACAGTATGGTGGAAAGGCTTCCACTGAATGTCAGTAGAAACCTTGGGAGGTTCAATACAAATCTAACCATCAACATCTGTCCCTGCTCATGGCAGGAGGGGTGGGACTGGATGATCTTTAAGGTCCCTTCCAACCCAAACTACTCTATGAGTCTATTTGGAGCGAGTCCATGAAGATGATCAGAGGACTGTAGCCCCTCTCCAGGCTGAGACAGGCTGAGAGAGTTGGGGCTGAGAAGAGAAGGCTCCAGGGAGACCTTTTAGCCCCTTAGGGGGCTAAAAAGGGGGCCTACAGGAAAGATGGGAGGATGGGACAACATGCTCTTTATCAGGGAGCGTAGCAATAGGAGGAGAGGTAATGGTTTTAAACTGAGAGACGGTAGATTGACCAAATTCTTTACTCTGAGGGTGGTGAGACACTGGAACAGGTTGCCCAGAGAATTTGTTGAGGCCCCATCCCTGGAACTTGGAAACCTACTCTAGTGGAAGGTGTCCCTGCCCATTGCAGGGGAGTTGGAACCATTCTATGATTCTGTGATTCTATGATCTTTATTCTAGTCTCTTCTTCACCACCTCCTTTGATTTCCCTTCTGTCTAAGCTAGAGTTTTCAAAGGGAAACCAACTTAAAAGATTTGTAATAATATCACATGTGGAGGAACTGCTTCAAAACAGTCACAGATTCACGGTACACCATTTTGACCACTGGAAATGTGCTGTTTGGTTTGTTCCCACCTGTTTCAAGGGTAACGAAGAAAGTAATAACAGGAGAACTGTGAGGTAATCCTCCTGTAAGCACTGAACAAGAGCTTATTCCCAGTTGCTGTCATGGAACTTAAGGGAAACCTTCACAGTTCTAGTAGATACTAGGGGATACCAAAGTTTGTCTCCATGTTTTTTGCATACCAATCCCAAGAATCCAGTTTATCTGCAGAAGTCAGATTTTTTTTTTTTTCCTACACATGCACTTCGAAATATCATAGACCTTTGGCGAATTATCAGAATGAGAGATGATGTCCCACAGCAGTCTTGGGAAACCATTCAGGGAGATGCCCTTCACATACCATGTTCTTTTGTTCCTCTCCCTCAGGAAGCACACTGATGATGTTCTTCCAGAGGACAAACTACGTTTACCTGGCAGTCTAGTTCAGAAAACCCCGCTCTTCTCCAACTTTAAAATAAATCTAAATCTGGAAAACAATGAATGCTAAGTATGCCTCTAGTTGAAGGAGTATTTAGACAGTATTTGTGGGCATGGAAACAGTATATGTCATTTGGGCTAATAGTTTGTTTTCTTTATAAGAGCAGGTAAAGATCGCGCTACATAGAACGATGTGGAGTTAAAGTCCATGTAGGTTTACCAAAAATCTGCACTGTCAACTGAAAAATTTAGGTTATTAAATACATAATGCATTATAACTATATGTGGAATGGCTATCTGTTTACTACCTCTCTGCTTTTCTAAATTCCTTCTACAAAATATTTTTTATAAAGATACAACATGCCGTGTTTCGATGGAGTCCTGCAGAGAGAGATGCAATTAAGAATTTTATGCAATAATACATTCTTTTTCTTACACATAATGTATTTGTGAGCATCATACATGCTGGCAAAAGTGCTTAGCTCAGTAATTCAGCACTTTACATCTCTGTACCATATTGGCTGCTTTAGCAGTTTTAGCACAAACGTAGTAGTTCCAAAAACAGTATTAATGGTAAGAAATGGAAAATACCTCATTCATTTTTTGTACAATAATAATGAGCATGTTACTATCTAAAGGTTTGCCAGATATTAGTTACTCTTTTCCATTTTAATAGAGATGGCTTATGTCTAAAAAATTGAGTGGTGATGAGGCAGAAATAGGTTTGCTTTTTGTCACTCAAATGCAATGTCATTGTCAGTTAATACTTTTTCATAATTATAATGGTGAGAAAAAACAGTTACCAGTTATTTTCCTTTTGTTACAGCTGGACTCTGTATTTCTTGTCTTTTCTCCAGGTTTCCTTTAAGTTTACCAGATGTTAGACTTCCTGAACAATATTTTTGGTGGATTTTCTGCAGTTGCATAAATGTAAGATGAAGGAAATCTTAAAATATTTACCCTCAATTTTTGTTTTTCTAACGCTAACATAAGTTCTACTCTCTTCTCACTAACATTCACAAGTATTCCATTGTACTTTCTCTAAAACCTGCTCACCTAATTAAGAGAAAAAGGTGAAATGCTTACTTTATAATACTGAATGAAGTAGTTCAGTAGTAGAAGAAATCCAATGAATGAGTTTTTAATACTCTGATAAATCATAGAAATACCTTTTATTGCCCAATTAATTTACTACTATGCACTGTAAATAATAATAATTAATAGCAGTGCTGTTTTTGTAACTTGACTGTAGTTACCATCGTGACCCTTGGTAATGCTGCAATAAAAGATGAAACCTCTTGAACTGTAGATGTGGGTGAATGTCTTTTATGGGAAGTAACACAAAATTTCAGAAGCCAAATTGTTAATCTTTTGTGAATTAAACTTGAACCTGTTAGGTAACTGTGAAAGCTTTATAAACAAATATCTGATAACTGAGAAAATACATTTTGTTAGGTAAATAAGAATATGTTATATTGTACTTTTAAGAAAAACCGGAGAAAACAATGTATTCAGTTATAGGAGTTTGTGTCTTATTATGCATCTGTTCTGCAGACATGCCTAAATTAAAACCGTGAGGCAATGAAAAGTAGTAATTTTTCCCTTACATTTATTTTTTGGAATTTACAAGTGATCAGACTAACTTCACAGAGTAATTACAAAACACTTTTCTCATATTGACAGGTTTGCTGTCTGTGGTGATACATTCCTGAGTGATCACTGATACATTTTTTTTTAATTCCGGGTGGTGGTTTGCTTTCAATGCTTTAAAGGGGAAAAATGGATTCCACTTTGCAGCTAATCCAGAATGCAAGGGTAACTCTGATTTTTTTAGGTTTCTCTATTTTGTAGATGCCAGACAGGGCACAAATTCAACAGCAGATAGCCAGGGAATACTGTTATGTCAGCTACAGGTGTAGTCAGACTGCTGAACTGTATGACTGCTGAAATACTTACTTGTGATTACCAATTAAAATTGTGATTAATTTTAGAATACCTGTAATGTCCTTACAGTGTTGTGGAAGTCAAAATTAGTGGTATGGTTGATAAATTGCTTTTCATGTTAAGCCTTTTAAACCCGAAGTTTTTGGTCACTGTGGTGAGTATGTGCAGTACTCCAGTAGCGTCACCTACTTGTAATCTTTATGGCATTTGTCTCTTCAGTTTGTCTTTTTGTGATATCTGTAGTTCATGAACCAGCTTTTCACTACTGATCGGTTATTTCAGGAAGTACCAGTAGTATGGTGTTAATTGGTGGCTTATTTAAAATCAGAGCTGTTGATGTAAGCTCTCATGTTGATCTTCTGGTCTTATTTTCAAGTTGTTTGGTAGGAGTATGTTCATTGCCTTGTTACACCTGTATGTGAAGAACACATAACCATAAATTCTCTATGGTTAGTTATCTGCTCTTTTTAACTCTGCTGCTTGTGATGTACTCTTTGATATTAATTTGCAATAGATACAACATTAGTAAGCAAGCTTCTATTTGATGAACTATGCTGTAATTACTTCTTACCAAGAAGAGTGATCAGTAAACTATATGTGAAGATTCCCTCTATTCCTGTGGAAATTTCACTGAGCCAGGGCAGGAAATTCAGTCAAAAACCTTCAGGTGAAGATTATGACTGGGAAGATACTAACTGGAATAATAGAAGTAATTCATAAACACTATCTTGATATATTCTAGAAAGATTTGCCATAAGCTGATAAAGTAAATGTTCAACTGAGTCAACAGTATTGTACTGTGCAGGATCAATGTCTCAAAACTCTGAATAATTTACAACTTTTAATGTCGTTATTAACATTTACCTGGTTGGAAGCTTCAGAATTTTTGATACAATCTTGAGGACAAAGGTAGAAAATATGAAAATGTGTTCTCAGAATTAGCATTCAGAAAATGAAATGCAAATACGAGTAGCAAATAAATATTCCATTAGTTCCTGCCTTTTTAATTTTACTTTTACTTTTTTTTTCCCTTTGGACAGCAACAACAAGTTTCATATGTTAGGATAAAGTATATTGTAAGTACATCTCGAAAAAAATATCTTTATTACATTCATGTTATATGGGAAAAGTTGGTTCAGATAATTTTTTGAGAACAATGATGTTATCCTGAGAGCAATTTGGAATTTTTGTCGATACTATTGGTTGACAACAGATGGCAGTATACTGAGTGTATTTACCTGGTAATGAACACATGTTAGTATATGAGACATACGGCTAAAATTTCTAAAAAGGCATTTTGTAGCTTTGTTCACTTCTACTGGATTATTCAGTCACTCCAGAAAATATTATCCTTTGTTAGGAATTGACTAGTATCAGGGAGATCCATGATAAAAAAAGATGAGCTGAATTCTGCAAGTTAATTCCTCACCCAACTGAGTTGCTGCAGAGACTGAAGAAGCGTTTAGCCTATCTGAGGTAAGCAAAGCTGTCCTTTGCATTCCCTTCTCATCTCTCCGTTAAGTTGATTTTTTTGATGTTCTAATTTCACTTTAGTCTCTGAGCTGGAGGTGCCTATTTCACCATAGTGAGGCACAAGATAATGTTGAGAGTTTTCTCTGTATTGTTTTCACTCTGGATTTATACTCAGGTAAATCTTGAGGAAACTCCTCTTTCAAAATGTGCTTGCCCCATATGCTTGAGAATATCAACACTCGTGATCTTGAATTCACATAAGATTTGAAAAAATTGTCAGAAAACTAAATGATCAAAGAAAAGTTCACCTTTAGATTTTCTTTTAGAGATATGATTTTTGCAAATAATTTGTTATTTTAGTTTATATCAATTTTTAAGAGAATTGGGATGTCTGTAGCAAAGTAAAATTACCAAATTATATTATAGCAATACACCAATTTCAATGGATCTAGAATATGACAGTAAAGATTATTTGTATGCACTGAGCTTTATGTACATGTCTAAACAACAACCTTATTTATAGTAGCTTGCAACCTATGTGTACAGTTGGATAAACAGTTTAACTATTCATGTGCATTATTTTTATATGATGGAGTGCCGTACAGTAAGTACACCCAAAAGGATAATACTGCACACTCCTCTTGTGCTGGAGAGACCAGCAGGGACTGGCCATTTAGGGCTATCAGTAAACCAATACTGTGCTAGGGTGAAAGGAAGCATATGAATCATAAATGTAGCATGCTTCACCTGTTTTGTTGCTAGCTTTATGATTTCATGCTGCTTAAGCATTATGATTTTGTGATTGAACTGTCTGTTTTCCTCCCTTGCAGTGTAATAAGATGACATTGAAGAAAACCCTCCTCTTTGGGTTATAGCCTGTTTAAATATATCAACATTCGATCTGAAGCCCTGAAAGAGCCCTGATTTGCCCTCTATTCTTTTCAGTTTGTGAGTCTGCACTCTCTTCTAAATTACTGCATGGATACTTCAAAGAGAAGAATAACAAGAGTCAAGAAGTTTTCCTCAGTTTGAGAGTGTTTGACTCCCATTTTATTGTTTGCTTTTTCTTCCATGTCATCTTCTGCGTATATTTCATGCTTGTTATACAGTTAATAGAAACAAGGATAAAATGGGTGTAACATCTTTCCTACCAGTTTAAATCCACTATGAAATTTTATATTAAATATCCGTATCTAGGAGTACTTCCTTTTAAAAGAATATCCACATTTCCAATGAAGCTTTGTGCTAGAAGGCCCATTAGAAATGACAATGATAAGTTGAGCTCTTTTTTATTAAATAAAATCAGTCTTTATGGCAGTTTGAAACAGGTGATGCTGCAATCCCCTTTTGACAAATTCTGCAATAGGTGGACATTAATTTTGTTTTAGCATAAATTAAGGTAACTCAAAGGATGGCCCACCTGTGTCAGACTGATTGTGTCCTTTGTGACCATGATTCAGAGGGAGATTGGCTGGATTGCTGCTGCCAAGATTCCTCATTTCTGCCATAATACTGACATGTGATGTATGCTCCCTCTATGCTACTGATGGAATTAGCTGTCAGGTTAAACCTCTTTAGGAACTCAAAAAAGCCATGCTGATGTTCAGGTTTTCTCCATGCTGTCTACTAGGCAACCAAAATGTGTATGAACTGGAATTAGTATTAAGAAGCGTTCTTCGTCCAGTTCCTTGAGTATTCTGTAGCTTTTTGAAGTTTAAGAACCTTGAAACAAAGAAGAAACTCCACCTGTGGGAAAAAGAACCAGGTGCTCTTCAGGGCTCTGTACTACACCTTAGTGTGACCCTAAATACGCTCAGCCCTGTAGTGTGAATGGGCAGAGCACATGCCTGCTCGTGTCCAGAGCTTTCCTGCTATCTTTGTCACGTACGAAGTACTTAATACATTTATCTACAGAATTGTGGTCATCAACTAATCATTAATATTACTGTTTCATTTAATTTTACTAAAAAATTGGTAGGGATTGTTCATCATAATTCACATTTTAATTAAGTTGGTGGCTACTAAATCACAGCTGGAACCAGATTGGTACTAACATATTTGTGTATAAAGGTGTGGATAGGCATCTTCTAAAAGTATGGACATGCTTCATTCCCACTAACCTTCAAATAGCTTTCAGAGCTCATTCCTTTTTTTATTACAAATCAGATGCTAACCTGCACTTTTCCATCATTTTATTAAGCCCTCAAAGTAGCTGCTGATCTGTCATTACTTTGCTGTATCTATAGATATAATGGGTGTAGATATTATTAGACATTTTCCCATTCACTTTCCTGGTATGTTACTCTACTATGTTTCCATTACGGTGGCTTCTTCCATATGCATTGCTAACTGATCTGAAATCAGAATGCTAGACCAAATACAGAAGTAATTTGTTACAAAACAGCAGTTCTTAAGTTCTCAAAACCGTGCTGTCTTAATCAGTGTTGGGTTTCTCTTCTGTTTTTCTGTTGAGATCAGATGACCCTACATATTATTTCTTTAGTAACCTGTTCATTGGGCTTTTTGATAGTGAGTTACTTCTTCTGACTGAATAGTCATATTACTAAATCATCATTACTAAACTGGTAATGAAGCATATTCAGCAGTATAAGAAAGGCCTACAGGAAAAGGATGCCTAGGCTCAATTCATTCCAGACTTTGACATATTCTGGCATTTGAGATATCCTGGTGGTCTTGAAGGCATTCTCAATGGGTTGATAATCTCCCAGTCTCTGCACCCTTTTCAACAGCTGGCAATCTAGGGTATCTGAAAGAGACACCTGTGTTTAGGAACATGTAATGAGCCCACTTAGTAAGATGGTAAAAGTCGATAAAAGAAGTTGTCAGTGGGAATAAAAAGGAACGTGAAAAATAAACTCAGAGCATTGGAATATACCTCCCACACCTCTCCCCCAACAGTTAGAGGAAGATTAATGAATTCTAGAAAAACAGTAAAACAGAAGGAAATTGTATTTCTTTTTTTTTTTTTTTTTAAATTGTATTTTAAATAATGTGAAAGCTCCTGTTAAATCCTCTCAACTTTGAGCTATATCATATGATGAATTGTATCTCTGTGCATATTCTGTCTCCTGAAGGCTGAAGACGATATTGTTCCAGACCTCTGCTGAGGAATACCACACAGATGTTCATGGATCATGATGTTCTGTTTCCCATTGATCAATAACTGTCATCTGCCCCCTGAAGAAGCTATTCTCTGTGTTCAGAAAAAGAGCTGTCTCTGGGGGAATTGAGGAAGCACAGGCTTTAGTGATGTGTTCAAGATCATATGAGAAGTTTGTAGCAAAGCTAGGAATAAACCCCAGAGCTCTTGATCTCTGTTCTTTTAACTACAAGATTGTGTTTTCTCTTTGGAAAAGCCCTCTTTCAGTTCTGCTCATATCTCTTTTTATCCATCTAATCATGTTAGTACTTTCTGTAACATAGTTAAGTTTTTGAACATAGAAGGAGTTAAGGAAAGATAGCTTGCATGGTGAGATCCCCTGTGCAAAATATGTTTCAAAGTAGATGTTTAACTCAAGTGAAAACCTTGAAACCTTGAGTCAAGACAGGACTACCGATAACAGTTGACATGCTGTAATAATTGGAAAGTAAGGAAGAGAAAATGAAAAGGTATTATAAAACTAATAGTTTCAGGAAGAACCGCCAGACTTGCAGGTGAAAAAATTATAATTCAAACTTTTTTTTTTTCCCCCCAAGGTAAAACATAAACGTGTCTTTATTCTCTGTATAAGTTAACTGCTAATCCAAATGCCCATACCTGCCTGCATAGGTTCTACATGAGAAAAGGAATGTGAATGCCTGACTGTTGCTAATAGCTCTGGTTGCTGAAAGGTTCCGTTCACAAATAAGCTCTTTATGTCAAAAAAGCCAAAAAATGCAATAGAAAAAACTCCACACAATTCAATCAGGTACAGAGGAAATCAGTTCTGTATTCCTGAGCCTTTTTGTCATGAGAATGTCATTTGGTATATATGCTCTTAGATAATTTCAAGCGTTCCTTTAATCCTTCAATTGCTGTTAAGATGCTTTTATAATGCAGTGAGGCTCAGATGATGCCTTCTATATATATTGTGCTTTCTTCAGATAAAAATAATGGTATGTTAATTATGTATTTCAAGAAAAGTAACCATATATGTGTAACTACTGCATAGATGCATGATTGATATAGAAATGGCAGGGGAAAAAAAAAAGTAAAATAGAAAACAAAGGAGTAACAAAAAAAAAAAAAGCAAAGCAGCTGCTTACAACTACCTGAAAGAAAGATTATCTCTTATCCTAGTTTCCTCTTGCTGAATAAAATGTGATGTGATCAGGTCACTGCATGTAAAATGCTGTAAGAATGTGATCTGTACTTCATCATTATAAAATTCAAACATTCTTGAACCTTTTATTCCACCCTGTTCATATTTATCTTTTTTGGTCCTGCCTTCATCGGGTACCACATTTGTATTGATAAATTGTAGGTACTTGGAGATGTATTGATGGGCTGAAGACAGTTCAAAATGTAGAGTGCTGTGGCTTTGCATATCATTACACCTACCTCGCTCTTTGCCTCTTGAAAGCTGTCGATTTGTGCATTATTGCTATTCAGGCTGATAAATGACAGTAATTGTTCTTAAGTTGAAGAGCCGGCTTAATGTGCTGACTTGCTTGGGAATTCTGAGCACCAGGGTTAAACTAGTGCTCCACTGGTTCTAACAAAATGGTCTTTTCCAGCTCAGAATAGATACTTAATTGAATTACTTTAGTTTTCATGCATTTTGCAGCTTTGCATTTGAAGAAAAAAATACTCATAACAAGATCAGGGAATTCAGAGCTGTTCATAGCGAGGTCAGGCTCGGTATGTGCCCCCACTTCAAGGCACCTGCTCCCAGTGGTGCTACCACAATTAAAAAAAAAAGTTGAGGGAGAATATGTTGGCCCTATAATGGCACTGAGAAAGACATAAAAAATTAGGTGGAGATGTATCCCTATTCTTTTTTCCACTGTCCCAGTGGTAAAACTTAGTAAGACACACTTATAAAGATAAAATACAGCACATTTTGTGGGATGTTTTTTAAACAGTATTTTTCCATGTGTGGTGACACTGATTTTTCGGTATATTTAGCCTGGGAGTGATGTCCTAAAGCCTCTGTTAATTCTAAAAAAAAAGACAGATTTTTTTCAGGTATAACTCAAGAAGAATTCTTCACTGGAAAAATAATAAATTAAATATTTATTTAGTCATCTTAGTAAACAGGAGGCCTTTTCCTTAGACTTCAAAAGGAAGATTATTTATGGTTATATTTAAATGTCTTTCACAAAGGCTTGTGATTTTTATCCTATGTAATTCAAGGTTAATTCTCATTCAGAGAACCTCAGAGCTGGGGTTTTAAATTGATCACCTACATCTAACCAACTTCTACGAGTTCAAGTGTAGATTTGATATTTGGGACCACTTTTCATGGGTATGCAGATGTACCCAGCATATATCATACTTGATCCAAGAGTATTCCTAAAGGTGACAATTGAGCAGGGAGACAGAAGGGGTTATGCTACTATATATATAAGTCTATAAGTGAGACTTACTATTTTGGATTACTGTTGTTAAAGGAGGTAAACTTGCTATTGCTGGAGACGCCAGCTCTTAATTGGGGCTCATTTATTGAATGTAAAAGAAATACTTGGATATATAGGCTGTAAAAAATGTCAGTTTTCTTCCTTCTTATTCTTTTGTTGCAATACAAATTTCTTATCTCTACAGATATTTGTGTGTTTACTAAGCTAGAATTTATTGAAGATACTAGTTAATTCCTATTTCCTCTATTGCATGCCTCAAATGTATTTCCCAGTAAGAAAAGACTCATTACTTGCCTATAATAGTCTAGAAAATGTGGATTTTCCTCAAGCTGCCTTTTTACTAATTTTTCCTCACTTAGCTGCTTTAAAATTAAACAGTCATCTCTTACTTTTGTAATCAGAAAACAGCATTAACTGAGTTCATAGGAAGGTGGACTTCTTAAGCCTTGCGTGGATACTGTATTTCTTCTCAATTTGATTCAACCACTTTTCTTGACTGAGCTCATTTTTTGTTATTCCTGAAACCTAAAGCCATTGCAGCATAAACCTTAATGGATGCTATCTTTCACGTGCTGATCTTCACATGCCCAGTTTTCTTGCAGGGTCTCTGACAGAAGGTTAAAGAATATTGTATCTCAAGTGTATATTTTATTTTTCTTAACCTACTCTTCTCCAGTTCTTTAAATCTTTGCTATTCAGGTCAAGATGAAGGAGAAAGTATGAAAGTTCAGCTCACAGAAGAATGTTGGAAATACATAATTCAGAAATTTTATCCTATTGGGCATGTTTAATATCCATCCAAAAGTTTTATATAATTACTAATACTTTTTTTGCAGAAACTAATTTTTATTTTAAATAAAAATGCCTAATCTTTTTAGTTCCAGGAGAACTTTGAAAACATAGAGGTCTTGTTATAGATTTTTTTCTGGAAACATTCAGAGTATATTGTATGCACTTTTCAAACACAGAATATCTCTCTGCTGAAGAAAAACAGATGTCATCTTTCTGAATGTATGCACTGAAATAACATTTATGAACTGTTCTATTCAACCAGTTGGTATTATGACTATTTTAAATTTAGCAATCTATGAGTGATTGTTTTTAAAGTCTCTTGATTTTGAGGCAAAATCAGGTACTATGGAGTCCAAACTACATTTCTATTTTCAATATAACATGGGAAAAGAGGTTGTTTGTTTTAGGATTCTAAGCATCTGTAAATTCACTCAATTACGTTGAAATCCTGAAGAGATGGGCAGCTCTGAACATCCAAAGTTTAGCTTAAAAATTTTGAGCAGTTCACTGGTTCCTTTGTTGGTTGTGAATTCTTTACAGGTTTGTGTTTGGTTTCTTTAATTATTATTCTCTGTAAAATGAAATTTATTTTCTCTTAATTGAAGTGCTGGAGTAATGTGCTATGGGAAAGACAATACAAAAGACAAAAGTAAGATGGGGATTTTGACTGCGAAGGTGAATTTTTATTTTTCTCTCCATGCATTTTTTTCTTCTTTTTAAAGGATCAATAAAAGTGTTGCAAGAATGTGGTCTTGTGGTTCTGTATCATGCTGAATCTATAATTATCATTTCCAGCTAGTTCACTGTCAGTTGACATAATGGAAATTCCCACTAGTGGCTGATGTTACTTTATACTCTTTGTCTGACTTCATTCAGCTCTTCAGGTGGTTGTGGCTTTAAGTTTGGAGTAATCATGGTTCCTTCTGGATTGGTCACACAGCCAGGCTGCTGATGGCTGGTCTTGGTTCTTTTATCCTTCTGGGCATAACTTTTCTTTGCACATGTATGCACTGTTAATGTGATCCAGCAGGAGACAACTGAGCAGATGTTTCATGGTTGAAAAGCAGGGTGGGGAGGATTTTGCTGCCTTCTTTTTTACTTTCCTATGTTAATCTGTATGCTGTAGATAGTTGTGCCAGTATTAATTTTTGCTATGTATTCACTATTCTTTCTGAATCAGAGCTCCACCACTTAATTGGCAATTCAAAGCCATTTCATGTGAGGGTGCCTACACCAGGAATCTTATCAAAATTGACCAGATTCTTCTTCCAGGAAGGAAGAGGAAGGCAAATTAATCATTGCACAGAATAGAAAAATATTCTTCAGAAAAGCATCTACCAGAGACTGGAGTGGAATGGGTCTCTAGGCAAAATTCCTATTTAAAGCTTATTTAAATTTTATGCCCTATGTGATGTACTCTGTAGAACAATGTTTTCTTCTAAAAGGATGAACTCTTCTGCTGTAGGCCTGCAAATGTTATTATAGCAGCCTATGCATCACCCTTAGTTTAGGTTTGCCCAACCTTTCCAATTAAAAAAAAAAGGGTTTTAGTGTCGTGAAACTTTGTAAAATGTCACCCATTTTTATGAGCTAAGACTTGGAAGTTCCCAAAATTTTTGTGTTGCAACTAAAATGTTTTAGGTGTTTCTGAGAACTAGATTACAGAAAATATATTATTGGCTAATGGTCAGATGGTCTTACACCTGTTATTTGGAAGTTTTAACATTCACTTTCTTTGCAGTAGATCTATAGCAGGAGGGCACATTTGTTTTAGCTCTGTGTTTTCATGCCCACATTAGAAAAAAAGTGAAGTCACCACTTGAACATGTTTATATGTGTTCATCATAAAGTTTTAACTTGGCAGGTAAGTTTGCTGCAGTCAGGGTCAAGATTTCTGCTTGGGAAAAGGTTACGTTAGAATGTAATTACATCTTGAAAGTGCTCTCCTGCAATTTTAATGTTTGTTCATGAAACATCATGGTTGATACACTGGAAGCCATAATTTCAGTATTGTGAGAGCATTAAGGATTAGTTAGTTATTTGGAAATTGTCCCACCATCTGTACAGTATTCTTGCTCCAGGTTCCTTATTGGCTTAATAATTGCAGGAGCTTTGGTACTCTGATGTGAGTTTCACTTGTGTAACCAAGCTGGCTGATGAGATCCTGCCGTGTCATAAGGGACAGCTGAAAGGTTGCAGGTGAAATAACAGTAAACCAAGTCCAAACCAAATTCTCAGAATATTTCTCACTTTATTACTTGGAGGAGTAAAAAGATTCTGTGATGGTTTTCATGGGGTTTTTCTTTGTTTATTTGCTTGTTTTTGTTTTTAATACTAAGACAAAAGTCTCAATCTTCACTCACGGCAGCTCCCCCTTCCCCACCCAATCCTAGCACTTGTTACAGAACCTCGTTAGACTAAGTGACTGCAACTGGTGCTGCAATCACAAGCAACCTGGGGAAACTAATTTACAGGGGTGTTTCTCACTTAGTTCAGCAGTTGTAACGGTTCTAGTGAATACTTTGTGTTCCTGTTCTTTTACCTGTGTTTGGAAAGCATCATTCTTTCTGCAGAAGAGGTATGTGTGTAAAATTTATGAATGTGTAGATGTGGTGTAAAAATTGCTCTTTTTATGTGAGAGATTTAGAAAGGATTGTTTGATACAGTAGTGGTTACTTGTTGAGTTAGACTTTTGCTTATCTTTGGAAGTTACCATGAAAGCTATTGAAGAGCGGTCGGTAAGCAAATTCCAAATGTTTTTATGTTATGAATTGGGTCTACTATAATTATGAGGCTGGTATAAAAATTGACATTTTTATAACACAGGAAATATTTCTTGTTTTCTTTTGAGGTCAGGGTTTGTTAAGGTACGCTATATTTTTAAAAATTTCTTTTATAATCAAGAAGCCTAAGAAAGGTGTTTTGTGGGTGGTGGATTTTTTTTGGTATATAGTTTGGGGTTTTTTTGGTTTTGTTTTTTTTTTTCCTCTTCTCTTGTGGCCATACATAATAATTGTGTATAAAGAGCTGAGCTTTCAAGGAAACATCAAAACTTTTATGACTGGTAATGTAAAAAAACCTAATATTTTCTGAACAGATTTGGTCATCTTCTATTATGCTTAAATCGTGGCATGTCTCAGTAGATGCACTTAAGCAGTCAAGCTTCATGTGGAGAAGCTTGACTGCTTAAGTGTGTCCATCGAGACAAATTTGAGTTCTGTGGTATTCAGAGTATGTGCATATTAGACGTAAATATTGAAGTCTCCATTAGCAATGTGTTTCCTATTTTTCTTGTAAAGAAATGTTTGGAAGCTATTTTTGAGGAATTGAAATTGTTTATGTTGGGTTTGTTTGTTTGGTTTTTTAATGCTGCTCACTTAATTCTCACTGAGGATAGTCTAATTCCTTTGTGTTTTCTTTTTACAAAGAAATTAAAGGAATAGTCACGAATATTAACAAAGGTGATAGAGTTCTTAATGCAGTGGATTTTTTTGTGTGTGTCTTGCCTTTTTTAATATACTTTCCAATTTCTCAGTGGGCAGGAAACTAGATACATGTGTCTTTTTTCCCTTTTGTGTCCCTACAGAACTCATTCATTGGATTTGAACTTGTGTTGTCTGTTTATGATGTAGAAAAGTGATACGTTGCGTTGTATGGCAACGCACTTTAATTTTTGAATGCATAATGAATACTGTGTAAGGAACCAAACCCAGGGAAAGTTTTGCTTGTGTTTGTTCCTGTTTTTTGTTTTTCTTTCTTAATTTGTAACTGGAATTGAGGAGTAAAAAAATATTTCAAAACAAACCCAAAGTCCTGATTGCCCCTTACCTCCTCAACACCTAGTGTCTTCTCAGCTGCACAATGATGTGTCTCTGTAAGCTAACCTTGAGGAGAGATTTTTGTTCTGACTGTGGGCAAATCAAAGAACTAGCAAAATAAGGTTCTCCTTTTCTAGAGCTCTGTTTGTGGAATTGTTATAGGAAAGGAAGCCTTAACTTAGGGCATGAGTGGACTTGCATTTGAATCCTGAATTTGTTCGTTTGGTAACATACAGTGTTTTTCCTCTTTCATCTTAAGGAAAATTCTTTGTTATGCCAATTTCCCATAAAAGTGATTTACTAACTTCACTTGATAAACTGATTCCTTTTGACAGAAAGGAAAAATATTAAGTATGCAACAAATAAACTCGTGTATGAATCTACCAACCAGACCATGTTTACTTATGCAGGCTTTACTGTATACAAAGCTAGTGGATTAGAGTAATGAATTGATAACTGCACAAGCATTTTCAGAATGAGTACTTTCCCATTAATCTTTTTTTCTGTAAGACTTCTGCCTTGTACTTCAGGATCCTAGCTCGTTTCCTTTACTCTGAAGTCTTTGAGTCATGTCTACGCTCAACTTTATTTCCAAGAAAACACAACATGCTATAGTAATTAATAACCTTTGGTTTCTGTTTGTGGGGCAGACCTGATAGTTTTAAAGGATATTTGAATCTAAAATCAAGTGGTAGAGAGATAAGGGAAAGCGTTAGTTTGTTTTGCTGTAACAGATGTATTTGTTGCCATGACTGACCATCAAGGGGCTTAGATAGCTTCATTGTTTTAGATGGATAGCTAATTACTGGTGGTTTTTTATTTATTATTCCTATTTTTGTCCTTCATGTGATGGTTGTGAATTAGCTTTGTGCCATTTTCTAAAGTATCAGGCATCTTTATACGTTTGGTATATTGAATGGCAAATACTTGATGTAAAGTCTGCAGTTTTACTCCATAACCAGATTGTAAAATATGAACTGAATTAATCATAACTGCAAAGAGTAATGGCACATTTTCTCTTATTTTATCTTTACTGCCTTTCAGATCATGGTTTAAAACCTTCTACATCTGGTGCACAGAATGAGGCAGCAGCTTTGGTAGTGGATAGCAAGAGGCAAAGGTCAAACCAGAGGCTGCACAAATATTGTGCACTGGATTTATTGTTTTAATTAAGAGTGTGGCAGTTCATCATAAACTGTTTATGGTGTTTTTGCACAGTGCAGCATTTTGAAATCAGCTGTTTTAATGAAAACATAATGTCATATCTGTCAAAGTTCTAAATATTTTGAAAGTGAAATATGAAAACAAGAACTTTAATTCTGGCTTTACTGGGATTAGCTCTTGGAATTGTTCTAAAATCCCTTATGTGTCATATCACAGGTAGCGTAGTTCTGTTAGGGAATGGAAAGTACTGTATGGAGCTTGTTTAATTGTGAAAATACATGCTGAGGGTTAATATATTGAAAGACAAAGCTGTTATGATTTGTGTTGGAATGCCAGAATTAAGGCATGAACAGAGATAACGCACTTCCTTCTTCATAAATGATATGTAAATGCTGTTCCTGATTGTGCTTAAAAAAAAAAAGACCCAAAAAATAACCCACCCAAGTGAATGAATCCATAAACCCAGAAAGAAATAAATATGCTGTGGGTCATATGATGCCGTGATGTATTAGCATCAGGGTCTTTGTAAGTAATTATTTACAAGACCTAATGTCTTTCTGTGGACTTTTAAAGCTGAGCATTTTGTAGTCCAGTGATTTTCTGCTATTGTAATGTATTCATGTAGATATGTAAGGCAATTTTGGTTACATTTTTTTGTATAGTCTGATAAAATATTTGTATAATCTGAAAATTATATTTTTGTAGTACTCTCCTTGGAAAATAGAAATTAAGTCTGTCATTAGATGCTAGGCCACAGTAGTTGACTGAGCAGGGTAATGTATGTTACATTTTGTGCTATACTTGGTCAAGTTTCATATATATCGTATTCCACGTTATTTTATTAAATTTAATATCTACACTTCCTATTACCAGACATGCCTCTCATTCAAAGCACAGAGGCACAGTTCTCTAATCAGAAGTGACAAGCTATATACTTTCTTTCAGCCATTATTCGGTAGCCTAGAGCAAGGAGCTCTGTTTCCTTGAAAATGTTTTGAATTGGGTTATTTTTATTGAAGTATTAAAGTAATTCTTCAGATTTTAGGCTATTATTTAAGTACTTTTGGGAGAATGTAATAACCTCTGGATTCTGTAGCCTTTGTTATGTTAACAATTGTAGCTACTAAATGTATCTTTTTAATGTCTGTTATGTAAGTGTCTGGAAAAAATCATCTGACTGATAGAAACTAACAATATTTAGGAAATAAACAAGATTAGTTGGCTAAATTACTTTACTATTGAAGTATAATATCAAAATGACTTACTATTTAAATATACCAATAGATTCTGGTCACTGTACCTTCACCAACAAACGTATGTGATTGACTGTTTGCTAATTTGTTGCAACATAAAGTTCATGTTTGGCGGATTTATTATTAAGAAGCCTGAAAATGCTACTTTCCTATCTTAGAGCAATCTATTGCTTGTGATGATATTGGTTAAAGTCCTCTACAAACATGTTTAATATTTAGGTTTGTTGAGTATCTTTATTTGAAAGGACTTCTGAAATCTTTGCAAATTTTGTACCTCCTTCTCTTTCCTTTAACGTAGAAAGCAGTGTGAAAATATCAAAATAGATATAAATAGGAGAAAGGAAGCAGTTGTCCTAAACCTCAAAGATATGGCTGCCTTTGCACCTCTTCTGAAATAATATGCATCAAAGAGAAACTTAAGGCGAAGCAGCTTTATTTGGGGGCATAGTCCTTTTGGGGTACAGATGTTTTCTGAGAGGTGATCTTAATTCATCAAACACGGTTGGTTTTCCTCCCCTGTCTTGTGTGTGTATTCATGGGGGAAGATGTGTGAAGCATAATAGAAGAGCTGCCAATATTTATTAGAATTGGGTGAACAATGTGAAGAGATACAGAGTGTTGTTAGCAGGTCTCCCTGACATCAATAGAAATATTGGCCTTTGTTAAGTGGAGACAGTGAGCCTTGTGAAATTTTGACGTGCACATGAGAGAAGGATAATGCTAAGAAACTAAATCCAATCCTGAATAAAGATCTTATTCTTCTAGGCAAACATTATGTCCACAATTCAAAGTATTTTCCCAGAAACAATTTCATAATAAATTTCTGCCAGTTGCAGGCATTATTCTTGTCTTGTCACTGTAGGTCTTGCTTTTTTAAAGTAGAGTATGTGTTAGGTTTTGAGAGCTTTCTTTTGTTAGTATGCTTGATTGATGCTGTTTAATGAGACCATGGTATTAAGCATCAACTTTATCAGCGTTCTGTACAATTTTGGTATATTTAAAAATGCAGTGGGAGCTAATTGCAATATTTGACCAGGACCATTCTAGATCTAAACATAGTTCTTTGTCTGTGTTATCAATTCCAAATGATTGTGTTAGTTTCTAATTCAGGTGAATTAAAATGTAGCAGATCCACAGGCAATGTAGATCATGCTAAGCAAGAAAAGAGAAATAGAAAGTACTCATGAGCCTGTGAGACAATGTGAGAGCTATGTATGCTGAAAACAGGGTTAAGTTCATTATGCTGCCAGGCACAGTGGTGTGTATGTGGATTTGATTAAGTAATTACATGCATACTATACTATTTGATTTGCAAATGCAAACTGTAGCACATGCACAAAACCAGATGATTGTTCTATGGAAAATATGGCTCTGAACAGAATTCTAGAATGACAGTTCTTAGTTTCGTGACATTAGAATTACAACTCAACTATATAATATTTTGAAATGAATTTATGTTGAAAATTTGTTAAAATTTATGAAAAAGTATGCTGAAATCTATGCTGAAAACAAGAATGGGTACCCTCTTGTTAACAAGAAGAGCTTAATATTAAAATAAATGAAATGTGTAAGAACTGATGTGAACTAATAGAGTAAAAACCCATGCAAGATCACCAAAACACATTATAAATTCCAACATTGACTCAAATGATAACCAGCTCTACACAGAGAGAATGAAGGCATCAACAGAGTAATGCCATTACATGTCTAAAATCTTTTACGAGATGCCGAGTGATACTTTGAAAAGATACAGAGTGGCAGTAGAGGGCTACAGATAGAAAGGTAGATGAAAAATACAGGAAACTCTTACCTGAGAGTAGCTGAAGACAGGGAGAATATTAGGGAGAAGTATCTCATCCTAACCCGCTTTTCTTTGTAACTTCTGCTTATGCCCACTGTTGGAGACAAGGTGCAAAGTTAAATTACCTGTTGATCTGATGCTATGACTTGAGCTTTAGAGTTCAAGTGTGCAACCTGAATGGTGGGTAAGTGATGGAGAATCCTTACTGCTTCAGTGCCAGCAGTCAGACTCGCAGTAGGAGTGAATGATGTTGCCTGCTAGCTAAACAGACGTGCAAGGGCATGCCATGACATTCCCCAATATACTGGCCCCTATCTGGCCTATATTTTAGGGATGGAAATGGGGACATGGGCATGGTATACAACTACACAAACAACTTGAAAATGCTTTTGGGTCTCCTACTTTAATGTAGCCATAGTCAACTAAGTCTCGCTTGCTGCTTATGGGACAAAGTGCTTTATGTAGTAATTAACGGTACAGCAGAGATAGTCTGCAAGTCCAGGAGTAAGTGTGTAAGGCAGCTAGTATGTGCTAAACTCAATAGTAGGTGCTGACCCAGGATATGCTTTGCACTCAACAGTGTGCTTCATAGGATGTCATCTTGCCTTTCCCTGAGAAATGACTGTCAGAAATTTGTTAGCAACAGGAACGTGAGGAAAGAGCTTGCTGTTCCCATTCTGCAGTAGTATGGGGTAGTTTTAACTTGTTTTTATTCACTGCTTATAGCAATTAAGCCTGTTGGATTTCATCTGTGAATTCCTTGGTGAAGTGTTGTGGCAAAAGTAATACTAGGTAGAACACGTGATTCCTTTTGGCCTTGAAAATCTATGGATCTTTTTCAGACGTGTGGATCTGTAACACCACTAATCAATATTAAACTGCTAAATGCTAAATTCTAAAATGACACGATAAAGTTTTCACTTAGGAAATATGTAAACAATTCCATTAATATATACAACTTTTATTTTGAAACCATAGGTGTGTAAAACTTGGAACAATGTACTTGGCAGGGCAACATATGAATTGTTCAGCATTTCAGTGGTATTGTAGGTACATAGGGACATTTTATATTTTAACTTGTACGTCTGGAATTTGCAAAAAAGGATCCATGTTTCTTCAGAGGAAATGCATACTGTCCCTAATGTGCATTAAAAGAATGGAAAAAATCTGAAGAAAAAATGGGGGGAAAAAACCCAACAACCCTCCCTTTTAAACTACTAATCCTGCTTTCTGAGATGCCTAAGTTTTTACAACCTGTTAATCGTTGATGCAATTTCATTTGTAGGAAAAAAATTCTTGTTAACAATAATGTAGACGTAAATGTAGAAATGACAAGAGGATACACAAATGGAATCAGATGTCCAGAGTTTATGCAAAAGACAGAGGAATGTTTATCCCCAAATGTGACAGATAAATAGTATTTGGGGATCTTCTGCATAAATATTAGTGGAAACAAACGTGAATGGTTAAAATTAGGAAACAAATCACAGGAAGCAGAACGTTAAAACTTTTTTCTCTTTATTTTTCTCAAATTACTATCTGTTTATTATTGAATGATATTGAATATTGACTTAATTTGTTTTGTTAAATAGTGGTGACAAGTTTCATGGTAATGCAAATGATGAATTATTAAAAATGTATAATTAGCATTCTTAATGAAAAGCCATAGCTTGATAGGTCAATTTCTATAGTCTTAAAGCAATGCACATGTATTTATTGTAATAATCTTCAGCAAGATAAAATGAATAGAAATATCTGAAAATATATTAAGATATGTGTATGTGCATTGGACATTAGTGCTATATACAAAATATATTGGGAATGAGTTTCAAAATATTTCAAACATTGTTGACCTTTGTAATATAATACCAAGCTCAGGGAAATATATTTGCATAGATTTAGTAATATATTGTAAATAACTACATAGGACAGTGCACATTTTTCCTTAAGATGCAGCATTATAAGCAAGACATTAAATTATGCCTATCAGACAAAGCAGCAGAATCTCAACATTTTTTTTTATAGCGCATTCTATTGGGAAGACATCTCTGCTTCTAAAAAGCACATGCATTAACTGCCTGATTCATGTGGTGACATGTGGCATATCCAAATGTGTTATGGATCTCCCAGGAATAAAAACAACATAGCAAAATCATCACCTTGGGATGTTCATTGAGTGAATATTTTACAGACATACTCCTTTTATATTTATATAATAATTTAGTGTTATGACAATTTTTTTAGCAGTGTTGGCAGTTTTTCTTTTTTATAATGGTATTATATTTGTGAGCCTATTAAGTGCACATGGGCTAAACTACAGAAAAAAGTATTTTTCATAATTCCTTAGGGTGCTTGTAGCAAAAGAACCATATTGGTATAGAAAAATGTTAATAAAAGGTCAAGCAGAACTTTCCAATGTTTATCATGATAGCAGTAGCAATTTGGGCTTTTTTGACTTGTATATTGAAGAAGCAGATTTATGGAGTGTATGGAGAGGTAACTGTACCTACTATACTTTGCACTTGAGCTCTTTATTAAGAGACGCATAAGAGTTTTAACAATCATAGTAATTATTTTCTACTGTTTTTCCTTTTGAGTATCTGGAAATTGGTGTGAAATTGTATGAAGCAAGCTGAAGAAGTTTGCTTATTTTGCTTTTTTTCTGTGTTACAACTACTGCTGTCTACTCTAGAATTGAGAATGATGCTTTTGTCAATGTAATCCTTTTTGAAGCTCCAGAGAGATGGCATTCAAAATGGGAGCAATGCTTTTGGTGGAGCGTACTCATATGCAACAGATAAAGAAATGCTGACTTATAATTTAGGAATTAGTCTATTCGTTCTGGTGCATCATGTTATTTCAGTTGCCTTACGTTTGTATTTGCACTGAAACAAAGCTATTGTTGATCAGCTCTTAGTTCTCCTGAAGTCATGTAAGAAAGTCTGAGCTCAAATTTTCATTTGATGATTCTTTTAGAGTGCTGCTTTTTGCAGAGATGCTGTGATTTGTTTAATTATAGACTAGATGTGTCTATTTAAAGTGTACAATTTATAAAATGCTTTTCCATGCTTATCCAACAACTTTGAAGTAGTAAAATCCAGGTAAAGCATGTGTTGACTATCTCCAAACAGAATGAAAGCTGGCTGTTTGAAATTTCATTGGTACACCACTTGGTGTCAAGACTGACCAAGTGCCTGGTCTTGCATCCTTTATGTCTGTGTGATTATTTTTTTAAATTTGTTTTTTAAGGATATGTAAACACAAGCTATGATGATATTAACTGTGGCGTGAATATTTTTACACTCTTTTGCTGTGAGATTACAGCTCATCAGTTAATAATAACTCCTCAATGAAGGAGCAGTAAGTAAATTTGTGTGCTGATGCTTTATGCATTAAGTTGTTTGAGCATCTGTACCCTAAAACAAATAAACCAATCTTTTCATTGTCTTCCTGGTGACAGGAGTGGGCCATAAACTTTTATATAATGCTAATGAATATTGTCACACCTGGTAATTGGATTAGGATTAGCTGCTACAAAAAGTCTCATTCCTGATCAGATCAGAAGACATGGATCATCTCCAAATGACAATGCAAGGACCTTTCGACCCAACGTTGGGAAGATACTGATTTTCAGTTAATTTTCTGTTTCTGCTTCAACAGATAAAACTTTACTAGGTGCATGTAATAGAGTACGTACAGGACATAAATGACGTTAAGAATTCTGAACTACATACTACTCTACCTTATTTAGAAAATGCAAAAATAATTTTGTTCAACTGTTTTGTAAATCTTTCTCTGATAGTGGGCTGTGCTTTAATTATATGCAAGTTACAAAACTGTTATGCTGCAAATTAAAATACTGACCACAGACAAATACTGCATCTCCTCAAAATAGAAATGTGTTTTCTGTGCAAAAGTGTAGATAAAGGCTATTTTCTTGAAATTGATCCAAGTTGGCTCCACAGGAGCAGAAGCATGAGCATCGAAAGTAGCTGTAACAGCAGGAAATTCACTTTCCATTGCCATTTTGCTGTATCCCTTGTGAGAAGGGTTGGAAATAGTGCAGGGAAACTACAGGAAATCTATATCAAATTTTCTTAGAGATCCATTGTATTGTTTAGAAATTTTCCGTTGTATCATATTAGCATTGTATTTAATACTTCTTTTTGGTAGAAACAGTAGTGGTGGTATTTATGTTATCAAAACTATATTAAGAATTAATAAAGAAGTGTTAATGAAGAGCAAATGATGTTGGTAAAATAAGTTATATAAAATACACAAACGGTATCAGGTTTGCCAGTACAAACTGATTTTTAATATGCTGCTTAATATCTGGTGTAGTTATTCCTGGTTTCCACTTCTCTCATATGGTTTTAAAAAAATATTTTCTTATGTGTCCATACAGCATTAAAAAAAAAAATATTTCTCTGTCTTTCAAAAAAAAAAAGTGCATCATGAGGCTTCCCTGAAAGCTTTGCTGTGCAGTGAAATTGTGATGCTTTTCACACATATAGAAACCTTTTGTAGGTATACCTTAAAGGGCTAGCGAGTTGGTGAGCTAAGATACATGAGACCCACACAGTGTGGAGATGAAACATCTTGAACATGGGTATGGAAATAAAGCATTGCGATTCCTGTCATTTGAGGGAGTAGGAACTATTATAACTTCAGGTGTCTGAGATAAATACAGATAGAAATTGGTACTCCAGTTTTGCCTGCCTACAGACTAAATATCTTAGAAATTGTCAGTTCACTTCTTAATTCTGAAATGTTTGAATTTCACATTAGAGTTTTGAGTTTTGCTGTATGTTTGGTTACCAGATAGCAGGGATACACTGGTAGGGTTAAGGCATGGCATGAAGCCTAAATTAATAAGCTCTTTCAGGCTTATTAGGCTGGGCCCTGTCTGACACTGCCAAATTGGGCAGCTGGGGGAGGAGGGAGGTAGCAGCAGGGGTCAGAAGAACAAAGGATAGAAGACAAGGAGACAGCATCAGGCAGTGGTAAGAAGCAATGTGGTGAATTGGAGGGAGGAAAGGGAAGGTGGTGGCTGGAAAGGAGGTAGGTCATGAGGAGAAGAAAATGGAGATAATGAAGTTCATTCCAAAAAGAAAACTGGGGACCAAGGGCCTATTTCATTCAATGCAAGATGCAACCTGAGACCTGATATGAGTTACTTGCCAGCTAAAATAGTTATTTTTCTAAAATGGAATTTTGAGATTTTTACATATAAAACTGGTTTCTGCTGTAGACATTGTTATGCGTAAGCCCTGTTAATTATTTGCTGTTACCTAGCATGTAAACAGAACAAAAATGAACCAATCATGTAAGAAATTCCATCTAGTCTGTGCACTGCAGCTTAGCATGTGAACAGGCTGTATCCACGAGGGTACAGTGCTGGGCTGCACTTGCTATCTGAAAATTGTTAAAACTAGTCATGCTGACCAGTGTTGGGAGGGCGAGGCTGCCGGAAATGTACATTGTCCATTTTGAGCTGCAAGGACGGTCAGGAAAGTCTCTCTTCTATGCAGTCCTTCAAGGATTGCTAGTAATTGCCTTCTCTAGCTCATCTTCAGTCTGCCATGGAGCTAATCTAAAGTCAGTACATCTGGAAGCAAGATGGTAGAAAGGCCACAGTTCAGTCTTGGCCTCCAGTGGATCATCTGTATTAAAGAACAAACCTCTTGGAGCTATTATAGTGTGATTCTGTCTCTGGTCTGTCCTTTCTTGATGAAGTGATCAAGGAAGAGTTCTGACAGCTTTTCTGCAGGTATTTTCTTTGTTTAAATTCATCAAACCGGGGAGGAGTAGTAATGTGGACACTGGTACTCGCTCACTCTTCTGTAATAGGAAGTGAGGCTTTTGTGGTAGATCTTTAAAGAGTTGTCATTCATTTTTCATGGAATATCACTCTTAAATTAAGAGTTCCTTTTCACTTTTCAAAGATGTGTGTATACCTTCCTCTTCTAATTGTTCCTATTTTAATTTTGAGTGCATAAGATTTCTAGCAAAGTAGCCAACAAAAGATGCAAGCAATATCCAATGTATGCTCTGAGCTTGAAGTTTAAAAAGAGTGGCGCTGAAGCAGGTTGAAGAACTTTGAAATACATATTATCTGGTTTTTAACATCTCTGCTAGATTTTGAGAGGTGCCTGGATATGATGCAATGAGGTACTTGAACAGATGGAAATGTACAATACCATAGTAATGGTAGTGTCTAGCCGTGTTCTGACTGCCATTTATTTTCCTGTAAATATCTAGCATTATCTTCAATGTGTTATTTTGGGGACATAGGGAAGTAGCTGTTGTTGCCTCGGGAACAATTATTCAAACCTGAGAAGTCTGTGTAATTCATATAAACTAAAAATATATGTATTGGTCTGTCATTCACAAGGAACTGCAAAGGGATTGTTACTAAGAACATAAATGAGAATTAGACATCTGCATCCTGTTAAATTACTTGGAGGTACCTCACTGTCATTTGTGCCTTTGACCACTTCTTGGATGTGTGCTTTGTTTGGACATAGTTACGCTTCTGCTAGGTCTGATTACTTTTTTTGCTGGAATTTCTGTGGCACAGGTCCTGCATGTGAGTGGTCTCCTCCAATCGCTTGTCTTTGGAGCTGGAGCTTTGCACTTGTGCCATCCCCATGAAACACGGCTGTGCTGCTGAGTTGCCTCTGCTCGCTCATTCTCTTCTGTTGCTGCCCTGGGGTTTATATTGAGTCAGTAAAACTTGACTTAAAGTCTTCAGTGTTAATCCTTCTTCCCAGAAATAGAGAATGTGTAGATAACACTATTTCCTTTCATTAGTTTCTCTATTTTTTTTTTCCTGTGCTAGGAAATAAAGACTATGTAAATTCCTGGACAAGTTACAGAGGTCCTGGTTTAAGGCAGATGTAGAGACTGGTAAATAAAGAGGAGCAACTGTTTTATATACATATTGTGTAATAAGTGGTTGAAAAATATTAAATCCTATTTGTGATAGAAACATATCCTTAGCCACTTCCAAAAGTTTTATCTCGCCTGTGTGTTTTTTGAGGTCTTAGCTGCTTTTGGAATATCTTCATCCTCCTCCTTCAGTTTGTTGCATGGTTTTGTGTGTGGGTTGGCGTTTTGTGTGTTGGAGTTTTTAAATTTTTATTTAAATAAAAAATTCTACCTGTATAATGAATGAGAATTTTAAGGTATTTTATCATACAAATGAATGGAGCGGTGAATAATGTTAAAAACATCCAGCAATTCTAAGAGATGCGTTCAGATTTCTGAAATTCTCACTTATATTTTGTTTTCCACCCAGTGCAGTTTTCAATTTATTGCAGCATTTCCCCCCTTTTGGAAAATGGTAGTAACTTTAAAAAAAAAAACCTCTAAAAAAAAAATCCTATTCATGGAGTTTCACAGTAGTAAATGTGTTACTGTAAAATGAATAGTATTAGATTCAGCAACATGAGATTGATTGTCTAAAAAGTGACATTGACTCAATTCTGCCTTTTACAAGTTGGTTTTTTTAATGACTTCCTTTTTCTGCTACAGTTGGCAATACTATTGAGTGATGAGGAATTAATTATATGAATAAAAATTTTAGAATATGTCTAAAATTTGGCTAACTTAACTCAAGGACTTTCTATTTGTATGCAAATATTGGGCAAGGATGTTATAGAAGGAGTCAAAAAAATTATTAGTTCGAGTAAAATTTTGAGAATTTTACGTTTGAGTCCTGCTGTGTGTTTAGGTTTGTAGAGAATAGTGTTTGGCCATGGAGACGTATCTGGCAGCTATTGCGGAGACAGGAAGAACTGCAGGAAAATATGTAGCAGTGTAATATCTAGGTGGAGGAAAGAGAACTTTTAGGACAGTAACATATATGCTCATCTATTTTTATTTTCTGGCCTTAATATTTTGTATTTTCTTAAATATATATATTTTTAAGAATTATGAAACCTTGCCTCAGTTCTACAAATAACGCTCTGAAATGCTCTTGACGCGTTTTTTGGGGGTATTTTTTAGCTGCTGATAAATCCTTACGAGTCGTTGTTTTCTCCAGCTCCGCTGCTGTTGTTTGCCCATAGGAAGGGGCAGGTTTTCCTCTCTCTGTTCGCTGACCGCGTTGCGCGTTTCGGTGGCTCTCCCCTTCCCAGGGCAGCGCGGCCGCTCCTGTGCGCGCTCCCACGCGCGGGGCCGGGCGGGGGCGCGGCGGGAGCGATCCCAGCCGCCGCCTGCTGGTGGCAGCAGAGGCCCACGCAGGTGCCCCGGCCCAGCCGCAGGCGGCCACGAGGCCGGGGCTGACCTTTGTCAGGCTCAATAGCCTTTCATTTATCACCGATCACAAGAGTGGAATGAACATATTTACTTGTGTTTTACTTTCCACTTATAATATCTAGTGGCATGGGAGGAAAATGAAAACAATTGTTCATATGGGAAATTTATGTGCTTCATCTGGCTGTATGATTTCCACAGTTGTACCAGTGCCACTTAGGGACTGGTATTGCATTTTACATCTTTAGGCTACAACAAAGTAGCTTTTCCATCTGCTGTGAAGCCTCTAATAACGCTTGTCTCGCTGTGTTTTTGTAGTACAGTGTTTCATTTGAATAGCAGACTTCTTTAGCTCTTTGTTTAACAAATGCCTTTCATCTGATGTAAAAAACCCCACTTTTGCTTTAAGGATATTTTCCTTTTATCCTTAGTGAGCGGAAGATTCTGATTTCTTCTGTTACATGCTGGGTACAAATTCATTTAAGTACCTGAACTAGTCTTATTCCAGTTCCTGAGTTCTAGATGGAAATCGTTCCTGGATATTATGCAAAGGGTTTCTGATTTCATTCCCATCATAGCTTTGACACTATGTTCATCCTTTTCTCTTCCATGCTTTACTTATTCAAATAGTCCCATTAAAATCGATGGGATTATTCATGTAAGTAAGGCAAGTGGGAGTTGGGTTTTAATTTGAGTGATTTTTTTCTTTACTGCGATTTAGTTGTTCTCATCATGTGTTTCAATTTCTGTAATGATTAAGCCTGTATTTTTTTCTGATTTTGAGCACCACTTTTCAGATTTGTGTTAGTTTAAAATTTGTACATATCAGTACACTTGCGTAAATATACCTAGAAATAAATTCTCCTTTCACCACTGTTTTACAGTATGTTAACAATGGCAGTTTAATTAAACTAATTACAACATTGAATACCCTATAATTTAATTCAGTTAAAATTTCTAGAAAGGCAAATTATTTCTTTCAACTTCACAGATTAAAGTAAATATACATATTCACACTAGATTCTGATCACGAAATTAGAAGTTTATCTTTCATTATCTCCTATATGTTAGCAAATTCTGGTGGTTTAGTGATAATTTTTAGATGAAGTTTAAACAAAATGTAAGTAACTTGTTTACATAGTAGTACAAGGTTAATAGGTGGCACAATAAATATAGTATAGTATTTGGAATTTACATATCATTGTAAAATTAATAAACGCATGACTTCTTAACAGTGATTGGCATTGCTTTAAAAATACTGCTATATATAGTAATGTTTATCAGTAGATAATTTTCAGAGATACTATAGGTATGTGTATAATAACTTTGGTAAAACAGATTATGAAATGCTGTGATGTATTGATGGATTGTATTTTTCTACTGTCCTTCTTGCATTTGTAATGTAGATTCTCTTTATTTAACTTGCGTGGTTTGCAGATTGGAAGCAGAGCCAAATTACAGGGCAATCAAATAGGGTAAGAGAGTGAAACTGCATTGAAAGCAGAGTTGAATGAAATTCCAAAATTATTTTAAGAGTGTGTTCTGCAAATTCTGATTTCATAATATGTTTTTCACTTCAGAAAGAAGACATTGCTCTGCCTGTGTGACAGGAATACCTGCTATTTGAATGCTGCGTCTAGATCATAGAAAGTACAAATATATCCTGCTTTGGTATGATGGTGATTAAAGGGTGTTGCCATCCTGAGTTTGCCAGTGCATAGCAGAGTTTACAAAAAGCTTTGCCTTGTTTTTTGGTATATTTCTTACAGACAGTTCACACTTCAGTAGCAGGATGTAAAAGTAAAAAGAAAAGAAAAAGAGGAATTATGAAATGTGAACTAAATTCTACTGTTGCATAAAAAAGCATACTATATACTGACCAGCTGAATGTTACATAGATAGACGTTCTCTGAGGCTAATCCTGTGTTTAATGACCAACCCAAGCACCTTGGGGCTTCAGGGCCTATATTTAATTTACTATTTGTACCTGTCCTTTTGTTTCTGTAAAGTGATACATTTGAAATGCTTTTATTGTATCTGTTTGCTTAATTTAAGAGGCAACATTTACTTGAAAGCAAACTTAAAGCTACTGAAAGCAAGCAGCAGTCTTCTCCTGAGGTGAATGGAATCCTCTCTCAGCTAATTAGACTTTACCTCATTTTCCCGGCAGTCTTACAATTGAATTATTCAAAATTGCATCTCTTTATTGCATGTTGCCAAATTCCAAGGTGAGAAAATATTAAGATAATGAACAAATATTTATGAAAATTTATTACCCTTTATGTGTAAGAAGAACACTTTCTGTTAAGATTAGTAAATCTGATAAAACACGCGTTATAGTAGAACTGGACAGAAGATGATTTGAAACTGAAATAAATATATGACATTTTTGAACAGGCAAATACTGATGGTGGGAGACAGGTATACATGTATATGTGGGTTGTATTCATGTGCAAAAAATTATAAAATGCTGAAATGCTTTGGGTTTTGGTGCTTTTTCAGTGAACACTGAATGAAAAAAGAACTTAAGAATGTGAAATATTTTACTAATTCTATTTGCATTTAAGTTTTAAAAATCTCTTATTGCTTGAAACTGAAGTTAACTTTTTAAATTATTTATGGTAGCAATAATGCATGTTTTTGTTATTGAACTGTATCTCTATAGTTGATCTACTGAACAAAATCCTCCCTCAGCTAATTATAACTTACAGTATTTTCCCAGCAGTCTTACAATCAAATTATTCAAAATTGCATTTCTTTATTGCATATTGCTAAAACCCAAGACAAGCAAGCATCAAGATAATAAACAATTATTTATTGCGAATTATTACCTAATATATAAGATTAACAGCTTGTAACTATTAAGATTAATACATGTGGTAAACTGTATTTATTATACTTATTTTGTAGCAAATATCTTTGTATAAAACATATGTTTATGTATTGCAATTAATGAGAAAAAGTGTAAGATTAACAATTTAAGCTGTGTTTTGTTCTTAGATTTATGCACACTGTAAAATTTATTTATTGCACTTATTAAAAGTATTTAATGATGGACTTTTAGATGCTATATTTTTAATGTGCAAATATAAACTAAAGGAGTGTTAAATTACAAAATGGAAAATTGTAACTGAAGTCAAAGGATCTAACTATTTTCTGCTGTAAATCTACTTTAAAATGATCATCATTGGAATTGCAGAATCCTTAAATTGTGGCCTTTATAGTACATAATGAGTTGTGATGAGTTTTCCTTTTTAAAGGCTTTTTTCATCATTAGAACTAAACTCAACATCTTGCTCTTAAAGATAAATGTAGCTCATAGTATAAACATTGGAATCATATCTTTTTATGATGAGAAGTTAAAATAACATTTCTGAGAGGAAAGAGAGAGCAAAACCAGACAACTCGCGATGCACTGCAAGGAAGAAACTGAATTTAAAAATGAGGCTTCTGCTTTGTCTTTGGAGAAGAGCTACTGCTGCAATCACATACATTGCGCAGGTTGACTGAGAAGATGTTTTAACGCTCTTTTATTCTGGAGAGACTTCTTTGGTCAAAGTACTTCTAAACTAATCTTTGCTTTTGCACAAGTATAATATTTTCTAGCATCTTTTATGCTTTCTTAATTTTTCTAGGAAATTTTTACTGCTTCAATCTGTCAGTAATTAGGCTCTGGTATAATATGTTTTCTTAGCATTTTGTTTTAGAAAATATTGATATATTATGAGTATGTTCAAAACCTATTTATATGCTGGGTTTTTTGTAAAGAAACTGTTTTTGGGGAAAAGAGTCTGTCTACTTCTGCTTCCTCCTATGTGACAATGCTTAGAACCAGGCATTCAGAGTGTACTTAATGATGTAATTACAAGAAACAAGTGATGAGATTTCATCGTGATTTCATACTTAAGCAAACAACCATGTACATAAGCAGGTTGGATAGGGGAAAAAAACCACATTGCATTTACAAGTTCTTTTTTGTGTGGTGTTTTTCTTTTTTTTAAAGTTTTGTGTGAATGGGATTGAGTCTCATTAAATGCTATACAGACAGTATTTCTCAAAAACTAAAATGAAATTTTTATTTCACTAATTAGGTATTAAATAGATTTTTTTAAAAGAATATTCAAAAAGTATCACAGCATAAAGAGAAGGAATTAATGACAATGGCAAGCTGTGTATTTTTAATTTTTATTTTTTAGGTGTTCTAAGCAGTTACTCTATTACTTTTAATCATTCTGGGTTTAAATAACTTTACTAGGTTGGACTTGAAATATTGAGTTACAAGTGTATTTTAAATCAGGTAAAAATATGGTTAAGACTCTTATGATAACTATAGTAATTTGTAATGAGAATCAAGTAAAAATATTTTGTTAAAAGCAGAGAAAACTGAACTGAAAATGTGGTGGGATTTTTTTGGTTAAGTTTTCTGGAACATAAGAAAAATGTCTCTTACTTTTTCCTTACAAAATGGATTTTAGTATTCTGTTTTAAATGCATTAAAACACTGATGTACTGAGGAGTTCTGCTTATTGTTGTGTAGGTGTTGCTCCTTTTAAAAAAAATCAATCAGTTTTTCTCTAGATATAATTTATTATTATACAGTCATTCAACGAGATTTTTCATCACAGTGCTAATATGAGAAACTGATCTTGTTTCAGTTGTAGTCAAAAGGCTCTCTGATTTTATTATTTTTTTTATTCTTCATTTGTTATAAACACAGATGTGAGTCTAAAAATGCCTACCAAAATACGTAACATGCTCTGAGGTTATTTTAAAGGCTTACGTTCTTAGTATGATGCTTCAGTTCTAAAACACTGACCTTAGTTTGCTAATTTTGAAGTAGTAAAGATTCTGTATATTATATTATCTGCACATCTATGGAACTCTAGAAATATTTGGTCTAAATTCCTGAAGGTGATTTTACTACTCAGGAATTTAAATGGTCTGATTTGGGATGTGTGTGGCTAGCTGAAATTTCCTGAAGTGGGAATCAGTACTCTAGTGCTCCCTCCCACCTTCAAATTTATGATCATGAGAATAACTATTCTGCAGCAGACAGAAAGCCTTCTAGGACACTGTCCTTTTTGTGACATTGGCCAATAAAGGATTTAGAGGGAAGGAGTGGAAGTAGCAGAGCAAAAGTAGGGTTATATTTTCCTAAATTTGTGCTCCCTGTTTCTGGAAGCCTACAATTTATGACCTATACTTTTATACTTCTCATTATCCTTGTTTCTTGTCTCCAGTGCCCTCTTTAGTTCTATTATCCTTTTTTGAGAAATAGTTACCAGAATGCACTCGGGTTTAAAGAGGTAGGCAGTCACAGTCTCTGCTGAGGCAGGGCAAAATGGCTTAAGATCACAACAGAGCTCAGTCCTTCATTGGCGTAAGTTCCCATAGCTACCATCTGTGACTGGTGTTTTGTAGGCAAATACCCTCACAGCTCAAGCTCAAGCTGGGACTGTCAGAGACTGGTATCAGAATTACTGAGCTATAATTAGGCCCATGATGCTCCTCTTCCTAGCGTCATCCTTCACAGGGCAGAACTCAGACTCAGGAAAGACCCTGACATTATGATCAATTAGCAAAAATGAATTTGTGTTTGCGTGTCTAGCCTTGGCACTAGTAGTGAGAGGTCCTGACTTACTTTGAAGTTGTAGCTATATAACACCTCACAGGATGAGGTTTAGTAGTTGCAGAATTGAATACAGAAATTTCAAAAGTCACATTTTAGACAAGTCCCCTGATTCTATATTCATTATATCTGTTTTTTTTATTTGAGATTAACTTGACTGTGACGTTTCTGGAATTGTACTTCATTGATGTGAGAACAAAACAACTAACTTTTGCAGCTGATCTGTGAAAAGACATTATCATTAGGCCATCTGGAAAAAAAGCAGTTTTAGGTCTTGAACAGTGGCTAAGAGCTCTTTTTTGAAGAATAGATTTCTTGTGATTGCCACATGATAGTGACAGTGCATTACAAAAAAAAAAAGTGCTGAAACAAGTAGGGTTTTATAGCACCATTTATATTCTAGGTTTATTTCTGCAATAATTTAATCTTTTTCCTACTTTGCAATTTCTTTGTGCTAGTAAAGGTTTATATAGCTTTGGAGACAGTGCTACCTGGAATGTTAACTCTGACTGGATTACTACAAAAAAAACACAACAGCAGAAAGAAATTAGCTATTTAAAAATAATATCAAGCTGAATAAATGACACATGCAATTTATATGAAGTTTCAATTTTTGTGACATCAAAGCAATGTAGACAAAATAGTATTAGGGAGCTTACTGTATTTCAGTGTCGTGTTGTGTCCCGTCCCCCCCACCTTCTTTTTCCCCCTTTATTATTTCTCAGTGTTTCTTTTTCCTTCTGCCTATGAGGTACTATATACTTTGACAGATGTGAGTCCATGACAACAGAGTATGAATTTGGGAAAACTTTTACAAGTTCTCATCAGGTAATGTTTATTGATCAGGCGTTCTCATTGTACTGTTTAGAAAATCCAGGCAAAAAATACAGCTCAGATGTGCTTGATTTTTTTTTCTTAAAAAAAATCAGAAATAGATTACAAAACACCACCCAAACAACAAAACCCAAACAACTCATACTTTATTTAAAATGGTTTGGGAGAGAGTCCTCTTCAGCGTTTCCACAAACTGTACCATCAGATGCGTTGTTCATGTGGTAGCTGGAAACTTGTAGCTTGATTGAAAAAATTTTAGAAAAGACACCTAAAAAAAATCTGAACACCCTAATGGGTGTATTTATCTTCTCCTGTCAAATAGGATGGGAGTGCAAAGCTAAGTTCATTTACAGAGGACAAAAACTAACTAAAGATGATTTGAACTGAAAGTCATAAGGGTAGTTCTGCAAACATCACAGAACAACCAATAATGAATTGTGCTGTAAAACTATTTGTCCACACCAAAAATTAAATACTAGATTTACTTGTAGTGCAGGCACTAGGAGTGCACAGTAAACAGCAAAGAAACAGTTCTGCTCGTCCTGCTGAGTTCTTTATGTATTTACTAATCAGTACTTTCTATGTTGTGAGAAAAGAAATGTAGTGACCAACTGGAGAGCGGTGTGGGAGGTGGTGTGGGGTTGTGTTGGGTTTTTTTTAATGTATCCCATGCATGTTTTCTAGTACAAATGGCCCCTTGTATTTTGGATGTAGCCCTTGGAGGAATATGTTGATGCAGAATATTCTACTCAGCTGAGCCTATATCTGAATCATAAACTTTCACAATGGATTTTTGATTGTCTGCAAGCAGACTGTGGTCTAATGGTGATATTTTCCTGTGGTGTACGGTGGGGTTGTTTTTTTGTTTTTAAAATGCATGCATATTTTTAATATACAAGACATACTTTAAAATATTGTTTTTCCATGTGCTGCTCTAAATGCATACATTCCACATATTGCATGCAGGGATTTTTTTGTTGTTGTTCTTGAGGAAAAGTATTATTTAGTGGTATTTATAAGTACTTCAGGAAATCTCAGGCAGAACAGATGGAATTATAAAGCCCTTGAAAGAAATACACTTGCTCCTAAATGGTGATGGATTATGAATATGAAAGGGATTGGTTTAAGAAAGTGTGAATGAGAAGGGATGTGACCAATAATGTATTATTTCTATTTAGATGGGTCCCAGAATATGAAAAAAATCTAAGGATCCATGATGACAGAGTGTGATATTACTTGGTCGTAACACTGGGGTAATAGCCACTGTTCTTTATGCAGTTTTACAGTACGAGAGACAATATTTGTTTGAATATTAGATGATGGCCAGATTCAAACAATTTTTTTTCCACTCAAGTAATGTGTACCTTGTGATTACAGTTACATCTTATCAAAAGGCCCCATACAAGTGCACCAAAAATAGATTTTTTTTTTTCAACTGTGAACCATGTGTAGATTCTTTCTGAAAGTGTGGCTTGCTTCTTTTTATATTTTTATAGTGCTTTCCTAAGCTCAAAACTGTATGGGTTTCAGTGCCAGAAGTATAGGTGTGCTTTTATTTCTTCATTGAACACAACTAGGGCTCAGGCCTAAGTTTTTTGTATTGGACTTCTCAATAATAATATATAAGTTATCTGTAGATATTATTCAAGTATTTTGTGGTCTACCCAATGATTTTCAAGTTTGGATTTGGTGGATTTGGATATAATTTTTCTGTATTATCTATTAATGTTTTACAGTTTTCATTTGAGCCTTGAAATACTCTACTTCAATACTAACCTTACAAAATTGTCCTGAAATTTTACTTTCAGGAGTCACAAAGCCTGCTTATATGTCGCATGCCCTGAAGATTGATTAAGAAACAAAGGATATTTGACAAGCTTATAAAAAATAATTATTGCCCATGGTAAATGAGTAAGTAGTATTTTGATTTGTACATAGACACTTTTGAAAACCTAGTTTAAATGTAAGGCCTTTTAAGGCAAAGCATAAAACCCCTCACAGCATGGAAAACATTGAGTTCAGGAAAATACAGCAAGAAATAATTCTGGATTTATGAAAAAAATACTTGGATTTTGGGGCAAGAAATTTCCACAAAGTTAATTTAACCAGAGGCTCACATCCTGTTCCTTATGTTTTGGTTCAATTTGTAGGTTTGTGTATTATTTTGAGGCTGTGAAAACATTCAAAAAGAACTGAAAAAAAAAATAGTCAAATCTTAGTAGTTAACTTGAATATCGGGTGCTTTGGACACAGAATTCCAGTAGAAGACTGGAGTCTGAGTGATTGTATTGCATTGTTGTTCCCTGGGAAGCAGGGGGTTTCAGATACTTTATCGCCGTAAACTCTTTTTGTCAATTAGGTCATCTTATTAATAATGCTTCTTCCTGATTATTGTACCTTCTGCAGGCAGTAGGCTTCACTGAACAAACCATCTTTACTCTTTTTCCCGTGCTGCTTGGTTCTGTGGTTAGAAAATGGTGGCCATCAACCTCTGGAATTTGTGGGAATTAGAATAAGGTTATTAAGACACTTACCTTAGATTTACTTTCTCATTATTGGATAGATTATATTGGTAGATTACAAATACTTATCTTTTTGCTGTTTAAAGTGTGATAAGGAGCATTTAAGGGTTTGTGTTTGCACAGGGATTGAGTTATGCTTAGCCTGGGAAAACAGACTCGAATAAGAAAAAAACCTTCATGCCTTCATGGCACTAAGGCTAAGCTTGAGAACTTATGATTTCTTATAATTATACAGATTATCCTACCTATCTAAATACATGACATTAGCATTTTAGTGTACAAAAAGTAGTCCTTCCTGCCTGCAACTCACAAGTGTTTTTTGAAAAAACTAAAGCTGATGGTG
>VXBO01010761.1:228033-239952 GCA_013400135.1 Rhinoptilus africanus | reverse complement strand
CCGGGATCCTCCCTGCCCCCGGATGCTCCCTGCCTCAGGAGGCTGCCTGCCTTGCGATGCTTGCTGCCCTAGGATGACCACTACCTCGGGATGCTCCCTGCCCCAGGATGATCCCTGCCTCGGGGCGCTCACTGCTTTGGGATGCTCTCTGCCTTGGAATGCTCCCTGCTTTGGGATGCTTGCTGCCCCAGGATGCTGCTTGCCTTGGGATACTCCCTGCTTTGTGATGCTTGCTGCCCTGGGATGCCCACTACCTCGGGATGCTCTCTGCCCCAGGATGATCTCTGCCTCAGGGTGCCTGCCCCAGGATGCTGCCTGCCTTGGGATGCTCCCTGCTTTGGGACGCCCACCACCTCGGGATGCTCCCTGCCCCAGGATGATCCCTTCCTGGGAGTGCTCCCTGCCTCGGGATGCTGCCAGCCCCAGGAGGCTGCCTGCCCTGGGATGCTCCCTTCCTTGAGATGCTTGCTGCCCTGGGATGCTCCCTTCCTGACATGCTGCCTGCCTTGGGATGCTGCCTTCCCTGCGATGCTCCCTGCTTTGGGACGCTCACTGTCTCGGGATGCTCCCTGCCCTGGGATGCTGTTACCTTGGGATAACTGCTGCCCTGGGATGCTCGCTGCACGCTGGGATGGAGCCGCCTAAGGGAGCGCAGCGCTGAAGGGCTTCCAGAAATACCTCCGTTCCTTTCCTTCGCACGGTGAGGTCTCATTGAACACCTCGTGCTCGGTACCTCTGGCGCAGAGTCGCTGACCTGGGGCGGGACGGCACCAAGCCAAGGCTCCCCAGTCCCAGAGCGGGGGGTGTCGCCGTCCTCACCGGGCCTGTGGCAACTGGAGCGGCCCCCGGGAGCGTGCCAACGGTAGGAAGTTTCCCTAAAAATGCAGCTGGTGTTATTAACGATATGTAAGCAACAGCATAGTTCAGGCAGAAATAGTGGTGGTTTTTTTTTTCTGGGCAAAATGTAACAGTGAGAAATGTTCCTCTTTCCGCTGGTGTTGGGTCGGTCGGGTGTTCCTGCGGGTTCCGTGTTCCCTCAGAACGGACACCTTGTTTAGGGAGAAGTGGGGGCAAGGGCATCAAAGTAGGTTAAAAGGTGGTTAAAAGCGAACTACCGAGCTTTAGTGCTTTAGAAAGGGTTTCAGTGAAGAGCTGGAGCTGATGCCGTGATGGCGAATCCATAGGTACGCAAAACCTACCGTGTGTTGCCCTTGTGTTTTCAACTGAGATTTCACAGCGATAAGCGTGCACAAACATGCACCATCTCCTCTCGGTGAACACCTCCTGTACTTCCTCTGCCTCGTACTTACCCGGACAGTGTCCTTTTCATTTTCTTTAACCTGTGCGCGGCGATGCCATTTTCCCTCATCGACGTGCAATCTGGAGGGTTTTTTTCTTCTTAAATTTTTCTTTCTCCCCACATGCCTTTGCTCTAAGCCGAAGGTTATCTCTCATTCTTTTCTCTTATTTCACTCTGATCACCACGTTTATGCTCTGCTTCACTCGTGCGATGCTGCAGGAATCGTCTAGCACTTACTGAAGTAAACCACTGATTAAAATTATTTGAAGCGAGACTGTTTTTGCCCGTTGACTCAAGTTTGGGTAGAGTTTTGCTGTCAGAAAGCAAGCCGTCTGAAGGATGTTTATGCAGTCACCAGGCAATTTCAGTTTATTGGAAGGCAGAGCATTTACTTGAAGAACCTTGGTGCTGTGATTGCTCATCCTTGCAGTTACTAATCACCTACGGAAGGCACCGCGTGAAGTGGCTTGTGTAAAGTGGAGGCATTGCAGCACAGCTTCACGTTTCGGGCTGAAAACCATCCAGATTTAAATAAAACAAGGTGTTAATACGCATTTTGGCAAATCTTACGTATTTCATATTCACCTCGGATATCAATTCACTTGAAAAGAATGGATCCCACCTTGTTATATAAAAAAAACCCTAAAATAACTTTTTGTTGTTGTTTTTATATTAACATACTTGCAGCACGGATGATGTTGTGCAATGCATCCCCATAAAAGTGCCCCTCCATCCAAGACGGCACAAAAAGCAGTACGGATTTAAAATTTCACTTTACAGTAGTTTGTTTCCAATACGGCCCCAAGTTATTAAAATAGCTGATGCCTGTGAGAGGTCAGGAGTTATAGGCGATATTGTCGCTGTATTCACTTCTGAAGCATCCAATATATCCAATATATCCTTAGAGCTCCTGTGGTTCTGCAGGGGAAGGGCAAAAAAATGAAATAGTTGTTAACGCTGGTTGCAAATTGTATGGGAAAATACTGAGCTTAGTTCAGGCTGAGCTTGAATAATTTGTGTAAAATGTTTGTACTCTTCCAGTACCAGAGCGTGGGTTTTGTCTAATAAGTCTAGACATGGCATAGGTTCCCATTCCAACCGAATTTCCGGGTGATCCTGTGGAGTTTCAAACATTCCAAAGCTGGTTTGTTTGGCTGTGCCGTTAACAGGGTGCTTACCGCAGCTTCGTCCGTCAGGGTAGAGTTAATTAGTCAGAAATAAGCTGGGTGGGATGGCGTTCCTTTTGGAAAGCAGTCGAAAGAAACTGTAAGGTTGCCAGTTCCCAAAGCCTTATCCAAAATTTTATGTGTAAGACTCAAGTTTGGGAACCTTGAGACTGCACTAGCCCTCTGAGGTGAGACCAGTTCGTTCGGAGCTGGGGTCACCTGGGCAAAACGGGAGCACAGACCGGATGAAGAGCACACGAGGATGCTCTCAGGGGGCAGGAATGGGGCTGCTCCAGCCCAAAGAGGGTGCGGGATTTTGGGAGTGCGTGGGTTGTGCCGGAGCCAGGCATGGAAACCATGGCTTGGGGAGAAACCATAGCCTGGGGAGAAAGAAAGAGCCTGAGGGGTACTGAGGGTTTGGTCTTGTCCTTCCCAGAGAGTTCCTTGGTTCTGGGCGTTGGGAGGGAAGGGAGCAAATATTTATTTCCCTAAAGCACAGAGCTGTCTGGTTTTAAAGCACGGAGTTTTAAAGCACCCTGCCATTCCCCCGGCTCCCGCGCCTGCCTCGAGGGACAACCAGCTAAAAACCAGCCACTGCTTTGGACCCAGTCTTGAGAGTCACAACTCAGCAATGTTAGCAGAGAATGTTAATTCTAAAGGTCTCAGGAAATAAGGAATTCCCATTTTCTGAGGCTGTAAGTTAGTAAAATAAAAATATCTGTAAATTATTTTCCCACTTTTCAGGAACTGGTAAAAGGTATTTTTTTCCCTATAGGGAGAAAAATTTTATTTGCATGGATCACGCCTGCAGTAATTTGGTTGTTGGTGCACTTCACAGGAGGTAAGATACTCTATTTTTTTTTTCCTACGTGGCAATTAATACTTAAAAGAAGCACTGAGGCTAATTAGTTGGGTTTTTTTCTGTGGGGTGTGCTAGTAGACATCTTTCTTATTAGGGAGAGCTAAATCTGATGCTCCGTCAGAGGAGGGACACGGAGCTGCTGGGGGGGCTGGAGCCCCTCTGCTGTGGGGACAGGCTGAGAGAGCTGGGGGGGGTCAGCCTGGAGAAGAGAAGGCTCCGGGGAGACCTTCCAGCCCCTTCCCGGCCCTCAAGGGGCTCCAGGAAAGCTGGGGAGGGACTCTGGAGCAGGGAGGGGAGCCATGGGACGAGGGGGAAGGGCTTTACACTGGAAGAGGGGAGATGGAGATGAGGTATCAGGAAGAAATTTTTCACTCCAAGGGGTGTGAGACCCTGTCCCAGGTTTCCCAGAGAAGCTGTGGCTGCCCCATCCCTGGAGGGGTTCAAGGCCAGGTTGGACGGGGCTTGGAGCAGCCTGGGCTGGTGGGAGGTGTCCCTGCCCAGGGCAGGGGGGGCACTGGGGGGGCTTTAAGGTCCCTTCCCACCCAAACCAGTCTGGGATTCTATGACACATGAGAAACCACTTGCACAGTTAGCTTCCACAGAGACTGTCAGAACTCACAAGTCAGGAGAAACTGTGCTCCGTCATTTTCCCATACCTTCTGGAGTGTCCTGGAGTCTGCCAGTGAGCGCCTGCTCTCCCACGCTGAGCCCAGGATCTCCTGTCCCCGTCTGTCCTGTGCCGCTTGGAAAAGACAGTAACAAGCGTCTCTGCAAGTCAGAGAATATCTCGCTTGTCTCTTCAGCAGAGCCGTACCTGCCACTGCCTCCCTGAGGCTCAGCCACCCCCTTAAACCACGGTGAAAAAAGACTTCTGACGGCTTTTGTCTGGGGTTGTGCTTTTTTTCTGTGACGGCCGGTAGCCAGCCTGTGGTTGCTGGCCCCAGTTATCGCACGGGTGAAGACTGGGCACAGCAACACCCCACGAGCTGCCAGCCAGAGGCAGGAATTCTGTGGCGTAACCTTAGGGAGACTCTTCCCCCAGCACAGCGTGGCCTACGAGATGATGCATCCAGATTAGTTTTTCCCTTTCTTTTGCAGAAGAGTGCATTAAAGGCAATGTGACGGCTCACAGACCTCCCCGTGCCACCACAGAAATGTGTGACAAAGGGAACATGACGGCCAGCACGACTTCTCCCGTCCGGCAGGGAACCGGCGTCTCCCTCTCCTGCCAGCTCAAAGCCCCCCAACGCGCCACGCGCTGCAGGATAGCTCTTTTCCTTAACAGCTCCGAGCTAATTAGCAGTTACGGCAGTGCAGTAAGCACCGAGTTTCTGCTCCTTACATACGGCAAACACACGTTTACGTGCAAAACATTTTGCCAATCCGGGATAAAGCTCATTTGTGGAGTCGTGTTAGAATCCGGAAGTAAGGAGAATTTAATTATTTCTTGTTCTTCAGCGTTTCCTCTGGTGCCTCTGAGACATGTGTTAGAAACTAGCAGTGGGCGGTCTTTTCCAGAAAAGGTGCTGTCTTCTAGCGGCTCTTTGCATTTAAAATAATCCTGGCTGTGACTGTGCAGATCTGTTACTGATGCTAAACAAAACTGCCTGCTCAGAGCAAATGCCATACACTCCTCTTCTACCCCTGACACCCAGCAGTCTCTCCAGGACACAGGGCACTTGCGAGAAAAATTCTAAATTTTAGATTTTCTTCCAGCCTGACGAGATGATGCCGACGCAGCAGTCGTCTGCTGCAGCAGTGCTGCCTTTTTTCTCTTTATTTTTAATAAGAATAACGGTTGATTGCTTCAAACGAAGCTTGTGGTGCCCAGCTGGAGAGCTGTAAAGCACTTGTATTGGTCGGACACCCTTGTAAGGTCACTGGGGTTTCGCTCAAGTCTCAGAGATCTCAATGGGCTGCAGAGATCACAGACTCGGCTGTTTTCCCATATGAAAATTACTAGCCGGAATATTTTGGCTAGAAATTCTTTAACAAAACCCACAAAACAATCAAAAAGCCAAACCTAGCATTTCATAAAAAATAAAAAAAGAGGAAGAAACTGTTAAGAGTATCTGTTTAAGATCCTCCAGATGAGCCAAGAAACGTGTCGTGTATCCAGTATGGGACAGACGGCCATCCCACCTGCACCTGGGATAAAGGAAGGCTCCCCCACATCAGCACGACATATGTAATACAGTAAGTAATGCAGGAAAGCAGGTTCTTTAATACCTATCATTGTATCTTCAAGTTCTTAGGGTTTTTAAAAATTTTTATCCCATTTATTGAATATTTACCCATCTCAAAGCACACGAAGGAAGTGGTTTATGAACAAACAAGTAACAAGAGATAGGACAAGAGGAAACAGCCTCAAGTTCCGCCAGGGGAGGTTTAGGATGGATATTAGGGAAAATTTCTTCCCCAAAAGGGTTATCGAGCGTTGGCAGAGGCTGCCCAGGGCAGTGGTGGAGTCGCCACCCCTGGGGGTATTTAAAAGCCGGGCAGATGCGGTGCTGAGGGACATGGGGCAGTGGGGGTTTGTCAATGTTAGGTTGGTGGCTGGACTTGATGCTCTGAAAGGTCCTTTCCAACCCAAACAATTCTATGACTCTATAATTCTATGAAAAAGCAGTGTAACACCTTCACTACCGAATTGGCTAGGGGATTATTTCCTACCATGACGGTGTTTAAGCAGATCGTTCAAGGGGCAGACGACCTGCCTGCCTTTCAGCGCAGCCGTCCTCCCTTGAAAGCTAAAGCTAACCTGCAGGGGAGGTGCCAGCAGAGCCCCCACGGGACCTGAGCCGTGTCCCGACGCAGCCAGGGTTTATCTGTCTTGGTATAGAGGAGACTACTAACCAAGGATTTTCCTTCTGCTCCAGGCTATCAAATGGGACGGATGTCTTCTGTGTATCAGAAGAGAGTTTGAGAAAGGAGTTTGGCTCGCTGGCTCTGAGCAAGCTGAATTTTGACTCTACTTACACCCTTGTGGTTGCCGCCTCCAATGAGCTAGGAAGTGCTTTCTCACAACCACTCGTGTTCACGTTAACAGACATAGGTAAAAGCATGACTTACCGCCTCTCAGTTAGTCACAGCCCTTTAGAAAGCGTTGAAAACATTTCGAGCTCTTTCTTGTTTAAACCTCTCAGGAAAAGCATCCATCCAGCCTAACCCAGTAATCCTATTTCCCACGTAACCCAACCCCGTTCCAAGTTGTTCTGCGTATCTGAGCGCTGTTTGCTTCTTTCTGGTTGGGGTTTTTTGTGGTTTTTTTTTTGTTATTGTTGTTTTTTTTTTCTGCTTAGTGAAACCACATCCTCCCAACTTTTCGGTGGAATTTGAAGATTCGGCGACCAACTGCACCCTTTCCTGGCAGGCTGAAGCCCGGGCGCAGCACTGCAGGCTGAGATACCGCCCGCTCAGCAGGCACGGCTGGAGCACGGTAACCCTCTCCTGAGCAGCTTCCACCCCTGCAGGTTGCTTTAATATCGTTATTTCTTACTAGAATCACCCTTGGCCAAATCTGCCTTTCTCTGCTCTTTAACAAAGGAAAACTATTGCCTACTGGTCAAAACTGACCATTGGTCTAAAACTGAACGAAGGTAAAACACTCATCCCATACGAAAGCACGTGCACGAGTATTTCCCTTTACATCCAGTGTCTCTGTGATGCACGGAAGGATCAGGGGTTCTCTTTGACCCACCACTTTATCGGAATATGGTCCTACTCCCCCGCTGGAGCTCGCGGCTCCAGGCTGCAATTTCCATACCTTTGCGCCTTCCACAGTGCTGGCTGGAAATCTTAGCTCTTATTTTAAGCTGCAAAAGAAACGTATTGCTTGAAGTTGAGTAAAACACGTGAACAGAGAATTTCTTACCGTCGCATAATTAAACGAGGGATTTTTCTGTGGAAGAACCGCAAGCCTGACGATCTTTTGCATCATTCTTTGAGTTATTAAAGTCGCCCCAGATCGGGGGTTTCCCCGTGGGTTTTTAGAGACGTGTTTTGGCTGGCTGGGCTGCCTTTGGGCATTAGTGATTCATTCTCTCACTGCCTTCAACCCCTATTTCCTCGCGGGTTTAACACGATGTGTCCTTTGCCGTTGTTAAAGGTTGAAAGCTTAAGGAGTGAGAAATGCGGTTTTTACGGTCTGGAGCCTCACACAGACTACGAGTTCCAGGGCAGCTGTAGGATTCACCCCGAGCGAGGGCTGTGGAGCAACTGGCGGACCAAGCGGACCCGGACGCCAGAAGCAGGTACCTCCTGCACTAAACTTGTGTCTGACCTTTGCCTGCGAGAGGAAAGTTCGGCTGACAGAGTCAGAACGCTGCCGGGTTTCTGCCGGTTGGTTTGCAGCGTCTCCTTAGATCCAGACGCAAAGCCGATGGGGGAGTAACTTCTGGAAGAGAAGCGCTGTTGTAATGAACAAAAATTGAAGCTTCCCACTGCAAAACAGGAATTTTGAGAGTTCACTGAAAAGGTCTGAAGGATATATATTTTTTTTTTTTGAAGGCTGGGGGAATTTTTCCCAGATTGCCCGGAGCTGTAGTGGCCTCCTGCATCGTGGCACAGCTGGAAAAGGCAGAGAGAGGTTGTGCAGCTCAGCCGGGGGAAGAAAAACCCTCTGTATTGGTTCATATCTAAGCGTTTTACCGAACTCCTGCAACAACCCCGTGCTCAGGTGGGGACGGCGGCCACCTCGCCCTTTGGTGCCGACGACCCACGGCTTGGTTCATCCCACATGCCGTGGGCCCTTCAGCTCGCCCAACAGCTTGCTGAGAAGTTGGGTGAATTGGCCAGGAAACGGCCCGGACTCTCCCCGTTTTGCTGACACTGGCAGGTTTTAACAAAATACTTTCATTTTGCCAAGTCATCTTTTCCCAAGTAGAGAAACTGTCTCCCTTGGTGACGCCTCCGCTATGCCACGGAGCGGCTGGAGACCTGGGTAGCCTCAGCAGAGCAGGACCTGGCCAGGCGTTCAGGAGAGAGATTCCCACCAGGAATTTGGTGAGCAAAGAGCAGGCTCCAGGGACGCGTGGCGCCAACCCGAGTGCACTCCCATTAGCTCCTGCCACCGCTCATTTTGGCTGCCGTGGCCGGACCCGCCTGCCTGCCTTCGCCCTGAGCTGCACAAACTCACAGGCTGCAGAACCTGCAGCTCTTAGGAGAGCAGAAAACTTCTCAGAAGTTTGTGTCTCAACAAAGATGTGTCAGCTGCTTTGGCATCCCCTCCTTTCATCTCCTCCTTGGCTTTCAGTGCTCTTTTTTTGTGAATTACTATAAGCTCTTCAGGCCGGTGCCGTTATTACTCACGCTATTTACCACTACTGACAGCACCAGTTTCTGTAAGCAGCATTGATTGATGCAAAAGGTGTGAACTTTTCCTTCCCTCCCCCACCTTCCTCTCAACAGTTTTCTCAACCTCCTCACTGCACCCTGGCTCGCTACGGCATCTGTGCTCGCCACCCCTCTACCCAGCCGCTGCTACAAAATGAGAATCTTTTCAGATAACCACGGAGCATTTTCTGTCCCCAGACTGGTGACAGCAAGGAGAGGCTGCAAACGAGAAGCTCTGGGTACACCATGGCTGCCCTTCTTTGAAGGAACTGAAGTTCCAGCTTNCCCTTCCCACCCAAACCATGCCGGGATTCTATGACGCTACAAGTGAGTGTGGCCTTCCGCAGGTTCAGGAGTGTACCTTCTCAATGGGATAACGCTTTTCCTGTTTCTCTAAGCCTGACCCGCCACAAAACCTGCTCTATGCAAGCACTGTTCATACGTGAGCGCTTTTTTTTTCTTTCCCCAGCCAATTTGTGTGGTTCAGGTGTGAAATGAACTTTAAAATCCAGGCTGGAGTCCAACAGACGCAATCCTGTGGTTTATGTTTTCCTGCTTTGAGCTTGCCCCTTCCTTCCTCCCTCACAGCGAGAGTGCCCTGGTTTTATTTCTTCCATCAAGTCCTGCCTCTTATTTCTTTTCCAGTCACTATTTGCAGTTAATACAGGACAAATAGCTCTTAACATTGCTGGCTCCGAGGATTTTTTCTCCCTTTGAACTTAGCAAATAGCAGGCAGCCCCGTCCCGGCTGGGGCTGTCAAACAGCTGCCTGCTGCTCAGGTTATTAGTAGCAATTATTATTTGAATTTGATGGGTTTATTTTGGTTCCTTGAGGAACCAGGCTTTGTTCCCTTTCTGTCACATCGGCCTTCTTTCCGTGTCTCTGATTCTGAACTGCTGGAGCACATTGTTCACCCCTTTCTGCAGCCAGAAGTTTGCTTTAAAGTTATTTTGGGAGGTTTATTCAAAACATCAAGGGTGAGAATTGTGGAAAGAATGAGGGTTTTAAGCTCCCTCTGAGGAGGTCCTACCCAGCTACCTGTTAATGGCACCCGTTGCCTACAGCCAGACAGCCAAATCCTACAGATGCAACAAACCCTGTCACCTCAAGCTGCCCCGTTTTTTAGGACTGATGTAGCCAACCCCAAGGAACTTAATTAGCCTCAACGTTTATAAAAAATGAGAGCTAATACTGTCGCTTTGATGTGTAGGCCATCCTGATTCCTGAGCGCGGGATAAAATCACCAATGGAGCGAAACCTTCCCCCGGGTTTTTGGCTTGTTCTCTTCGTAAGCTCCACCGTCAACCCAGCTGAACGACAGCAAACACAGGCTATTGCATCCTGCACCATTTCAGAGACTTTTTAAACCTTAAATTTCCTTTGTCTCAGGATTTTTACCTCCTTCGCCTGCTCAGCGTCTTGTTTCTTTGCTTCAAAACACAGCCATTAATTCTGCTCACCTTCTCCTTCCACACCAGCGCCCACCGGGCTCCTGGACGTCTGGTACCGACAGCAGGACGTGGACTCCCAGAGGCAGAACATCTCTCTTTTTTGGAAGGTAAGTTCTTTGAGTGAAAGCTGAGCAGATGAAGGGGAATTCTGGTTTCCATGTTGGCAAGAAAGGACCAAACCCAAGGAGAGCACAGGGCTTTACCAGCGCCCGGTGGCGGGGACAGGGGCCAGCTCTGCTACCCAAGGCTTGTCTCCCCTGGGGGAGTCAGCAGCTCTTTTCTACCTACAATTTCCCTTTGACATTCCCCCAAATGTCGTTGTGCTGGAAATATAACAGGTTCCCAGCACATCGCATCACCTTCACGTTCCCAGCACATCGCATCACCTTCCCTCCTCCTTTCCACAAGGCAAACTATGTCCCTCGCGATACCTCCAGAGATAACAACCTTTCTAATTCATTTCCTAATTAATATCTCCCTCTCCTGGTTCTCCGCTTCGTTGCTATTTGCCGTGGTTGCCCCAGGCGGTCAGGAGAGGGGTCGTGGGAGGCCAGGAGGACACCGTGGCCCATGATCTCCCTACGCAGGCACCGCCTGCGCCTGCTTTGGGATATGAGCTTCCTTCAGGGCTGCTTCTGCTCCGCTTTCCTTATGGGAAGGACAGAGCGATGAAGAATCAGGGAGACAGATTTATTGTCCTAGTCCTTCAAGGTGACCAAACTCCAAAATTGAAGAGCTGGAGGCAGATTGGGCAGCGGGAAGGGTCCTGTCCACGTCCTTGCTGTGGGGCTGGACGGTGGGACAAGGCTCTTGTCACACAGCAGGACGGGAGGGAATTGGTTTTCTCTTCGGGTGTGGAGCAGGGGATGGGCAAAGCACACGCAAAAGGGTTTGCGAACGGTAAAACTGCAAATCTGAAACCAGGCAAACTCACCGTCAAAAGAAATTCGGTTGTTTGGGTTGGTCTGCTGAGCAACGGCTCCTGCGAGCTGAGACCCTGCGAGGGAAATTTCAAGGAGAATTCAGATTAAAACTCAGATTAAAAATCCCACATTTCCCTGCATTACCCCCCCCGCTGAGGGGAAAAGGTTTACGCTAGGTCTGCTATCCCAGCATCCCCAGTGAAACCCAGCCCTGCTACTGGTGCCGGGTGCCGAGCTTCTCCAGTATCACCAGATCAACCCTTCAAGCCAGGCCCAAGAGGAATTTTGGGATTGTGGGGCGTTTCGCTGTAGTGGTTTTGTTTCAAAGCCAATAAGACTATCTAAATTTTAATTTATTTTTTTTTTTAACGCATGAGCGATCTTTGACGTCCAGCTTGCGATCTCTCGTTAACCTTCCCGTTACCGCTCTGCCTTCCCCCCACGCCAGCAGGCTGCAAGGGCGAGCAGAAATTCTCCTGTCGATACGTGACTCCAGCCCTTGCGGCTTTAAGACGTTTAACTTTAAGCCCTTGAACGTAACATCAGCGAAGGGGCGGCACTTTCTGTATCGAAGCGGGCTTCCTGCAGCACCATTCACCGAACGGGGGCTGCACATGGCTTTTTTTTTTTCAGTTTTCACGACAGCTACAAAACAAAAGCCTCAGACTCAGTACAACACACTTCTGTCCTTTGTTTTCATATTTTCCCCCTAACCCCAAAGAAAGCATCGCCAATCTAATTCCAGCAGGCTTCCAGGGCGGTTTTGGCACTGCGTTTGCCCCAAACCCGCTGCCAAAGTGGTTGTAAAACTGCACATATTTTCCTATTTTTAAAAGTAGTTTTTTCCCCCCCCCTCTTCTTTTTTTTTTTTTTTTGGGGGGT
>VXBO01010761.1:198367-218853 GCA_013400135.1 Rhinoptilus africanus | reverse complement strand
CCCCCCCCCCCCCCCCCCTCAGCCTCTCGCCCGAGAAGGGCACGCACTCGTGAAGACACATCCCCACGGTACCACTGCAAGCAATCCGCGCTCCCCCCTTCCACCCACAGGCCCAATAGGGACGTCACACCTGGCAGCATTTTTGGATCTACAGGCTCACAATAAAACCAGTTCTGAGCTGGTGAGCCCCTGCCCCAGGTTGCCCAGAGAAGCTGGGGCTGCCCCATCCCTGGAGGGGTTCAAGGCCAGGTTGGACGGGGCTTGGAGCAGCCTTGGCTGGTGGGAGGTGTCCCTGCCCAGGGCAGGGAGGGCACTGGGTGGCCTGTGAAAGTCCCTTCCAACCCAAACCAGTCTGTGATTCTGTGACTCTAGTTTTGAGTTATATTTTGGGATAGTATTTCAACCCAAGGACTTGCTTCCATCCTCACTGCCACTCCGAACTGGCGCGGGACACCCACGCTCCAAGTCACAGCTCAGACAGGGCGGCCGGGGAAGATGCACTTCCACGTGAAAACAGCTTTTCACAGCAGTCCACGAGCCACCTGCAGAGCAGCCGCCCCTTCCGGCATCTCCACCCAAGTCTGACAAAGGTAAACGGTGCTGCGCCGCTAAAGGGAACTGCTGCACGAAGCAGCACACAAGTAGCCACGGCCACCTCATCCCGACACGCTTCCCTCCTGCTCCGCATCGCTGCCCTGCAAACGCCACACCATCCCACCCAGCCTTACCTTCTGGTGCTTTCTTAGGAGAAAGGCCAGAAGCAAGTCTTCTCCTTGTCCGACAGACAATGGAAATCCTGCAGTCTGTGGAGTACAAATCCCAAACACAGCTGGGCCTGTGCTAATCCAAACCGCTGAACTGCAGTAAAACCAATCCCGTATCCCATTTCCCTTCCCTCTGCCCTGTAAAGAACACGCAAGTGAAATAAAACTCCCTCAGCTCTTGGTGACAACAGACCTTGGCAGCATCCTCTCACGGGTGAAGGTGAACAGCTCAAGCACACTTATCAGTAACTACAGGCACGCTCACACGCTACGGCAGGGGACCGACACGCCAAAGCAGCTTCTGCTCCCACCAACTGTCCACAAGCGAGCACGAGCACCGCTGCAGCTCACAAGGCCCCTCACACCACCAGCCACACAAAGCCTGCAAGATTTTTCTGCAAAATACCAGCTCTCCCATTCCGCTTTCTGGGTCCAGCAGCTGGTTCCGAGGTGCGGTCTCCAGCCTGGTACACAGACATCTCCTTCCCGGGAGCCCGGCCTCACGCCACCCAAAGGAAAACGTCCCACGCAGGCTTGGGTCGGGCATCCAAGACAAGGGAACTCCATTTTCACACTCTCCACACCCCATCCGGCAACCACCCTGACAAGAGGATTCCGGCTGGGCATCGCAGACAAGTCAGTGCCTCAAGTCAGACTCATATCTGAACCAAATCAGATACCTACTGCCAAAGAAAGGGAGGTTTTTTTAGAAAAAAAAAGGCAAAAGTGTACTCTACTTCGTCATTCATCTGCTTCTGCAGATTGACTTTTAACACAAGGACAACAGCAGACTAGAGCGCAGTTTCTCCTCGCTCAAGCCTCTAGACAAATTGCCACATGACAATTTACCTTCTTCACATGAAGACTTACTCCAACCTCAAGAGACAAACACCATCATTAGTAGGACAAGGACCAAACTTTTCTAACTCCTACCCGGAAGTCTCCCAGTAAGGGCAAATGAACCATTTCCCCACCGTCCGGTTACACACCCCCCCAGCTGGAGTATGACGAGCATTTCGAGCGCAGGCTGCGACCCGGCGAAGGCAGACCAGAACCGGAGCACAAAATGAAGGCAGCGTGGTCCTTGCAGTGATTTTAGGAAAGAAGCAGGTTAGCAAATGCTGGAAGTGTCAGCTTTAGGCATATGTCCTGCGTTTATTAAAACAAGAGGCGTGGCTACGCAAACCCATCTCCACGGGCAGAGAGTCATTACAGGTAAGAGCCTCAGCTCCCCCAACTGCAAACACCACATATTCACACCCGCTTCTGTCGCTTCAGAAGAATTTATGCCCTTCCCCACCCGACTAACACCTGCATTTATTAATCACTCTTGTTTCCTCCCAGCACCAGCGGCATTCCATCTGAAAGATGAACTTTCATGCTCAAACCTTGCCATCGTTGCATTCAAAAGCCAATTTGCACCACGTGCTTCTCTGTTTCTCTCCCTTTTTCTGCTGACCATCTTTTCCAAATTGTTCAGATTTTAAAAGGTTCTAGTCCTCCGGATTTGGCGTGACAGCACAAGTAGCAAGCAAGAGGACAGGAAATGTTACTAAAGAGCAAGCTCATTAGCTGTAAATAAGCTACTCGGAGGGAGACGTTTTCCCAAGGCAAAGTCCGTTCCTGGCAATGGGAACGCCTGGGCACCATCGGCACAGGCAGCTGGACCTCCTGGGGCAGAGCCTCGATGAGACACTATTAATCTAAGCGGTTTCATCTCCATGTGTTTTCATGACATTTTTAAAAGAGCATGAAAATAAACCTTTATTTCAGTTAACACCCACCAATATTCAAGATATATGTTCACAGTTTTAGTTCTTGACACAAATGGACTGAAAGAGGCAAATTTACATCTATCAGAACAGCAGACGGACCAATTGCAATTACAAGCTGTCTTGAAAAATCGGACGTGACGTGCCATTCGGGAAACTGCTCTACGCTCTAAAGCGGGAGAAGGGAAAGCTTCTGCCCGAGTCTGGCTAGCAGGGCCCCAAACGACTGACCGGCCGGCCCAGAAGTCGTCTGGAAAAAAAGCTGAGTGGCAACCAAAACAGCAAATATACAGTTTGGATAAGGGGAGGAAGGCTTATGTTACAGAGACAGCTTTTCCCTAAGTGTGTTTCTGCGTATCTAGGCATTTGTTTAATGGTATTATCCAAGGTGTCCCTAACGCCAGAATTGCACCACAGTCGACCAAACCACAAAGGGGGAGGGAAGAGGAAGAACTTGTTGCAGGGCCTCCAGCAGCCCCACACTGAGACCTGTGTAAGATCTGCTTCAAGTCCGGAGAAAACAACCATCCACCGTTTGAAAACTTGCCTCCTTCTCACAGCCCGGAACTTTAAACTATAGGTGAGTGCACTAAAAACTCTAATCCAATGGTATTAACAGTGGTTTACAACAAAAACTTTCGTAGAAAATAGTTCAGATAAAGCAAGCCAGCTAAACACAACAGTTAAGGAATTTGATATTTCATATTCAAAGGTCTCCAACACTTTTTGCCTGTCCTGTACAGCTTTTAAAAAAATAGGGCGTTACCTTTTGTTTTCTATCTACCTAGTTAAGAAACTACAAATATGTTATAAGCTGTCCAAAGTGTAAAACATTAAATAAAATGAGAAACCTGTTTCTAGTCTCCTAACAAATGCTGCAGATAAAAACCCTAAGAAACCCTCTTTCTTAGTCATTCTCTCAGCTCCTTTTGTGTCCTGAAGTGGTAATCCTGTTCACAGGGATTAAATTAAACCTACGGCAAATTTCTACAGGGTTTCTTACAATCGCACTCCGAAAAACATTCATTTGTCAGCCAGCAATCAGATCTCAAACACTACCCGAATCCAGAACAAAACTTTGACGGGGAGGTTGAGTGTTGGGGTTTCTGTTTTGCATCTTTTTGTGGTACCGCGCACAGACTGCAACATCCCCTGTCTGAGACGGTAAACCAAGAGTCCCTCCTGCCAGACCCAGCCGAGGCCTGCCGTTTTTTCCTTTGGAAGACCTGGGCTGTCAGAGCAGCGCTGTGGAGACATCAGGAACCGCTGTACTCATGTCTGACTCTGTTGCTCAATTCCAGATCCCAGACGGAGTCCAGCCGGACTCCGCAGCAGTGGCTACTGCCTTCCCTGGCCTCCCGGCTCCAGCAGCCAGGATAGGTTACTCCAATCTACAAGGTATCTTCTTAAAGAAAAAGCATTGGTAAATTTAAAATCTTTTTTTTTTTTTTTTGCCAACAAAGCAACTTGTCCTGTTGAAGGGAGGAGGGGGGAGTAAAGGTATAAAGGGTGAGTGAAAGTTGTAACACATTAATTTTAAAAACCTGCTTAGACCAATTATCCACACATCATTGCCGGATCAGTACACAGGTATTGAACTAGAAACCAATGTGCTTTGAATCTCTTTCAAGTATCTGGCATCAATTTTGTATAAAGGTTTTGTGTAAACAAACTACCAAACATAGATGAGAAATGACTGTTTTTCCAAGTCTGAAATTAAGCATTAAAACTAAAGTACTCCAGGAGTTAGTATTCCGTACAGCACTAACAGTCTGCCAAATTAAAACTTCACATATTCCAAAAGACCATGGGCTGATAAAAATCTGCTAAATAGGAATTAAGGAAACGGAAAGAGTGTGCAATAATTAAAACCCAGTTTGTAGTTTGGGGAAAACGTCTAAAATCCTGAATTAAAAAAAAACCACAAATGAAGTGAAAGCTTTTAACTGGTACACACTGTTCACACCTATATTTCAAGTTTGGAAACGCATATTTTCAAGCAGCAATACAAAAAAGTATCCATGAAGAATGCATAATCTCTGAAAAAATTATGAAAACATCCCTGCTACCATTACATTTCTAAATACAAAACTGACTACCATATTGTTGCTTCTGTGTAGCGAGAGAAGTTCATTTTCAAAACAGATAAAATTCAGTCTTTAGGTGTGAATGGTATGAATGACAGTCTCCTCTTTTTTTTTTTTTTTAATTTCTTAGTTGTTTAGGATCCTTAAGCATGCAAGCCTCGGAGAGGAAGGCCCGACGAGGGCAGGATTGGCTTATGACATCCAGTTTAGGACAGAGCTGGGAAAGCCTCTGGGTCATCTACATCAGGAGCAGAAGCACTTGACTGAAAAAGAAACATCAGAAAGTTATTCCTTCCCTCCGGCGGCATCAAGCCCTACTGCCTCTCTAATTCTTCACGCATTGACGAGTCCTTCCATTCGGCCGGCAAACGGAGCCAGGTGGTGCGACACTGTCTCCGCTCGGCAGTGGGCACGTGCTGGGACGCAGCCAGCGGGCAGGGGACAAGGTTAAGCCTCCGTCCCCACGCAGACAGACTGGGCGGACCTCGCACGGGGCAAGGGCAGGGGGGGGACTCCCTGCACCCCACACAGGGGTGGGAATTCCTCCTTTTTAAAACGACTTTAACCTCAACCCTATTCCCCAGGGAAATGCTGGGATTCCTCTTTGTACAGAGCACAGCAGAATAAGCACTCTAGTGTTGGAAAAATTACTAGAAAAGCAACTTTTTTCCCCCCTTTGATAAGCAACACTTTTTTTTTTTTAATTCCAGGGACTAGAAAGTCTCCTATACTACTTTCTGAATCAAAGCTATTTGAAGAGGCGTTATAGGCAAACAGACCATGTTTGCACATGTTTCAAGCACGAGGTTAACAAGTACATCTCTTTTTCCATTCTTAAAGCGATCCCTACGTGTGGGCTTACGCTATTCTACCACTGCATAACCATCAATTCTCACTGAGGGACACAACTCAAGTGTTACAGAAAAGGCCTGTTTGTAGCACAAATTAAGTTTCACAGGTTTAATTTTTCCCCAGTCATGAACTAGGTGTTGATAAAAAGAATTTCTGTGCCGACCTAGCCCTAGAAATTCATACATTAACCAAGAATCTCCCCAGTAATTCCCAACCGAGTTTTTTTAAAAGGCTCTGCACCACACCTAAAAAACAATGCTGCAATGAAATGCAGAAATTAAGTAATTTAAAATACTCTTCGCTTTGTCCATGAGGGATGTAGAAGAGAAGTAGTGTAGGAAGAGCCAGGATAGTGGAATTTCCTGTAAACATACTCGTTTGTCAAGAGATGCATTTAAACCATTCCAGTAAGTTGTATCAGCACCTACAGGCAAGACTAAGACACTGCAGAAGTACCCAAACTAGAATTAAAAGGTAATAGCAGGGTCTTAAGCCTGTAGCTTTAGTATCTCCGGTTGCTCGTTACACAAAAGCAGAAAGCCTGCCCAAAAAGCCAGGCCACTGCAGGAGGGAGTTACAGCCCCGCAAGAGGAGAGCCTTGTTCACAGGTAAGGCAAGTGCCAGCAGAGATCACCAACCTGGTTGGGTGTGTGGATCACGTCAAACTCCTTAACCAACTGGAAGGAAAGAAACAAAGTCAACAGAAAATAAGGCACAGAGAAGTTTTTAACTACTTCACGACAGCATTCTTCAAGAAGCAAGATGCCACGTCAGTGAAACAACTCAGAGCAAACACCACCGCTATTAATTTCAATCCCTTAAAAATTTTCTTATATTGGTATCAAGAGAGAGTTTTCCAACTAATAAGCCTAAAACTTAAAGTGACCCAGTGTAAAAGAAAACACAAAGTCAGTGTCCTAGAAGAGACAAAAAGGAGCAAAGCTGGGTGATGTGAAGAAAGCCACACCACGCAGACCAAACATGTTTTCTAGGGAGTAACAATTTGATACGATGCATTTAAGCTGAGTAAGCGATCCATATTAAATCACGTCTTTCCTGTAGCTATACTACGATACTTCAACTCTACGTGTTCCCTCCCCAGTCCCATTCAGTACTTTTCCTGAGGATTTCCTTAGGCCTTTAGGACTAGAGAAGGAAAAAAATTACTGCAGATTAGAAAAACAACCTACTAAGAGTCCTATTTCCACATGAAAACTCTAAATTCCTCAAATTCAAGATGTAACACGCAGCTGTAAAACCAGTCTTTCACCCCCAACAGGTCACAAAGCAGGTACACCGTGCTGACTGCATCTGAAAATAACCGCTCTAGCACTCGCGGTTCTGCTCTGGCACAAACAGAAGCACCTCACAGTACATTCAGATCTGGCCATATTGAAGAGCCATTTTTGCGGTTTAGATAGAAATACAGACACTGTTTTTTAACCCAACCTACTCCCCACCCTCCCTTTTTTTGTGTTTAATAAGAACACCACTAAAACATTCATCCCTTTGTCCTAACAGTAATCTTGTTTAAAAGGAAATTTGTAAGAATAGACACTTTACTTGGTTTTAAAACATGGTGTTCGTTGTCAGAGCAACTCCTCCAGAAATAAGGACACCTAAAACCGTCTACATGAAAATCCTAACAACAAACGAAAGTACACCTCTTTGCAGATGAAAGCCGTAGCTGCTCACCTTGTCAGTTCTGCCTCCACGGCTGGCCCTGCCTCCACGCCCTCGGCCGCCCCGTCCCCCTCTGCCACCACGTCCGGGGCGGCCGAGGTCTCCAAAGTTGATCTCCAGCTGGGATGTAATATCGTTTGCTGGCTTGCGGAAGTGATGATCCATTACCGAGTCCTCAGCATGAGCCTGAAACGAGCGTTTCTCCATGAGTAAGAAAAATCACCAAAGAAACTTTTCCATCTTTTTCATCGCTCTTACCACCACAGCACGCCCATCCACCTCCAAATGCACTCCCAAATTGAGGGCCGATTACCTTGATTGATCCAGGTTGAAGGACAGTGCACAAACTGTTAGGAACCAAGTTATACCACTTGTGCAGAAGACAAAACCACATACAGGTAATCAAGTAAGAGCCTGAGCAAACAAAGGCATTTTGCATTTCCAAGGTAATTCAGGGAAGCTCATGGCTTCCTTCAGAGGAACATGTTCAGGCTTAACTGAGATCAAATTATCACCAAGCCAGTACAGAACCTCATTTTCTAGCATTTCTCTTCTCACTTTGTATCCTGAGAAATCTTCAGGGTCTATCGATTAGCTTCATTCTTTTCAAATACTTACTTGGTAACCCATCTTTATTTTGCTCAGTGAGTACTTTACACTTTCTCATTTGCTTAGCCCTGTATAAATATTTAAAAAAACAGAGGTGGTAAGAATCCCTTATTGATCTGTAATAGCCATAACAAAGAGTGAATGGCCATAAACAGTTCAAACAGAGCTTAACTGCAGTAGCCAAAACATTAATGCTGAAACAGAGAACCAGTCTCACCAATTACACTGAAAAATGTGACTCTCCACCACCGCTTGTGCCACGATGCAGCGTTCTCTAACAGCCAGGTTTCCAGTGCTCTCAGTGAGAAACCAGAGCCGCCAGCAGCAAAGAACATGAGTTACATCTAACACCATAAATGCTACTATTCAGTGCATTTCTGTATTTCAAATTCTTACACACCGAACACAGAAACCCCCAAGTGTTTTCAAATGAATTATTTTTCCTATTTCGCACAAATAATTTTGCAGTGTAGTAAGTCAGTTTTTGGCACCTACGATGACACACAAAAAGTAAAGCTGAACCCACTGCATCACACCGAGCACTGCCTCTGTTTCGGAACCACGACAACATCCAATGGTTTCTCGTCCTGTGAGCCCCTCATTTCTGGCACAGCAGTTTTCAGCTTGCTTGCTTTTTCCTGCAGAAGTGCCATGTGCAAGCTTAAGCCTACTGACTATAACTTACTTTTCTGGTGGTGTAATTACACAATATGCTGACTTTCAAAGGCAACATGTTGTGCAATTAAGCCCTATACTCTTTTAATTACGGTTTGAGGATCATGGATACAGAGGTCCGCAGTCAAAAAGGCTGAAAGCTGCTTTCAGGGAATCCTTGAGTCAGTCACAAGCGCCATAATGTCCAGAGCCACAACGAGCCCTCTCCCAGACCGATTTAATTACCCCTTGCCATGGCTAGCTGTACATTTGGCCACCATGAGGTCCTGCAGTGGAGGGCACTGCAATTTAATTAGGCACAATGAGAACCACGCCTCCACGCTGCTTTGTTTCAAACATATTTCACTGGGGTGTATTCCATTAACAACCAGCCCCCCTTCTGCTCTTGATTTTGTAGATGTGAATCACACACCCTTCCCTCAGAGATCTGTCCTCCAAACTTGGGAAGGCAGCCTAAACGGCTCTTTTTCAGAGAAAACCCATTCCACGTCTCAGCCTGACATTACCTAAATGTAAGCGCACCAACAATTTGTAAAACAGTACACAGTACCTTTTGTTACAGTTTTGATTCTTTTCTTACTAAATATTTTATCTACAGTTTTGATAACTGCAGGATACTGAGAGGGTATTTTCAACTTACTGGGAGCTAAATGGCATTTTCTTTACCGAGAGGTAGTATCACTGGATTTGTACAACAGTTCTGTGCCTTTCCTTCCCTACACATTATTGCTTAAAAAATAAATGCTACAGTCTAACAAAAACATTGCATTTTCACAACTTAACTTTGGCTTAACCATTAAACCCAACAAATAGTAAATTATATATATATAACCTGATGATTTCTTTATCCAAAGTAACTAAAGCTAATTTAAAACACAAATACAAGACTCAGCATGTTCTCCTCATCCTCCTCTATCACTTAGGTGACAAGAGTCAAAGACATACGGTACAAATTGCTTACTCTGAATCACCCTTGGAAGCATTTAATATATGTGTATTGGCAACTCCCAAGAGTGCCCTGATCTAATAACCGAGAGCGTCTTGCAGGCATTGCTGCACTGATGGATCCTGGGGAAGGCTGCCAAAATTTAAGAACAAGCTACTAACGGAAAGAGAGCCAAAGCAGACAGCAAGATATGGAAAAACAACAGCAACAACGAAAAATAAAAAGACTCATGATAGGGTTTGAATTCAGCTCAATTAGGAGCAAGGGTACTAATTACAAAGGGTCCTGAATGGTGCACAGCTAGACAACAGGCATGGACAGAAGAGCTCCAGATTGTATCTACTTGTATTCTCTATTTTTGTGACTTCTTAATATCCAGACCTTCATTTCAGAAGGGGCTCATATCAAAACACAGGTATCACCAGTTAGATATAAAGGATCAGTACCTCATTTGACTCCAGCAGACTCCCCTGCATTTCTGTCATCGCCTTTGTCTGATGAAAGTTGCGTGTCCACGCCAAAGTGACAAAAGGAACAAAGGGAGAAAACAAAAGGAAGAAATGAGACTCAACTACATACAGAAACAACAGGTAATAAGGTCACATGAACTTGCTGGATACAGATGTCACTGAGCACACGAAGCAGCAAAAGGATGAGATCAACAGCTGCACAAGCATCCAGAAAGACTAGAGGATGGACTATACCACAGGTGTGGAGACAAGAGAAATCTCAGATCGATACCAAGAGAGTTTAACGCAAGCTGGTGGAAACTCTAGCAGAGACCAGGCATGCAGGCTGATCTCTGTCACAGGCACACTGCGTACGGAACTAGACAGGTAAGAGGGTGGGATGTTGAAAATTAGTGAGAAAAGACTTCTGCACAGCCTCGATTCAAGAGTTATTCCTTCAAGTTTTGAGAAGATGGACTATTATTTTCCAAAACATATTTCTCAGTCTACCAGTGCAACCTCCTCTAAGGAAGTGATTAGATTAGCAAGAAAGGTTGAAGGCACAGGAAAGGGGGACAGCACAGCACAGCAGATGCATGGAGTAGGAACTGATCTACTGGTGCATCAGTCTTTCCAGGAGACTTGCATCCAACCTTTAAAACAAATCTTAAGGCCTCTCCAAAACCTAACTCCTTCCCATTTTTTGCTCAGCTGCACCAGCAGAACTTAGACAACTACCAGCTGCAGAGAAGAAAAACAAGGATCTCTATTTTATGGCCTAACCCGATCTCCTGGAAAAAGTCTCATTAGATTAGGGCTGCCAATACACATGGATTTCAGATTAAACAAGCAAGAATCTGAGACAGCATTAAGAGTTCATTTTAAACAACGTATCACTTTGCAGTAATTGCATAACAGATGTGGAAAAAAAGGAAAGGCCTCAGATAGGGTCAAGAATTTCACCCCTCGGTGAAGAACGCAAGAAGAGGAGGAGGAGGACAGCTCTTTTGTAAGACTAAGGCAGATGAACAGTACTAGATCCTCAGACTCCTTTTCCCCACAGACACCTAGGCCATTCTCCCAGTAGTTCTCAAGCTACAGGAATGAGGGTGGTCATCACAACACTTCGATCAAAAAAAAAAAGTCTACTAGGGCACATTCTGCTTTTTCACCTGTAAGAGCATAGAAGATTTAGGACTAAACCCCAGAATTTGCCCATAAACCAAGCCACTTCCACATATCAACTCCATTCTTATCAACAGGAATCACAAAAACCTTACATCAACCTAAATTTTATGACTCATAAGCATGTCCAAGAAGATAATCAGATAAAAGAACATCAGGTGATCAGTAGGCTTTGTTCATAACTTCTAAATATTCCACCTTCTAAACCTGCTCACAAAAGATGCACAGCAAAGGCTTTCCTAACACCTCTATTACAGAGCTATTCTGCTGTAAAACTTTGCAAAAAACCCCATGCTGCTTCCCAAGGGATGAGTGAACAATGAGCAAGTGAAATGGGGAGAGACACCTGCTGGACATGCAATAAAAGCAGGCTAAAAGCAACTACATTTAAAGGCAATTCTGTTAACACATTATTTCTGTGCTTATACGGCAAGGACCTGTTAACTTCTCATGTGATAGTGTTAAAAATATCTGACTCATTTCTTTTAAGAGAAGTTAACTGAATACACCTCTCCAATAGAACATTCTAGTAATTATGTCAGGTCTTCCATAAGAGTAATTTGATTAGTTATTGTCATTGGTTTCATTTGGGTTTTTCTGAGTTGACTACCAATTCATTTTCCAAATGGAAGATACAGTATGGATCTTTCCAGCTTCTGAATTACTCAAGAGTGCCACCATCTTAGAATGTTATCATACACAAAGGTATCTTAAAAAAATACTGTCTTCAGCTGACTAAACATCAAATAAATCTGCTTTGGAGATACTGGAGTTGGGGGGTACTTCTTTACACGCTTGCAGGACTACAAGTTTAGCAAATCTTGGTGAAGTACATAAATACTTCTGTTTAAACATGCTCTTAATATACAGCAACATTAAGTCCATTTCCCTTTTCTACAGAAGCCAGAGAAAGCAGTATTTAATGATCACTTCAAACACTGAACAGCTTAAGGTAAGTGAAAAGATACGCAATCATTTAAAGAACTGAATTACCTTGCACAGTAAAAAAAAAGAAAACAGCAAATTCAACTGATTTTGAGTTCAGTGAGATTAGAGATGGAGTTTTCATTGCAAAGTACTGACTAGCACCTCCCCATCTGTATTACCGCCCCAGCTTACAAGAAATCACTGACAAGCTGTGAAATAGCAGAAATATGTATTAGAAGACCAGAGTATTACATACTATCTAGTTACTTCAAAGGGAGTCAGAACCATCGAGTATACAAAGTTGCAGGCCAACCATAGCTTAAAGCAGGACACATGGGATATTACAGAGTGTTAAAAACAAAGATTAAAACCCAGGATTAATGGAGCCCTGCATTAGAAAACAGCTCTCAGCACTCTGCTCCCTTTTGAAGTGAAAGGGTATGTCTCTCCTTGCCCCTCTCACTATCTTGGAACAGAATAATTAAATTTTTGCAATGACTGATATTGAGTAACTGCAATTTTAAAATAATTCTACAGCAACTATTGTCGAATATCACTGAAGCATACAAATGTATTTCACCTGGTTTCTCAAAAGCTTCAAGGACACTTGTCTATATAACATTACAAAACGAGAAGATACCTATGTTACAAACTTAAGATACCTAGTTTGGGTATTTAAGGTGTCTGACACATGACCAGCATTTCTTCAATCTTAGGACCATGTCTAGCAAGGACCATCAATCTGTGTACTGCAGAAGACTAACACAGATGCCAAATAACATAAGCTTTCTTAAAAGAGGCAAAGAAACAAATTTGATATTGACAAACTACTTCCACAATGCTCACCAGGAGACAGTCCTTACAAAGTTACCTGCCCAGATGCAGCAGTATTCCATGCCCAGGTCTAGATTATATCCAAATATATACCAACCTAAGGGAACAGATCAACTAACCACTGTAAGAATGGCTAATTATGCTACTGTGTAACTTCAGTTTTATGAAGATAAATGTTGTTCTCACTTTATAAATTTTTAGTGCAGGTCAGCATCTCAAAGAATGGAGCCTCCACTCCAAGAAATGCTTATCAATAGAAAAGCTTACACGATTCGGATTCTAGCAAGTACTGAAAATCACTTTACCTCCTCGCTCTTTGACTTGTGAAGAACAAATCCTTTTTTCCACTGCCCATCAGCACCCTCATTTGGTTTACGGATGTTGAACTCGACTTTTGCACGATCCTTGCTTTGAATAGCTTTCCACTCATCCAGGGTCATTTCCTTAGGACCTTCTTCCTTAACTTCTTCAACCTCATTCTCTCTGTAGTAAATTCATGGATATTATGATCATGACTTAGAACTCACATTCTAGATACAACAAGTTCAGAAGCAGTTGTCAATTGGCACCAGATTGTAAAAAGTTTGTCAAGTATCTAGCAGTAAAGAGGTGTATATAAAAAAACCCCTCATTTCCACCACTTAGAAAGCACACATGAAAAATCTCGTTTAGCCAGAGCGCCAAAATAAATGACAGCCAGACAACTTTAAGCAAGTCAACGGTGAGCACAGCAGAGCAAAAGGTTAAAATTAACACTGACCCACGCCATCTATGCTACACATTAATGACAATTTTCTTTACAAATACAAAATCCTAATTTCTGCAACAGATTTGTTTGGAGCTTCCATCCCCCACCTTTTGAGAGACTCCTCTCCCAAAGCTTCAAGTTAAGGCACTAAAGGAGAGCTTGTTCCTACCACAGTCTTCAAGCTTGTTAGTTTTTTAAAAACCAGAATTTAATCATCTTTGGATAGTTTGCTTCCTTTATTGAACCATAGACAATTATTAATTTCCCAGCTAACTGGAACAATTTTTGAGTTTTGGCTAACTTGAAAAAACAGCAGCATACAACCAAGTTACTTGTGCGATGCATCACCTCATTGTAAATCTTTGGTGCCTCTACCTTTGGCCAAAGAGCTATTTTTAAGTAAAACACAGAACCACCATGCTCAATAACAGATCACGTTCCAACCACACAGGCAGTCAATCCTCTAGTCACTCTTCAGTGTGTTTACACAACTAAATTTCTGATTTATAGAAAAATAGTGACATATGTGTGCAGCAAAAAGATCACAAAAGCCCCAACTTGAGAAAAGGTCTTCATTTTGTAGCCATGAATTTTGATGTAACGATGCAGAGGTTTTACATCAAAATTACTGCATTTCAATTGTTTTCTCACTCTCTAGGACAGAATGATTTTTGACATGGTACATATTCAGAAGCATTTTTTTTTTGCTCCAGGCAAAGATACTACCCCTTGGCATTCTGCACATTTTACTGCAGTAAAACATCTGACAGTTCTGCTGAAACATTCAGGTTAGAGATATACTCCAAACTAGCCAACTTGAAAACTAACTCATGTAAAGATGCTTTTCTATAAAGGTAACTGAGGGGTTGCAACAGATATGTTATGCTTGAAACTGGGCAGAGTACACATTTCTGCAGATTCAAGGAAGAAGATAAAAAATACAGATAGTCTGCAGAATTTTGCAGACAACTGATTTGTGCACGGATGGGGCAGTAGCTGGTCAAGCACTGGATAATGAAGACTAATAAAGATCCAGGAAATACTGCAGACACAGCAAATTTAATATATCCAGATTTCCAATACATATAATTTTTCTAAGGACTAGCTAGCTTGCATTTTCTGACCAATGCTCACAAGCTGTAAGCCCTTAATTCTCACACTGCTTCTGTATACAAGATGACCTTAACCCTGGAGAAGTAACAGCATTTACTCTTTTCAGTTAAATAAAATCCATTTTTCATTCTCTACGCAGTAATTGTACCCTCTTACCACTAAGCGAACCAAGCTATAGCAAACTCCACATTAGAAATGTTGTGCAAACAAGCATGTCAAATTTCTACCCTACCTATTTGCCACTTTTTTTGAATCTACCATAAAACACATTTCTCCTTAAAACACATGTTATCCTACTACACAACCATAAAAATTTGCGTTGCGTTTTAACATCAACTGTTGAGTACCACTCCTGCTCATTCTGCTTCTCTAGTTACTCGATTTCACTTACCCAGTCACTGGTTTCTTCTATAACAGTGGCCAAGTGAAACGAGAAGCAATCAAGTTAACCTATTTGAAAATTGCCTGCATACATGGAAGCTGAAGAACAAGAGAGATACCACCTTTCCCCTAGGGGCTAGTCACAGTCTCAACAGGTGTTTCAAAAACTGAATTTAAAAAAAAATTGCCTTCCACTGGCAGAAGACCATTTTGTCCCTTTCACTTGGTGGTTTCTACCTAGTTATGAACACAGATGCTTTTGGATTTGGTACTTACAAGTTGCAATCCCGAGACCCTAAGCGTATTAGAACTGATTATTAATAACTAAATATGAAAGAGACCTAAGAGCCTGCATAACACTAATGAACAGTTTCAAGATAACAAGTTTTAGACAAGGAGTATTGAAAGAGACAGTCTTTCAGCAGCACTGTGGATAATTTCATATCTACTGAAGAAAGTACAATCCGAGTTTGAAGCAGGAATAAATATCAGAGGTTAAAGGCAAAGTCATGCTACCTCTGAAGCAATCAAAGAGCATTAAGAGGGGGGCACTCACTTATTTTCAGAATCAGCAGGCGGATGTTCCTCTCCCTCTGGCGTTTCCTCAGTTACAGCCGACTGATCCAATTCACTGCAATTACACAACGTTTGGAGTTTTGTTCTTTAAAAGTTCATCCCAATTCAAAGCTATGTAAGATCAATGACTAAGTTCTATGGTGGACTTACACAACCCACTCTTCTTTAAAGAGAAACATTACATATTGGTGCTCTCTGTGCCTTTCAATTCTATGCCTTCCACCTTCCTCACTGTTTCCCCAACATTCATTCCCACACCCATTCCGAGACCCTCCCGCTGCACCTTGACACAAAATGCATTTGGCTATTAAAAATACTGTTTTCAATGTAATACTTCTAAAAAAGCATGCTTAACCCAATCAAAATTGTTAAAATTAAACTGTTTAATGTTCAAAAACCAGCACAAGACACCCCCCCACTCCCCATTCCAAACTTCCCCAAAATCCTGTCTTTAACAGTGAAGCCACCTCTTATGCTACAAGAAATCGCTAATTTTCTAAATTCTGCAAAGGCTGCTCGAATAGCGTAGCAAAAATTACCAAAAATCAAAGGCCAAAAAGGCAGCTAAATCTTTATATTTTGCAAGCCGTAAGAATTATGATTTATTAACATTCTGATAACCATAGTTTTCTAAGCAATTACAAATTACTAACGTTAGCTCGTCTTTGACGGTTCCCCAGTTGTGAGATCCACTGCCACCACGCTTGTCCTCATGCTTTAGGCCGCTGAAATGTGAATGTGAAACAGAACTAACAAAACTGAGTTAACATTATAGTGTCCAGATACAGAAATTCAAAAGCAAATTTTAAAACATGCATTAATTGTAAAGAACAGCCAATAAACAACAGAAAAAGTTAAAGACTTACGATCTATCGCTGCCGCTGTGTCTGTCAAATTCACGTTTGCCACGGGAGTCAAACCCATCTCCTCTGCCCATTCCACGGCCGCGTCCACGTCCTCTTCCAAGTCCACCACGTCCACGCATCGGTCGGTCAAGAATGGGTCTAGCATGGAACAGCCAAACTTGAGCATTTCACATCCAAAAATTTCCAGCATGTTTTTTTAAGACTTTTTTCTTTTGCAAATTTTATTTACTTACTTCTCCTTTGATAATTAGTGTTTGTAACTGTGTCAAGGCTCTAATTTCAGTGACAAATCACTACACGGAAAAAACCCCACATACATAATGCCCGCATTTTAGAATTTGGAAACAAATGCTCAGAAGGACTAATGTTTGTTTGGATCTTCTGGCACTAAATTCCAAAATTTGGCATTTGGATTGTGGTACCTAACACAACTTACTTTTAATGTTGGCTACTAAAATTTTAATATTTGAACATTACTTCCAGAACACTTGAATTCTCTGTCCCTCATGATACTCAAGACACTTTAAATCTTGCCTAGATGTAAGATGGCTTCACCACTTCCAGATGTGAAGTCACCGCGGCCAAGGTGCAAACACTTACATGGACAAACTTTAAGCCAATAGAAGTCAGCTATATGGATTTAAACAACAGCTCTAACAGCAAACAAACCCCATCCTGCAGGCAATGGCTACAGTTGAGTCCCTTTCCTGAGCTACCTCCTGTGGATCAAGAGATATGGTGGATATCTTACTGATTTAAACCGTATTTTCTGCTAAACCCATGGGACTGTTCATGCTAGATCACTCCTGGTCCATCATTTGAGTCAAACTTGTCAACAAAATCATGCAAAAAGAAAGAAAAGTGTTATATTCTGCATGACATATACTCTTCTTGTGAGTGACAATTTAATTCAATCAATTTAATTTTGATTCAATCAGCTTTTTTAAAAAACCAACAGAAGGCAGACAGCCCCTTCCTATCTAAACTAGGAAAAGCTGTCAGCCAAGACAAAATTCTTACTTGTCAACAGAAAATTCTCCTCCTTCGCCTTTCTCATCAGCAGGTTTATCAAAGCGGCGCTCACGAGGAGGTCGTCTCTCCGGTCTCCTGTCAATAGGCTTGCCTTCTCCCTGCTGTTGCTGCTGCTGCTGATCAGGCCTCCTGCCGATACGTCTTATCCCTGAAACATTAGGCAAAACACATCAACGGAATGTGGAGCTGCTCCAGGAGAGATATCGAATCTAACACCATAAAACAATATTGAAAGTAAGCTGGAATTAAGTTTTTCTTCTAGCCTTGTGACTGGATAATCTGAGAAACTATACTTTTTTATAAAAGTCACTGTAGATCAGTTGACTGTTCTTATTTACAACTTTACGCAGCATTTCAATCAAATTATATTTTGCACAAGTCTTACAATATTGTAGGTAACAAAACTTGTCAGAGCACACAACGCATTAGTAATCCATGTTAAAATGACAGAGTTCAACTTTCAAAGAAGGATCAAGGTAAGCAAGATTTTTTTTCGCTGAAAGGTGCTTTTCAGGTAAAACAAGTGGGGTTTTTTTTGATGCGCACCAAAACAATGTCAGCATCACCACGCTGGACCCAAGTCCCTGCGACAGCCACCCTGCTTCATCCCACTGTGCTCTTCTTGGGAAGTTTATTTGGACAGCAGCATGACCCAGGACAGGGTCACCCTCGCCCAGGCAGGTGTCAGCTGCACCCCGATGAGCAGGCGGCCCAGGACAGCGGCTACTGGTCAGTGATTAAACGGTGTGTTCATCCACACCAGTCCTCCCAGCCCAATACACACTCCTTGACATAGACTCACCTCATTGAGTACTTACTTAAAATAGCTTAAGAATACACTGTGCCACTGAACAGGCTGGCCTTCTTCCCTCCCTCTCTCTGCCCTCTGAAAGTTGTTTTTTTAAATAGTAACTCCACGTAGGCATTATGTTCTTCACTAAGACATCCTAAGAATCTTAAATACAGGGCCCACTTACTCTTCTTAAGAAAGATCTGGATAAACACATTACTCCTTTGTTATACTATTTTCTTGCCAAAATGTTTAGGGAAAAAACATTAAGGCTGACTTAAGAAACGTGAATTATCTTTTAAATTAAAAGCCACCGATTTTTACATTTTTGTTAAAAGCAGTAAGTTCCTGCCTAACAAGCAATGTCACATTTGGGTGGGGCTAAAGAAGCTACAGTTGTAATGATATCCAAGCCAACACACCCAAATGAACAATGTCTCCCTTACCTTACAAGCTGTATTTAACATGAAGTTTGCATGACATACGTTGCTTGCTAAATAATCCTTACTCCCTGAGGAAACCCAGGGGTTAAACTCACTCATATTTACTTTGAAAAGGACTCTCAAAGTAAGGACGACCATTTCATTTTAAGAGGCAAAGCTCCGCAAGAAAAGCAAACAGGCCAATGTCAAGGAGGAGGTATGCTGCAGAACTGGAATGAATAATCCACAGCTTTTGAATTTCGAGTTCAACACCCCACGCTCAGAAAAACCCAGTTCCTGGTGAAGCCTAACCAAAAATACAAGTTACTTCTTTTTCTTAGTATCACAAAGCTTTGAACTGGTAATTCGCCAGTCAAATAATCTGCACCTTTACATAGCAGTGGAATAGTTTTAAACTGCAATACATTCACACTATGCATGTAAAAACAAACCCCACTGATGTTACAAATGCCATCCCCCCAAAGAAAAAAGACATTTTCAAACTGGAAAGTGACTTTGTTTACTACAGCGTTCCATACCCACGTAGCTATAAAAGCAGGTTTGCCTTTTCTGTTTCGCTACTATAATAAGCCACGAAATACCTTTTTTATAGTAACTAGTGCTTGTTCTTGAAAATGAGTGTGAAAACCGGGCGGTAAACAGGACTGCTAGCCCTACCAAAACCCCTCTGCAATCTCTTGTATTGGCCTAAGACACTGCCCATGTGTACCTCAAGAGGGACATCACCACAATTCCGTGTCTGACTAATAGTTCCAGAGGACACTGGCTTAATAAATCGCCACTTGGGACAAGTTATTGCATTCCTCCTAGGGAAAAAAAACTCTCAGGCGGTAAAGTCCAGAAGATCCATAAAGCAAAGAGCCTAGTAACACAGTGCATAACTTCTGCTTCTCACAAGGTGTTTTCAAATAACATTTGGGATGCCAATTTTCCAAAACAGCTATTATATTAAAACATTTTGTTTCTTAAAAAGCATAAAACGTGGCAGAGACTCATTCTGCAACATGCGCTGCAGTAAACGCTTAAGCATTAAGAGGTAGCACTGCCCTCAGAATCAAACTGCAGCTGGCAAGCGATTTCCTCACCTGCACGTCAAACGCTGTCACCACACTTTGATGCATTTCAAGGATTCCAATTTAATTAGAGTTATGGCCAATCTGACACGTGCTGAAGTTCGTGCGCAGTAGGACTGCCTGCCACGGGACGACATGTGCGCACAAAACCTATCCCTCTTCATGCAGAGCTGTGTCCTACTAAATACTTTGCCCAGAGCACATTAATTTCACCTATTTATACTCATGATTTCTTTTTTGCAACGAAGTTTCCCGTGCTGGATGTCTTACGGATTTACACAAACGCGGCTGTGAATTCACACAACCTATTATTAAAATACATACGCGATTCCTACCACAGAACAGTCGGAGTTGGAAGGGACCTCAAAGCCCCCCCTGCCCTGGGCAGGGACACCTCCCACCAGCCCAGGCTGCTCCAAGCCCCGTCCAACCTGGCCTTGAACCCCTCCAGGGATGGGGCAGCCACAGCTTCTCTGGGCACCCTGGGCCAGGGGCTCAGCACCGTTCCCTCGAAAAACGACACTCGCGAACTGCGAAAAGCCCCGGGACCGCCCGACGCCCTGTCAGACCCATCCGGCGGCGGCTCGAAACACGATTTTACTTTAGGCCGGGGCGCGGGGATTTCAGGTTCCCGCTCTCCGGCGGGCGGCTCTCCCCCCGCCGTGCCCGGACACCCCCGGA
>VXBO01010761.1:186542-198071 GCA_013400135.1 Rhinoptilus africanus | reverse complement strand
CCCCCATCTCCGCGCGGGGCACGATGGGAACAGTAGGCGGCCGCCGCCCGCCGCCGCCCGCCGCCGCCCGCCGGACTACAACTCCCGGCATGCCCCGCGCCGCCATTGTGTGCGGCCGCCATCGCCGCGGCCCTGGGGGGGGTTTGCCGCCAGCGGTGACATCAGTCCTGACGCCGTGAGACCTTGGGTTGTTTGCATTTTTTTTATTTTGTTTTTAAGCGTCTTTCTGAAGCCTGTCGGCGGGCGCCATTCGCCCCCGTTCCCGCTCGTTCCCCTCAGGAGGAGGCGGGCGCCTGGCCCGTGGGGGGGGCACGGCCTGCTCGTCCCGGCTCTCCTTCGGGGAGGAACTGGTCAGCTCAAGGGTACGCCGAGGGGAGAAAAAGGAAAAAAAATCCCTAGACTTCTGTCGTGTTTTCTAACCATTCCACCAAGTGCAAATTTCCCCAGTGCCACAAACCGCCGGGGTGTATGTGGAGCTTATTTAAGGATTAAATAATGCAGGCTTGGCTGCAACAAAGTTACAGTTTTTAATTACCTGTTAAAACACTTTAAGGGCATGCTGATAGGCCTGAGTGAAAGCACGACACGCTCACGAATTTGTGCTTTCATGGGTCCCTGTACACGGACAAATGCATGAAAGTACTGAGTATCTCACTCTTGTCCTTCTCCATCTTGTTTCCTTATAAAAATAGGTTAAAAAAAAATAATGCACACACAATTAGAAGACAATATCAAGTAAAGACGGTAAATGTTTGCAGTATTAATTAGCCTTTATAGTTCTAGTTGTAGCCAGTGGGAATTATATTGAGACATTAAAACATATTGAACTGGCATAGATTTGACACGTCCTTCTAAAATACTATTTTCTGTGCTCATGGTTTATATCTTTAAATAAGGTGCCAGAACTTTTTGGTACCTTTTAGTATAATGAAGTTTGTCCTCAGCAAGGACAATACTCCTAATATTGCCTTGCCGGTTCCGAGAAGTTAGACCACTTTAAATAATTGCTTTAGAAAGTCATTTCATTACATTGGCTCAGTTCTTGGACGTGCGTTGCTCATAAACTGCAGACTCCATAAACCGGCTGGCTTTGAGAAGGAAAAGCCGACAGTTCAGTTGCTTCTAGATTAGCTGGAAATTATTTTGGTTGCATTTATTGTTCTTCAGCAGCTTTCCCCGCAGCACCGCCGCTGGGGCTGCGGGGGATCGGAGCACCGCATCCCTCACGCAAGCAGCTCACCCTGTTCTCGGGTTATTGGCAAGTCATCACCACAAATTATATCCTCAGAACTCAAAATGTTTTCCTCAAACAAGCCTTCTGCTTTTGTGACAAATCGAACGTCACCGAGAAACACACAATTAAAACTCTTTGTGTTTACACGGCAGATGTTCCCAAGAAAAGCCTTGAACTCGTTTCAGCCTCCTGTCCCGTCACACACACCGAGGCCACGCTGCAACACGTACGTTTTTATGAACAAAATGCAAACGTTTCTCACTTGGAGTGCCGGAGCGCTGCTCGCCAGATGGCATGGACGCCTCCTTCTTTAAAAGAGGGCATTTGTTCACAGGAACTCGGTCTCCTGCCTTTGGGGCTGGGGAGTTTTCGCTCAAAGGGAAGCCAGATCATCTCTCTTTTGCTGCTTTTGCAAGGATTGCACATACGCAACCCCGCTGTGCTACACTGTAAGCCGACGTATATTCCGGATTCCAAAATTTTCCAAGTGCAGACATGGTGTAATAGGTTTTGCCTCACACCTTGAATTAAATACACATAAACCAGATTCAAAGTATTTTAATATAAACCGGGGAATTGATCATCGTGTGGATACAATCACAAAACTCCGGCCTTACTCATTCTGCAGAGCAAGAACCAGGAGTCGCCAGCGCCCGGTAGGAAGCTCTGGCTCTTCTCGTGCCCGTTTTGCCACGCACCGCCTGCTCACATGCTGGCGTTCACAATAAAGGGGCCCAACAATTAGCCACACAGGGTCAAAAGTCCAAACGACAGTGTTGCCCGCCAAATATAATTCACAGTGTTCCAGCACTCCTGGCCACAAAGACAACATTTCAGTTCATAACATTAAAAAGGGGGCGTTACAATTTTTAAACTCTCAAGGAGCCTTTACACCAAGGGAGAGTCCTAGTGCCGTACCCACGCGAGCATCGTGGTTCTCCTGTCCCGCAAAGGACCAGCGCGATCAGGACAGAAGTTACCTGGGTTTAAGCCCTGTTTGAAAAGCAAACTCATTAATTGGCATGTTCAAATTAATAACTTTTACCTCGCTCAACAGGCGCAGCCTTGCAGGGATCCCAACCTGAATGTTGACGGGACAGCCCGTTCCTCCAGCCCATTCCTGGGCAGGACTGCAGCCTGATCTTCTCTCCAGGGACAAAGAGGAGAAAATGTTCAAGTCAAACGAACGATTTCTTGAGCAGCACGAGCAAAAAGCCTGGCTTCCTACACCTGGGGGGCTCCAGGTGGGTCCCTCCTTGTTCATCGATGCCTTGCGGGAGGAGCATTGCTCCTCCAGAGACCTTGTTTTCCTTCTGGAGCCCTGCTCCTCCTTGCCTTCTGGAGGAGCAATCCCTGCCCTGCACCCACCTGCCTCCTTTCGTGGGGATGACAGGAAGATAAGGCCCTTCTGGTCGTTGTTCCTCTGTTAAAGACACTGGCCAACAAATCCAAAGGCGGCTGTGGGGATGGCTGGGGCTGGCAGCTTTACACGCACATTGCTTCCATAGGAATCTCGGACAAAACACATCATCTAGTGGGGCTGCGTGTGTGGACAGAGCCACAGGCAGGAAGGGCCAGGGAAAAAAGTGCCGAGGGAAGAAAACATCTCTCATGGTTTGGTTTGGGCTGAGCTGCTGCTGACACCGAGGTTGGTTTCTGCTCTCCAGCGTGGCTGGCAGGGGCAGCATCCCGGCCACCGTGCAGGGTGGCTCAGGAGAACCACAGCTAGCCGCAGCCAAGCCCTCCCGTGCCCCGCTTCGGGGAGAAACGGCCCCAACGGCTTTTCACAGCTCAGGCTGCTGACCGTGGATGCGGTTATGGACAAAGCTCTCCATTGTGCCCCGGCTCCTGGCTAGCAGGGCTGCTGCGCGGGGCCGTCACACCTCCTCACATCCCGGCCCACGCTGGAGAAGGACAGAGACTGTGCTGCGGCCGGCCGAGGGAAGAGAGATGGCAATGTCTGGGGCTTTGCTACTCTCTGAATGTCGGCAAAATTTCCTGCCAGGAAAACATTCCTGCGTGCTCAGCGACGCTGAACTGCAGTCGATCCTGAAGGTCTGAACCGCAGACGACCATTGCCTGGGAATTAAATAGCCGAGGACTATTAACTCGGTGTTTCTGCTTCTAATCAAGGGTGTAACTTTTCTATTATGGCTTCCGAATCACTGAAACCACACACATTGGTCTCAGGACAGTCATCTCGTTAACGCTGCTTGCTGCTGCAGTCATTAGTCGCTAGCAGACAGCACGGGGCTCATTCAAACACGCGCAGAGGACTTCCAAGACCGGGCAGACGGATGCAGCTCTCCTGCGGAGCACACACTTGTGTTATCATTTCCCACTGGAGTAAAACCAACGTTTCCACCTCCCGAAGAAGCGGACTGGGGGTGCTATTTATGGCCGGGACACGCGGCGCTCCTTGGCCGAAGCCGGCCTATAGATAACCTACCTTGGGAGCCGCTCCTGCGCCGCTTACCAAAAGAGGCACGGAGCGCTTTCCGACACGCTACACGCTGATGCTATTTTCAAGCTTTGCCAGCAGCTGTCGGTTATCTGCTTATTAAGCAAGAATAGGAAATGCAGCAAGTTGAGGGCAGGGGGAGAAGAATTCGTTTGGGTCCTTGCTTCATTCCCCAAACATGTTTTTCCTAATTTTTAACCTCAGAACCTTTATAAATCTGTTTTGCTGGTTTTCTCCGTATGCATGTGTTACTTTGCTGTCGGAATGTACAATATATGGACAAGGAGGAGGTTGCTTGGGGTTTTGGGGGGGGATTAATCTTTTTCTAGACCATATAAAATACGGTGATTCTTGTACAGAAAATATTATGTTTGTTTATGAATAAAGTTACGTATGGCTATGACTTCTGACCAGCAAAAGAATTTCAGGTATCACATAATCATTGTGTGCCACAGAGAAACTCAGGAACTTCTTGCTCAGGTTGTTCTGGCAGTTGTTTTCATCGGATTTTTGATTTGCTGCGTGGAGATACCAAACCCTTCAAACCAGCTGCTCCACAGCCACCGGGCGGCTCCAGCAGAGTGAAGTGTGACAGGTGACCTATTCCTGCAATTTTTACAAGCGAAAAATACTGCTGCTGGGGAGCCTGAAGTAGCAGACAGTCAGTGCAAGATAGCAGGCAGGCTACCTAACCCTGTAACTTCGGCTATTCCTTTGCATTACTAATGTAATACCAACATTTTTGCATTACTAATATAATAAAGTACACTGCGTTAGATAAGCAGTACCTAATGCTTGCCGGCGCTTGCTCTTCCCAGTGAATAGAGCTGGTAGGAAGAGCAGAGCGCGTTTGTTACTGAGCTGTGGGCGTCAGCGCAGTCGTGGCACGGGGATGGCTTGTGGGAAGGACTCCTGGAATTAAGCAGCGCTGAGCAGAAGGACAGCAGGAACGACCAGGAGAAGCCAGGCAGAGCTCCCGAGAAGACACACGGTCTGCACCACACAGCTTTATCCTCCCACATATTCTGCTCATTTCGGCACGGCACTAGATTTATTTTTTTTTTTCCCAACAGAAAAGCCGGCAGTTTCATTGCGAGGAGGGCTGTAAACAAGTGAATAACAACAGGGCTTCTACATTAGGTACGTGCACTGAAAAACAAAACCAGCCCAGCACTGCTCTGTGCGCTAAAATGTGCCACAGACCAGCGGAGCAAATCATGCCGACGCAGAACTCCGCTCGGAAATTAAGCCAGGCTAATTGAGCTCTGCCTGAACTTTCTTCCCCTGAATCCTAAACAACCTGCCAAGCGAGTGTTCTTCCTTAACAGCAGTCAAGGTAAAAGGTATTTTTAGCCAAGAAAACCAGCGCTGGGACTTTACAAAGCAGAAGGTCGGGAACACCAAACACTGCTTTTATCACCTCGGCGTGGTTTATTTCTATGGGGTCTCTTTCCCTGCCCCCTTCCCCGGAGCTCCCTGGCGCTGTGGAAGGAGCCACCTCGCGGGAGCCACCATCTCACACCTCTCTTGGGACCAGCCCTGGAGGAGAGGGGGCTCTGCCGCCTTCCTCGTCTGAAAAGACAGAGAAGGAACAGAGGGGGGAAAAATGTTTCCCCTTCCTAAAAGGCTCAGCAGAGCGCAGGGTGGCCGGGATCTGGGTGCTGCGGGGCCGAGGGGAGCCCCTGCGCCCCAGCACCCGCCACCGGTTCAATGATGCATTCAGCAACGCTGCCCCGTAGAGCTCAGCCGGGCACCGAGCCCTCCTGCCCTTGCCAAGCTGCTCCGGCTGCCGCCGCCAGCACCCACGGCAGCCCTTCCCAAGGTTATTCCTGGGAGAAATTAGAGTGGAATAAAAAGAAGGTGCTTTAGCGAAACGGCCATCAGCAGCTGTGCACAGCAGCGCTGGGAAGACTGGGACATGCCAAAGTGAAACCCGCTGGGCCGGCCGGTAACTGTCTGGGCAGAAAACTGCTCCTCCCTGCTAGCTCAAGCTGCCTCCCGCTTCCATGAGCGGATTCCCACCTCGTCTGCAGCCGACACGGCCGCTTTCTGCCTGCTGCCGCCTCCCACACGCTGCCATCGCCACCGCCATGCCGGCACGCCGCCCACGGGCCGTGATGATCTGGCTGGAAAAAAGCAAAGATGCTGGAGTTTTACCCATGTTATTTTTTTTTTTTAGGCTGGCAAGGTTTCATGCCGCAGCCCCATGGCCAGGGCAGGAAGGGGAATATGTTAAACCGCGCTCACAGCTGAGAGCGGGGCAGCCCGTGGCCCCACGTTCCTGCACTCCCAGCAGCAGGTCCAAGCGTCAGGAGTCGCGTTCCCTCCCCGCCTTCCCCACTGCCTTCAATGGGGCAGCTCAGCCTCCGAGCCACCAACCCACCGACTTTGCTGCTGGGGGGGGCTCAGACACCCTTGGGGTTACACCACCCCTGAGAGGCATTTGGGGACACCGGTGGGGTCTCCCGTGGGAGCCTGGATACCTGCCCCTGTCCCCAGCTGCAGGGGCCAGGCTGGACCCATGCTGGGTGCTCTGGCGCTGCACTGCTACCGTGAACATCCCCCAGAAAATGAACCAAAGCACCCTGGAACCCATGGTGTTTCAGAGAAAAGCTGTCGGCATGGCTTTCCATGGCATCCAGCAGAGCCTGGGGCTGGGTCCTGCCCTGCCTGCACCCCTGCCTGTGTCCTGCCCGCAAGCGTGGGCAGCTGGGGCTGAGCCTTTGGGTTCAAGCATCCCAAAGTCACAGGTTTGCCCAAAGTCTGAGTCCGGAGCCGCACTGTGCAAACGGGACACGTCTTTGCAGCGAGCTGACTCGCCACCCCATATCCAGAGCAGACGGACAGTCAGAGTCTGGACCAGCAGGGTCCGTCGGGCACTGAGAACCCCCGGGGTACAATTGTCCATGTGCCCCATGCTGTCCAGAGGGGTTGGGCTGGAGAAGCAGCCGTGGGGATGAAGCCACGTTCAGCAGCGCCGCCTCCGAGCCCCGCCATCTCCCAGCCCGTCTCCCAGCCCAAAACCAGCCCATCCTGTTTGTGTTCCTGGAGGGGAGCCGGCCGGGCCGCAGGGCGCGGAGGGCGGCTGCCGGAGCGCCGGGCCGGGATGCTGAGCCGGCAGCTTGGCAGGGACAGGGCAAGCGGGGCGAGCTGCGAGGCAGGGGCAGGCGAGACGGCTCCGAGCCACGCTGCAGCCCTGGCCCTCGGCATCCCCAGCCTCCAGCTCCTCCGCTGCCTGCGGGCCGGCTACGGCCGCTCAGATTGCAGAGAGCAGAGCCCAGATTTCAGCTGCGGCAACAATATAAAAGGGCCCATTTTTTTAACGGAGCACAACGCAGGGCAGGGGACGAGCGTACGGTTGTTTCGGGGCATGGCCAAGGCAGGGCTACATTAAGGAAGACGCGGCTTCCCACCTGGCAGCCGCAGGAGGGACGGGAGCGGGAGCCAGACCTGCGAGTTGTCGGCTCGGCCGAGCTCCCCGTGGCTCCGGCAGCCCCCCAGCATCACCGGGCTCAGCTCTCCTGAGGCACGGGATGGTCCTTCCTGGGCACATCCACCGTCTCCGGACACTCGTGTGAGCAGAAGCGCTTCTGCACACAGAAATGCAGCAATCAAGAAAAGGGACATTTCTGCCGTATCAGAGTATTACTAAAAAACAACAACAAAAAAATGCATTTTGCTGCATCTCTAGCTGTAATGCTATGGCAGCTGGCTCCCTCCTGGTCAGGCTGCGAGTGCTGCAAACCCCAGCCCCCAAGGAGTCACCAGCTTAGTGGGTTAGAAAAGACTCGCTGCCTTAAACCCAGCTCCCCACAGAGGACAGAGCCCGTAGGACTGGCCGTGGGGACGGGGGTCTCTCAGCTGCGGGAGATGCGGGGTCTGGGATGGGGGGGAAGAGCCCCCCATGGGGCTTGCAAACCCCCACGCAGCCAGTGACATCCGCACAGACCACTCTTGGGGAGAAGGCATTGCGCTGCTTTTTGTGTTTCTGGGCATTTTCCTAATTCTTTCCTCAGGCAGAGCCAGGTTTCGAGGCCACCCTGCCTCCCACCCGGGGGAGGAGAGAGGGGAGAGGAATCCAGCGCTTGCCCCCGTGGAGACGGCTGGGAAGAGATGGCAGAGCCCCTGTGCTTGCGACCAGGGGGGTGCTTTGGAGGCAGCCACAGACCTTACACTAAACAAGCACCAGAAGCGCCTGAGGCACCGATTCAGCACCGATTTTAGCTCTTCCTCGAGAGGCAGAAATACCCCTAATGAGGAAACACAACTCCCCGCAGCAGGCAGGGAGAGGCAGAGTCATCCCTCTCCCAGAGCATCCCATATGGGCAGCAGCCGGATCCCATGTCCCTTGGCTGGGCTGTGGCATCATTCAGCGTTATCCCCAGCTCGCCAGCGATCCCTCCTGCCAGACACCAACATGGGGATTAAAGCGGCCGTGATTCACCCCATGGCAGCCTCCAAGGGCCACCGGCTCCTCTCTCCAGGGACAAAACCCCTGCAGAGGCATCGGGGGGGGGGCGGCAACCAGCGAGGGGAATCTCCAAACCATCTGTCATGGGGCAAACTGTGGGATTTCCGTGGATTTCTGGGCAGGAGGGGATGTGCAGGAGCAGCAGCTCCTATACAGCAAACCTTACGAGTGCGTGGAAGGCATCGCCTCCTCCACCAGCGTGATGTCAGGCTTGGGCAATTAGCTGGAGCCATTAATGCTGATGCTGTCAGTCCCTAACGAGGTATGTATTTCCAGAAGGTGAGCATGGCACACGCACCGAGTCTCCAGGCGCTGGCAGCCAGCCCGGAGGACGTCGGCTTCAGCCAACGTGCAGGTCCCGGGTGCTCTCGGACCACACGCGCTTGACCCTTCCTGCTGCGGCAGCACCTCACCCGGGCGAAGAAATACAAGACAAGCAAGATCAAACACACCGAAAGCAGGTCACGGAACTGCCTCTGCTGCAGCTGGGCAAGACAACTACTCATTAGGGTGATTACAGGCGGATGAACTACCCCGGCTCTTTGCTAACGAGCGGCGTGGGCTGCCTGACCTGCGCAGGTCTCTGCGGCCCAAACAAGCCCCGGGGCTGTTGTTGCACGTTGAGCTCCGTCCAGCAGCTCCGGAGGTTTCCCCACTGCCCCGGCTCATCCCAGTCCCCTGCCCTGCAAAGGCTCTCACCATCCAACCAGCGCTGAGACCCCACATCCCGGTGGCTGCAGCCCGCCCCGGGCAGGGTGGCGGTGCGTCCTCGGAATGCCAGGGAGAGCTGAGGTGCTTCCTCAGCAGTGCTGCTCCCTGCGCGAGCCCACGGCCAGGGGGACGGGGATGCAAAGACCATCACTTCCATGGATGGTGCCGGTGGGGCCAAAGGAGGCTGGACCTCAGCCAGGGCTGCTCGCAAGGCCAGCACAGGAGCACACAGAGCTTCTGCTCGGAAGAACACCAAGGGTCTGGTTGTCCACCACGCACATTCGTTAAGGCATCAGCCCCAAAAGTGTCCAAGGAGGATGTGCAATCTCTTGGGACAAGTTTCTGAGAGATCCTGAGCACCCTCGGATCCTGCCCAGATGGTGCCACCTTTGGCTGGCCACCCATCCCTCCCGGTTCCCGCAACAGTAGTCCTCTCATCCAACAGTTAAGCATGGAAGTGTCCTGGCAGCTTAGACCAGCCTGGTGGCAAGACCTCTGACACCTCCCCACGTGGTGGGTTTGACCTGGCGTGCTTCCTTGTCCGCCTGGCATCGCTCATTGCCTGTCCCAGCCTTAACATCCCACGGGGTCCCCGCGGCTGCTGCTTTAGATAAAGAGACAAATGAGCGGAGGGCGGTGGGGCTGCCGGCTCCGATAAGGCGCTGCGGTGGAGGTCCTATTCACGGTGAGGTCCTGTTCACGGTGAGGTCCCGTTCACGGTGAGGTCCCATTCACGGTGAGGTCCCGTTCACGGTGAGGTCCCGTTCACGGTGAGGTCCCATTCGCGGTGAGGTCCCATTCACGGTGGAGGTCCCATTCACAGTGAGGTCCCATTCATGGCTGAGATCCTATTCANCCGGCTCCGATAAGGCGCTGCGGTCCTCGGGCTGCGGTGGAGGTCCCGTTCGCGGTGGAGGTCCCATTCACAGTGAGGTCCCATTCATGGCTGAGATCCTATTCATGGTGGAGGTCCTGTTCACGGCAAGAGCGAGCGGCAGCGCGGGGCTGCCCGCTCTGACAGTGGAGCATGGGTCCCCAGTGCAGGGGGGGACATGTGAGGACACCCCACCATGACACAGCTGCCGTCACCACCACCACCACTAAAAATAGGGTTTGGAGGACCGCAGGAAGAATCAGACCGAGACGCTACCTCCCTGGCTGAAAAGCCGTAACAAAAATGCCCCAAAACCAGAGGCAGTTTGTGCAGCCTGCAGCGAGGGGCCAGACTCGGGTGACGAAGGGCCATGGAGCCACCCCTGTTGCTCGAGCCACCAGCCCTCCCCACGCGGCAGGGACCTGGCTGGACCAAGGGTGTCCCCGTCCCCGCTGCACCCGCCTGGCAGCCCGGGCAGCCCCCGCCTGTGAAAAAACGAGGGGGAAAAAGGGATTTGTGGGAGTGCTGCACGCACCAACTGCCTCCTGTGAAACACTCTGAGCGCCTCTCATGAAAGCGCCGAAGAACAAAGCGTTATTAACATATCGCCTGCAACGCGGGCGGCGACGTGGGGAACGGCACCCGCTCCGCACCGGGAGCCGCTGCCAGCCCTGTGAGGCCGCCTCCGCCGGCTCTCACCCCCTCCTTCAGGCGGGGATCCCCCCCATTTTAAAGGGCTCTACGGAACTGAATAGAAAAAAAAAAATAAAGTGCCTTTGTTGCAAATCTATGTTAGAGGGTTGGCCTGAAAGCAGGCATAGCAGAGGGCTTGCTGGTGGAAAATAAGGGAATGCTGGGCCTCCCCGTATCCCAGTTTACTGAGTTCTGCAGCGCTAGCAATTCTAAAACTCAGTTTAATGAGCCCTAATTTGCCGTGGGTTTGCAGCCACCCTGTGTGCAAGTGCTCTGCAGCGATGCACCGGCCGGGAATCACAGGATGGCCGGGATTGGAAGGGAGCTTTAAGATCATCGAGTCCAACCATTAACCTGACGCTGCCCAAAACCGGGGGAGCATCCTCCGTCCTCCACGCAAGCACCAGGCAGAGACAGCCCCTCGCATCCCCCGGGACACGCACAGCCAGCCAGGGCACCTCCTTGTCCCCTTGGCAGGCGGGGGAGCCGGGGCCGCGGTGTGGCCACACGTCCCGGTGACACAGGGGGAGTCCGTAGCCCCCAGCTCTGCTCCTGCCCCGCCGGACATTGCTGCTCCATGATGCCGGGCAGGAAGCAGCTGGTGTCGGATGCCCCGGAGCACGTGTCGCTGCATTTTTCTGCTTCTTTCATACCCTTTAATTCCTCCTAAAGAGCTTCTGGGCCGGGGGCAGAGAGGCCCCAGGGCTGCAGCCGCTCCCCGTGCCGGGGGACAGGTTTGGTGGGGAGATGCCATCAGGAAGGGACGTCCCCACCTCCGTCCCTCACCTTTATTTTCCTCAGCCTTTATTTTCCTCTGGGTTTGTGGCCCGCATCCCCCCGGGGGTAGCTGGGGTGCAGGGCAGGGGGCTCGGCCAGCAGCCCCCCATCCCCGCTGCTCCCGCCGGGCTGGCAGCATCCTGGGGTCACCGGCCTCATCCAAACCCCCCCCCCAAAAAAGCAGGTCAGGCCCCAGCAGCGAGCGGCAGGACTGGCATTACAGGTTGAATTTCTCTATCGCGACGTGTTGCACCTTGGGTAATTTTTTTCCTTATTGCAAAATTACTTTAAAAAAGAAAAAAAAAAAA
>VXBO01010761.1:166479-177870 GCA_013400135.1 Rhinoptilus africanus | reverse complement strand
CATGATGTTAAAGGAGGCGGGGGGGGGGTGTTGGTTGGCTGATGTTGAGCTACGTCTTGTGGTGGATTGAAGGAAAGTGGCTCCGGAGCGCTAGGGATGAGCGTGGAGCGAAGGGATGAGCAAAGGGCTCCACAGAACCGGAGGAAGGAGCCCCCCCACAGCCTTGGGGGGGGCACATGGAACCCCCCTCCCGGCCCCTCACTGTTATTTTTTTAAAAGTGCAACTTGCAGTTTCTGGTTTAAATGCCTTTAAGGAGCAGAACGGTTAATCGAAACATTTTACAATTTTATTGTATTTTTGGGATGCTGATCCTCAAGTTTTTACGCTAAGATATAGAGTTAAGTTATTTTATGATATTGATGGAAAAAAATTATTTATACTCGGAGGTTTGAGAACCAGAACGCCCTCCAGCAGTCGGTCTGCAACCACGCGTCTTTTAACAGTTGGCTGGTTAAAGCAGCTACGTTAATATAATAGTTTGAAACTAGATAGTGGTTTTGGTTGGTGTGTTTTGGGTTGGGGTTTTTTTTTTTTTTTTGGAAATAAAGTTTAAACTCCAGTCCTTTGTACCGGGTTTTATTTTCTTACCCCTTTCATTAGTCAGAAGGGCTCAGCTGGCAGCTGCTTCCGTGTCCTGGCCCGGGGCAAGGTCCTGTGTGGCTTTAGTCCCAGCCCCTCCCAAGCCCTTACAGGAGAAAGCAGCTGATGTGCTGCAGGAAAGGGTGGAAACAGCAGGGATTTTTCTTGGAAGCTGCCACTTACCAGCAGAGAGGAAAATGAAAACCTAAGAGGAAGTGGGATTTTTTTTTTTTTTTCAAGGCTCCTGCAGAGCCAGAGTTTCCTTGGAATTGGGGGAAACCCGGCTCCTCACAGGAGGGGTGCGTGATCCCGTGTTTCCTGTCCCGGGAAGCGTCAGTGTGAGCGTTGGGATGCAAACCCTGGGTGTCCCGCTGCCTCCGGCGAGGCCGGACCAGTTCTCCCGCTCCAGCGGGATGGCGCGATGCTGCCCGTCCCCATCCCGTGGGGCCACCTCGCCTGCCCCACAGTGGCCTCGTGTAGCTTGGGACGGGGCAGGGGCTTCCTGGGGACACGGAGCGGGATGCGCTGGGGCAGCATCGGCCGAGGGAGAAACACCAGGAGCCCCGGCAGCAGCCGGGAACAAGGAGATGGGGTCAGGCTCGGCCACAGTAGCTGCACAAAAAGGGAGTTTTCTCCACTTACTATTTTTTGCTTAATTATTAGGGAATTTCAAACGCACCCCAAGAGCTGATCCGCTGCTGTTGCCTCTCCTCACGCGTGCGTTTAAACGCCCTCCTCCTGCTGCATGGGCCTGGAGCAACACAAGTGTCAGATATTATGGAAAAAAACTAACCCTGTCTGACCACAAACACACACAAATACAACTTGGGGGATTTTCACCCTCCTTTGCCGTCCCACACCCTGCTGCTCTATCCTAAGTGTGTAACAGGGGGCGGGTGGCTCAATCACAATTTTTGGCATTAAAATTAATTGCAAAAAATTTGCAATTTCACCAAGTTCTGCCTTGAGCAGAACCCCCAGTGCCTCCCCCAGCCCCGTCCCCACCCTCCAGCCCACCTGGCTGGGACACCCCTGCGGCCCAGCACCCACCCCTGCACCCAAACGCTGGGGGATTTTCCCCAAAATCATTCCAGAAAGGGAAAAGCCGGATGGGAGCCCAGCAGCACCCACCCGCCGGGGAAGCACCCGCTGCTGGGAAGGGCGGGAAAGGCACCGGGAAGGACATTAATTCCGATAACGAGCCAAAAGGAGGAGCGAGCGGCTGACGGCTTCGGGCTCCGGAGCTGGAGTCGGGCTGCTGCCCTGCCCTCCGCTCACTGCACCCGTTGGTGAAAAGTGCTAATTTGGGGCTCACTTTCTTTAATTTTGGGCTAATTTTGTGCTGCAGCCAAGAGCAGAGGTCCTGCTCCCATTCTCCCCCCCCCGGCACGATGGGGGATGAGGGTGGTTCAGGCCCCATGGAATAAAACCAGCTGACAGGGGGCAGTTCCTGAGAGCACCCCCCCATCTATATACGTTTACACGCACACGTTTATACAAACACACACACACACAAATAAATAAGGGCTTTGGCTCAGGGAGAAGCCTCATTTTCTGGCTCGTAACCAACTGGACCACGGACTCCAAATCAAAAAGCGTCAGAGCGACAAGTTCAAGCCAAATCTGCTGATTTTTTGGCAAAGCGCGGTGCGAGGAGGCGCCGGGAAAGGGCTCTGTCTTGCAGGGGGGATGGCAGCCCCCGGGGAGGGACACCGGCGCCGCGGGGATGGGGGTGATGGCCCAGGTTGCCCAGAGAAGCTGTGGCTGCCCCATCCCTGGAGGGGTTCAAGGCCAGGTTGGACGGGGCTTGGAGCAGCCTGGGCTGGTGGGAGGTGTCCCTGCCCAGGGCAGGGGGGGAAATGGATGATCTTTAAGTTCCCTTCCAACCCAAACCATTCCGGGATCTGCAGAAGACCTGTCCTGCTGTCACCCAACACTGTGGGGACAGCCAGGTTCTTTTGGGGACCCTTGGTATGTTAGGAGGGGCCGGAAGCAGGGGGTGCGGGCCCCACCAGCACCAGGCCGTCCCCACCTTGAGCCCACCAGCACCCTTCCCACGGCGCAAACACCCTGCAAGGCACCAGCGAGTCCAGCCTTTGCAGCTCACCAGCCCCAGGAAGGTAAAGAAAATGAATGAGGATAAGGCGGGAGCTTAAGAAAAAGCCGCAATATTTCAGCGAGGGGCTGTGTGAGGAAGAGCCAGGTCTCCAAGTCACCAACCAGCCCTTCTCCCTTTACTGCAACACAGCATTAAAGACCCAAAATAGAAAATACAAAGAAAAACCACAAGTAACAAGCCGTCTGCTTAATTTATGGGGGAAAAAGAGAATAAATAACCGTTCTATAATGGTGTTGAGTTCACTGGATGTAAGAGAGCGGGCATCCCCATGCCGCCCCACCGTGCCACCTCCGTGGGTGCCCCCAGCAGCTGTGGAGGCAGATGGTCTCATTTCTCCTTTTTTCATTCTAGCAGGGCAGCGTCTCTATTTCCCCCGAATTTTACAATTCCTGTTCTTTCATGGGAGTATTTGTAGCAAAAGAGCAAAGTGCAAACGTAACCGCTCGAGCTTTCGCCATGTCCCTACATATCGCCTTTTAAAAATAAAGAGTTTACCGAAAATCTACGCGCTCAGTGCCGTCGGAAGCAGGCAGTTGCATGGTGCTGGGTTAGCTGACGATCTCGAGTCTTCCGCCTAAAACTGAGGAAGCACCTGAAAAAAAAGCCCCTGACACGGTGTTTTTAATCCAACGGCTCTGGCCGACGTGATCACGGCCACCGAAGCTCAGTCCTTTTGTTCTCAGGGTGTGTGAGCAAGTGTGAAACAGAAGCTGGCGTAAATCTTGCCCTGGCACTGCAAGGATGTCAAAACTGTATGGAAAAAGTTGGAAAATACGCTAAACTTGGCCACGGGGCTGGGACAGAGACGTGGCCACAGCCAGGACCCGCTCGACAGAGGCTTGACTAACTCTGGGGGGCTGGTGGGAGGGAGGAACCTGCCAGAAGTGATTTGTTAGAAAGTAGAGAGTTAATTCCACTGAGGACAGGGAATGTCGGGAGGGAATGTTGGGAGGGAAAGATGGGAGGTGGCCACGCTCCAGCTCAGGGCAGAGTGATGGGCCCCACGGCTGGGTCAACAACCAGCGCCCCACAGCTGGATCCAACCAGTGCCCAACATCTGGATCACTGACCAATGACCAACATCTGGATCACCAACCAGTGCTGCACAGCTGGGTCAACAACCAGCGCCCCACAGCTGGATCACCAAACTGCTGCACCCCACAGCTGGATCACCGACCAGCACCCCACAACTAGATCACCAACCACCACCCTGCACCTGGATCACCAACCAGCACCCCACATCTGGATCACCGACCAGTGCTGCACAGCTGGATGACCAAACTCTGCTGCACAGCTGGATCACCGACCAGCGCCCCACAGCTCTAAGGAAGCAAGCCTGCAGATGGCTCTGGGGACGGCAGCTCGGGAGGAGAAGCCAACCCAGGCAGCGGGAGGGGGTTACGACCCTCCCTGCAGGCTTCCGAGCACAGCCGGAGCTCTCCCCACAGTCCCAGCCCGGCATACCCCCACCAGTTTTCAACGAGATGTGTTACAAAACGACAGACACAAACACAGCAAAAAAAAAAAATAAAATACTAGTGCGGATCTACAGTATTGCTTTTTAAATTGTCACTAGAAAAATAACTATAATCATCAGCAGGACAACTTTCTGTCAGTCCTGTCTGTCGGTTTTTGAACTGCTTGTCAAAGAGGCTTGTTAAGCAAATATATAATTTCCCGATATATATCGATAGTGTGTATATAATTTAATACAGAAATGACAAATATGCAACGTAAGACAGTAAATTACAAGTGGTTAATAAACTCTGTAAATACTGTTACAGAACACACAGTTATGGCAGGTGGCAACTTCAACCGCTGAACCACCGGCTGCAGGGAAGACATCTGCAGCCAGCTGGAGTCAGTATTATTTTCAATCCCTTCAAAGTTTTCGGTTAATATGCACTGTTTGTATAAATATACTATTAAAGGGGTTTTTTTATATGTATATACACACACACACACAGAGAAAGACTTTTTTATTACGTATATATATATATAAAATCACTTACTTGATGGAAAGGCCCTCCAATTTTATCCGCGTAACCACGATCTGGATATAATTTGGCATTTTTCCCCTTAAAAAATGGATTTTAAAAAAGAGCCAATTCCTGACTCCCTGCACACACTGCAGTGTGAGTGACGGGCCCATCGAAGCCCGGGCAATACGCGCCTCCCGCCTTTGCTTCTTTTGACAGAGTTGTTTTTTAATACCAACACCGATTTTTAATTAGAGATGAAAATGCCGAGAAGCAGAACCGGAGCTGAAGACTCTGCTTTTTCAGCTCCTCTTAAAAAGCCGGAAAATCGATCCGCGTACCTCTGATTTGTGACACTTGGGGTTTTACTGGTGAAAACCCTCTGTCAAGAGAGGCCAGCGTAAGGCGGGCTGCAGGCAGGGCTCCCGGCAGCGTTTTTCAAGGTAGCTTTTGCCAGAAAATGCACTTTGAAATGCGCCTGTGCATAAACACGCGCTACCAGCACAGCTACACCCCCTCCCCGCACACATAATTTAACAAAAATGTAAAACCAGTGGCGTTCAATCAGGTTTTTTGCCTCTGCTCTGTCAGCAAAGCTCAGGCAACTTTGGTCTCGTTTAACTTGCAAAGTGACCCCGGGTCCCCCACGCTGGGGACGGGGAGACACTGACCCCATTCCCTTGGACAAGAAAGAAGTGAATTCAGGCGGAAACCTCCAAATAAAGGTAGGGAAGAGAAGAAACAGAAAGCTGAAGAAATCGTTTACGCGCTTGGTAAAAGAGCGGCCGCTCTTGCACAGTGAGGAGCCGGTACCTTAGAGAGGATTTGCCTGCTCGCCCGCCGGTGTTGCCCGGGGGGGCTGCGGAGGAGCTGCCGCTCTCCTACAGTAAAATACAGGTTTTCTTGTCCTTGAAAGGGTTCTCAGAAGTGGGTATGCCCATTAGCAAGGGATCTTTCTTGGCGTGTTCTTCACAGTAGAGCATGAGGTCTGCTGACGCTTTCGACACCTGGATAGACAAGGAAGAAAAAAACCCACCCATAAAATGGTGTTTCCCCATGGTTGGTAACAGGATCAAATGCGCTGGGAGCTGCTGAGGGCTACAAAGTCCCTGTGTGGGACCTGAGAGACCAACACCCTCTCCAAGGACCCATCTCCTGCTGTCCTGGGCTCACTCCGGCTTCATCTGCAGGGGGAGAAAAGGATGGAGCCCAGGGCTCTGCTTGTGACACCCAGTAAAGTGACGCTCGGCTCCCCCACAGCTTCTACAGAAGCCTGAAAATAAACAGGAGGAGGTTCAAAATAACGCAGCCGGTTCGTAAGGAGGAACTCCTCACCCATAGAGGGGGGGACAGTAAGGAGAAGGGCCCTCTGACGGAGGTCATCGCTTCCCGGCGAACCTGGGCGTCTGCTCGGCTGCCCTTCCGTGGGGCTGGGCAGCCAAACCCGGGGGGGGATATTGCCAGCACTGCCGATACCCTACCCCTGCTAGCTGGAAACAAGCTTGGCTTCTTTTCTGTCTAAAGGAATCCGTTTTCCGCTACCACCTTCTTTTTTATAATGTCTCTCCACATTCACCTTCTTGCAGACTCAGCACTCAGGCAGCCAAAGGGTGGAACAAAAATCACACAAAATGCACAACGCTGGAAACTCATACCGGCCTTCTTTGATTTGCACTTTGTATTTTGGCTTTGGTTCTCCCAGGAGCCCAGAAAGCACGGAGCTACCTGAGGATACGACCGGTAAGCAGCCACCAGAATTAGATTTATTCAGGTTTGTGGGGCTGAAATGTAAATGTCACGCTTCGAGATGGGGAAAACACGGAACTGCGGGCACACACACACACTCCGTTATCTTATCACCCCGCGGCTGGAAGGGGGAAAAACAAGGGAAAAAAAGGAGGGGTGAAAACGATGTGCTCTCACCTTTATTCTTTCTATTGAGGCTTCTATTCTTAGCTGCTGGACAGTCCTTCGGGCCTGGGCTATGTTGTTGGTGGTGCTAGCTGTTTTCCCAGACATTTTCAGAGAAGCGGCGAAGCTCTGTTTTGAAAGACAGCGGGGTTAGTTTTCCAGAAGGTCACACAGCACGTCAAGCTGCTTTTACACAGAGGCAACCACAACACCCTGCAAAAAGTGCTTTTATTCTATTATTATTTTGCACAACAGGAGTTGTCAGCGGAGCAGCAGCTCAGCAAACGGCGCTCTGCAACCAAAACACCCTCCAGAAAAATCCCGCTGAGCTCCTGTGCATCCGACGGCTTCCCTCATCCCAGCGTTAACAGGCGATGTGGGTTTATCGACTCGTGCTTTTCCCAAGTGGAGAGTGGCCACCACCGCACCGCACCGCGCACCCAGCCCTGTGCCTGCCGGGAGAGCGGTGAGTCCCTGTGTCCCCTGCTGCGGGACGGGCCCTGGGGGGGTCACCCCACGCGGTGCCAGGAGGGAGAGCTACTGCCTGCACACCTGAGCATTGGGGATAGAACCACGGTTTGGGTTGGAAGGGACCTTAAAGCCCCCCCAGTGCCACCCCTGCCCTGGGCAGGGACACCTCCCACCAGCCCAGGCTGCTCCAAGCCCCGTCCAACCTGGCCTTGAACCCCTCCAGGGATGGGGCAGCCACAGCTTCTCTGGGCACCCTGGGACAGGGGCTCACCCCCCTCACAGACAANATGGACGTGAGGAAGGAACGTTGTTCGGGTCTTTGCTGCAGCGCACCTACAGCAGAGCTGCTCAGGGCCAGCAGTGCCAGCACCAGCAAAACTGTTCCCTGGTGCTGCCTGTCCTCTTGGACCTGGCCTCGTATCGGCGCTGGCAGGCGCCTGTCTTCCCTGTCTCATGCGGTCACACACGTGCGATCCTGGTTCACTCCTTGCTCTTTGGTGGGATCAGGAACATGCCGTCTTCCTCGGTCCAACTCGCAGGGAAGCACGTGGCATCCTGGCATGGGCTGGGCTCCCCTGTGAGCCGGTGGCACATGTTTTCCTTGTGCCACTTGCCGGAGTCCCGTGGGGAGCTGCAAGCAGGGGGTCAAGCTGCAAAAGCTGTGCTCAGATCAGTGTCGGATCAGTGGGCTGAGCCCAGTGGAGAGCATCCTCCCTTCTCACTCCAAACCAACACCCTCCAAATGCTGGCCCTGGGTTGGGATTGACGCTTTGCACCCCTACCTGGAGAGGGAAGGTCCTGGAGCTGCTCTGTTTTTTTTTCTGCCACCCCCATTCTGACGGCACGGGAGCAGCCAGCAGCTGGGAGAGCGTCTCTGAACTTTGCCTTCTTGTTTTCCTTTTCCTCTGACCTGTTGTAAAGCTGCCGTGGCTGCAGAGCTGCACGGCAGCCCGGGGGGGCTGGGTGGCCCATGTGGCCATGCCCCTGCCTGCCCTTGCTGCAGGGGGCTCAGCACAGGGGTGGTCACTGGCCACGAACTGCTCCTCCACCTGCGAGAGGGAGAGGGGACACACACCCGAGTGCCCACCCGCAGGGCTCCATGCCTGGAGGGGCTCAAGGCCAGGTTGGACGGGGCTTGGAGCAGCCTGGGCTGGTGGGAGGTGTCCCTGCCCAGGGCAGGGGGGGGAAATGGGTGGGCTTTAATTGTCCCTTCCAAGCCAAATTATTTAATGATTCTCTGTAAATCAGCACTCCACTCGCATTTACATCGCTCAGGATCTGGAGGTCTTTTAACCTCACCGTGGTCCCTCAGCTTCTTCACCTTCAACACACACGGCGTGCTGGAGCCCACCCTGGTGGGTCAGACCACCACGAGATGTCCCTTTGCCCGTGCCCCGTCACCCTGCATCTACCTTCCTGCCATGTGTCCCATCATCCCTGCCCATTTCCTGTCCCGTGGGCTGCACCTCAGCACCCACCACTGCTGCTGCCAGGGAACAACACGTGCACGGAGCAGCAGGAGCTGGAAAGGGCTGGGGACCCTGCAGCATCGCGTTCGATAAAATTTGCATCTCACTGCATTGAGCCTATCGCTAAATTATTCAGGTACCCCGGAGTCCAAAGAGGTTGAGGACAGTCCTGCCTGGTGAAACTGTCCTTCCTGTGCCAATCCTCGCACGCCATCTCTAGCATGACTGTGACAAACCCTGCTGTTCGCCTTCCACACGCCCACGGGAATAATTGGCTCCGTGCTGCCGCGCTTAAATCATTTATTGCATTGCAGGGACTCGAGTCCAACACAGCTACATCTGACCTTTCCCGGCACCGCGCTCAGCCTTTCCTCGAGGCTTCAGGTTTCTCTCGCCTTGACCTGTGTGCCGGGGCTGTTTTCCTGACTGGTGCTCCTGCCTGCCCTGCTCGCTGGGAACAGCATTATTTTGCACCCAGTCCCCATTTCGGCACATGCCAACTTTTCCAGGCTGCTCAGCAGGACCCAGGTTTTCAAATTTTTTCTCTCTCCAGTAGAGACCAGCACTGGGTTTGGAGTTCACTCCCGGTACCTCTCAGGACAACACAGCCGAGTGCACCCACGGCAGATGTGGGACACCACAAATCGCTGCCACACATCCCAGATCCCCTCCGACAGCAGCTCAGACACCTGCAGTGCTTTCTGCTGGCCCAGAATCGCAGGGACCCAGCAGAAGGCATCCCCCATGGCATCCTCAACGCTTTCTTCCTGATCAACCCACTGACCCACGGTCTTGGGGCACTGACCGTGCTCAGGGCCCTCTGCAACCGTGCGATCTGCTGCTGAGAAGTGCTGCAAGTGGCGTCCTGACTGGTATTTCATGTATTACAGCTCACGGACGGCTTCTGCTGCTCTGTGGTGGATGAGAAGCTCCACATGAGCCAGCAACATGCGCTGGCAGCCCAGAACCCCCCCGCAGCCCGGGCTGCACCCCCACAGTGTGGGCAGGGGGCAAGGGGGGGATTCTGCCCCTCTGCTCCGCTGGGTGAGCCCCCCCTGCAGTGCTGCCCCCAGCGCTGGGGCACCAACAGCAGAAGGAGACGGAGCTATTGGAGCGGGGCCAGAGGAGGGACACGGAGATGCTGGGGGGGCTGGAGCCCCTCTGCTGTGGGGACAGGCTGAGAGAGCTGGGGGGGGTCAGCCTGGAGAAGGCAAGGCTCCAGGGAGACCTTCCAGCCCCTTAAGGGGATGTTCTTGCTATGGGACTGCCATTTCCAGAAGAAGCCCTCCTGCACCAGCAGCAGTTGAGGAAATACCCTGCTCTGGATGGAGAGCGAGTCCACAGGCACCAAGTGGGAGACGTGCAAATACAAAACAGCGTCCTGGCTACGTGGAACTGAAATGGTGGAAGAGGGATTTAAAAAGAATTTCTCATGTTAGGTAGCATCATTAAGAAAATAGATCTGAGACTATTGGCTACTTTGGGAAATTTACTCTGCAAAGAACGCAGTGAGAAATCAGAAGACCCGACCTTTTGGGGGTTTGGGTTTTGACCAGAATAAACCCACAGGATCGGAGCATGGGTTCACCCCGCTCTCCCTGCCTCCTCTTCCTCGCCCGCACCGAAGGGCACCTGGCCAGAACCTCTGCAGGTCCTGGGGGCGAGGTGGCCAAGTGACTTGGGGGACAGGCACAGGGGCACCAAACCCAAGGGCTTGGCTGCCGCATTGCCCAGAAGGACCCGCAGACGGTGGTCACAGCGGCAAACGCTTCCCCACGCCCGACAGGCTCAGGCCTTCCTGAAAAATGGGAATTCCAACCTGCTGTTAGAGCTGATAAATGCAGCTGCCAAGCTCGATAATGAACTCTGCTGGTGCATTGCAAACCGGCTGCGAGTGCTTCAAAGTCATCACTTCTGGAATAACAGGGAGCTGTTTCACAGGGACACGAAAGCACGGGTCCACCGCAAACTGAGACCAAACTTCCACTCCCAACCCCGCAGTTTCGCTTGCTATATTGAAAAACTACGGTGCGAAAAGAAACCCAACCCAAAGCGATTAATTTTCATGAAGTAATGCACGCATCTCCGAGAAGTAACATACTGCAACATTTCCGATTCCTCCAATTCTAGTACTTTTTTGGAAAAAAAAAAAAGACATAAGGTTAAAAACCAGTTACTGCAAAATTTAAAGACAATCCGTTCTCCTCCCCTTTGGCTGGGGCAAGCCCAGGCTGACTTTGCTCAGCCCCCCCTTTCCCACCCCCGAGCCCCAGCCCCAAATCCCCCCCCTTGCCACTGGAGAGGTTTGAGTTTCTCTGCAGTCCCTTCCCAGCCCACACCAATGACCTCGTTAGGAAAGTTTCGGTGCTTATTTTCCCAGCTGGTTAGCTTTGTTAATAAATTAGATGTTTAAAAAAAAAAAAAAAAGAAAAAACAAAAAAACAACCCCAAACCATAANTGATAAATGCAGCTGCCAAGCTCGATAATGAACTCTGCTGGTGCATTGCAAACCGGCTGCGAGTGCTTCAAAGTCATCACTTCTGGAATAACAGGGAGCTGTTTCACAGGGACACGAAAGCACGGGTCCACCGCAAACTGAGACCAAACTTCCACTCCCAACCCCGCAGTTTTCGCTTGCTATATTGAAAAACTACGGTGCGAAAAGAAACCCAACCCAAAGCGATTAATTTTCATGAAGTAATGCACGCATCTCCGAGAAGTAACATACTGCAACATTTCCGATTCCTCCAATTCTAGTACTTTTTTGGAAAAAAAAAAAAGACATAAGGTTAAAAACCAGTTACTGCAAAATTTAAAGACAATCCGTTCTCCTCCCCTTTGGCTGGGGCAAGCCCAGGCTG
>VXBO01010761.1:137300-149302 GCA_013400135.1 Rhinoptilus africanus | reverse complement strand
CCCCCCGCGGTCCCAGCTCATTGTAAATCTGCTTTAACGTTAGAAAATGAGGGGGTTTCTCCCCTTTTTTTAAAGATATACGGGTAGGTTTTGCCGCTGTGGCGTCACAATGATGTAAGCTGCGCTCCGCTGCCTCAGGGAATTTATAGAGGAATCTACTGTCGGAATTTATCAGGGAATTCACAGCAGCGCGTGGGGCTCCTCCTGGGCTCCAGGGCTGGGGCACCGTCCCTGATGAGGCTGGGGGACTGGTACAGCCAGCACACATACTTTTAAAAACAATATTATTGATATTTTAGCTTTTGAAAATTTTTTTTTACCATTAATTCTTTATTCCGGAGCCTGAGCCTGCCCAGCCCTGGGGAGCGCCATGCCCATCATCCACCACATCCCCTGGGAGACGTGCAGGCGACCGCTGTGCAACGCGCTTCTTCCAGATTGACCAGAGACTGAGCAACCAAATCCCCGTCTCACCTCCAAAATCCCCATCTTGAGTCCAAATCCCACCATCCTGCCCACTCCCGAGGCCAGATTCACCCTCCCCGAGGTCATTTCCCTAGGGATTGCTCTGGGAGCAGCATGTGCCCGAGGACCGGAGCAGACCCAAGCATCCCAGACACTGGACGGCCTGGAGCATCCTGGTGCCCCCCACTCTCAGGGGATGTGCTGGGCGTCCCGCAGGGGTTGCAGGTGCAAAGGCAGCGCTGGCCCTGGGGGCAAGGAGCAGGTTTGGCATCCGCAAAGCCTCGCCTGCTGCCCGGCCGGGCCCGACGCGCCTCTGCTTGCAGGGCCGGGTGCTTTGATGCTGGGAATCGCTGGGGAATACGTCTGTCTGCAGAGGCAGAGGGCGTTGATTAATGCTTAAATACCAGGTGCTGCTCCCAGGAGCGCTCGTTAGATCACATTACGTTTGGTCCCGGTCCTGTTTTCACACCAGACTCATTGCTGTCCCACTCCTGGAGGACAGTTGGAGGTGGATGTTCTTCCTGTATGTCCATGGCTATTTGAGCCATGCTGGGTTTGGATGCTGGGATTCCCCCTCCTGAAGTGGTATGGGGGGGAAGGCAGCCCAGCACCCAAATTCTGCTGCCAGCTCTCACCCTGAGAGGACCTGGGATGGGGAAAAAGGAGACGGGAGAAAGGGGGGGGGTATGGTGGGAGAAAATGCCGGTCCCATGGTGAGGAGAGCAGCAATGGCATCACCATCCTGCTCGGCTCCTTGCCCTTGTGCATCTCCTGCTCTGCAGTTGGTGACACGTCAGCACCGTAAAGCGAGCGCTGGATGCACAGAAGGACACTGACACACGTTACACCCCAGCGCAAAACATTCCCCAAACCAAAACCCTCAGGAAAACCGCCAACAGAGAACAAATTCCTCGAGCAATTCCTAATTCACACCACTTTTCCCCAAGCTTCACCGCCAGCCAGCCGGGCCCCAGGGAGCAATGCCCTCTCGTGGGCTAAGGAAGCAGCTACCTGCTAATTCAGTTCTAATCCTCAGCTTAATTAACTAGCGTTAATTAATTACCTGTTGCCTTGCAGCGCAGCCCTCCTGGGCGAGGAGTCCCCGACACGCTGCAGCAGCACAGGCCATTGCCTGAGCCCAGTGGAGCTTCTGCCGGGGGCTACCGGCTCCCCCAGCCCACTTGCCACCCATTGCCCATGGGAAAGGGGCAGCACTGCAGCCTGCCCAGCACCTGGCTCCTGAATGCTGGCAGAGCCCATTCCCAGGGAATGCCTGTCGCTCAGGACACCCACTTTTTTTTTCCCCAGAAGCTGTTCCTTGTGCCCCACGGAGGCTCCAAGCACCCTGCTGGGAGCCGGCGGTTGCCCACTGGAGTGGAGGGATGCCCAGCAGAGGATGTACCCAGCGCCTCGGGGCACTTACGCTGAAAAGTTATCGTACACAGAACACAGGGTGTACAACCAGAGAAACAGCAGCGGTTGCATAAATCTCTCCTTAAAGGCAATTAGTGGAGCTGCTGTTGGCAATTAGAGGAGCCTTGCAGAGAGCAATGAGCATGCAGCTCCCAAATAATCCAGTTCCAGAGGTGAGGGTATCGCCTCTACCCTGCCAGGGAACGAGACGCAGTGACAGAGAGGCAGCAGACATGGACATGAAAATAAGTGCGTGGTTGCAAGCAGATAACAACTCCTGGGGCACTCGGAGGTGCCGGGGGCATGGTCGCGGTACAAGAGGGGACCTGCAGCCCCACCGACAGCATCGTGGAAAATCAGCGAGAGCCTCACGTTCGCAGTGCTGGAGGAGCGGTGCCCGAAGGTCAACTGTGTCATCCCAGGGGGAGGGATGCAAAAAGAGAAATAAAGTGATTTTTTACCCCCACCCGATTTGAACAAAAGCCAACCCGAAGTTGAAGGTTGCACGAGCGTGATGCTGGGCTGCTGTGCATCCACGCCGTGCCTGTATCCAAAGCTGTGTTCAGTGGGAGTTTGTTCTAAAACTGACACTTCTTATGATGCATTTTGACTTTGACGCATTCATCATTTTCTAACAAAAACTTATTTTGTCAGAAAAAACATCAGCCCGATGCCTTGCTCTGACACTACCATGAACAAAGATGCTTTCCTGCACCTCAAAGGAAGGTGCTGGGGACACAAAAACGAACCACCAATACCCTGCATCAATTGCCCACTTCTCTTGCAAGATGCCCAAAGAAGTCAGCGTGGTGGCCCAAGACAACCAGGCCCAGCCATTGCCCTTCTCTTGGCAGGGAGAATGGAGTAGGCAGAGCAGAAAAAAACCTCATTCTTAGCTTTTTTTTTCCCCCTTCCCTAAGAAATCCTCAATATTGTGTCACATACTCCCCAAAGAACTCAGTGATTTTTCCGCAGGATGGATGCAGATGGGAATTTTGACTCGGTGGCTCCACTGAGCTTATACTTAACTAGAAATGCACAGAAAAATGAACCCGAAATAGCTGAGAGCAGGGCCGAGCTTGCTCCTGTTTGGTCCTGGGGTGGGGTGGCCCCGGCTGTTCTGTGGGTTTAGCTCTTGAGGCACCGAGTCCAGAGCCACAGTTATAGAAAGGTACTTCATAAATAAACCAGAGAGATGTGCACAGCCAGCAGACAAGAAAGGTTTTCTCTAGAGCAGGAGAGTAATCAAATTCCACATAACCACATGGGGAAGGAGAACCGGAGGTAGAGGAGACAGCGCCGTGTCGTTTACAGGGCGGCCATCCCTCATCGCTCCCCCAGGCTGGGGTCAGAGCCCACGCCTGCAACTGTGGTCCCCGACCCAGAGCAGTCCCTGCTCCCCCATCACCATCCCTGTCCTGCTAACAGACGGTGTTCCCTCCCGTCATGGTCCCTGTGCTGCTGGCAGCCACCTCCCTCCCAGCACTGCGTGTTCTTGCATTCCCAGAGCAAAGCCTGAATAATGAGGCCCAAAAAAATCAATACCTTGGCTGTTTTGTTGAATAGATTGTGCTAAAGAAGAAAGCCTGAGAGAGAGATCTTGCAAGTTCACCTCTCCCAGCCAGCTCCAGTGCAGAAACAGGCAGGGGTTTCAGCCCACGGGGAGATCTCCAGGGGGTGCCAGCCAGGGGAGGGGGGATCAGTGCCTGCGGTGCTCGGGGAAAAGAGTGCAAAAGGTTCCCCAGCCCCTTCTGTCAGCAGAAAATGGAGGAAGATGCAGGGTGCACCAGCCAGCTACAGTGTCATCAGAGAGAAGCCAGGGACGGGGCTTTGCTACCTCTGCCTGCCCACCCGCGTCCTGAGGAGCCAGCCCCCAGCAATGTGGTCTGAACCCTCCCTAAGTGTATTTTCCCTTACTATTTATCACGTATTTCCTTAAAAAATGAAGGAGTATCTCACTTAAATCTCCAACGCTAGGCAGGTGGACCCAGCCCATCCCTGGCAAAGCCCATCCAGAAGGAGCATGTGTGATAAAAGACCCTGTCCTGTAAAAAACCCACAGTTTTACATGGTGCAAGATGTCAAAGAGCAAGATTTACAACAGCAACTGGCACCTTATCACGGCCTGAAAACACACAGCAGCCAAAAATCGTCTGACAGGGCTGTAACTTCCCCATGCTCCACACAACCGAAACCCCCAACTGCAACATCACATGGAAAGAAAACAGCGGCTGCTGGGGGAACCGTGCTGGGCCGCCCTAAGGCCGTTCCAAGCAGTAATGAAATGTAACAACAACAAAAAAATTAAACACCAAATATCCTTCTGTTACGCATGACTCACATAACGGACCAACACCAGCCACACTTCAGCATCCTCTTTCTTGTGTGTAAAGACTGTTTTTTCCACCTAAAAAAGAACATAACAAATCAACGCCTGGAATTATGCCTGTGGAAAAGAGTAATTTCTTACAGTCAATAGAAATATTTTCCATTTCTGAGCCACATTCTGGCTAATCTTTCCAGATAATCAAGAAATCAGCCAATCTCCCTGTTCCAGCTTGTGGAGCATCTGAGAGCAGAAACAGCTGAAGCAATTTGAGCCCAAAGATCCCCTTATTTATTATCCCTGCCCCCCCCCCCCTTCCTTTTGTGGCCTTTTCTTCCTAGAAAAGACACATCAGGACTGCCCAGGGACAGACCTACACCTTGCAGCTGCGCTGTGCTGCTCCTGGGAGGCAGAGGGAGCGTATCGTGTGCCCCTCTCACCCTGTATTCATTTCAGCATGTATGGCCCACAGGCATTCTGAGGCAGGAGTTGGAGAAAACCACGTAGGAACAAAGGAAAAACCACAAGGTAGGAGATAAGAGCCTTCACATCTCCTTCCTTAGATATTTTTAGTCTGAAAGGCAGAAATGCATCACCGAGATGTAAAAAGAAAGCTCCCCGCTGCTCCCTGTGCTGGAGAGTTGGGTGCAGTGCTCTGCCCGCTTCCCACCCTGTGTCTGGGTGGGAGCAGGGACTCCGGGGGTGGAGGGAGTCAGGAAGGGGACAGCCCATGCTCGCCTGCCCACACGACACCCCAGCACAGCCCTGTCCATCTGGGGAGAGGGGCAGGGGATCCTGCTGCGGGAACAGCCTGGATGCTGGCTGCGAACAGCAGCATGTTCAACCATCCCTTCTTTGCGGCAACAGAAACCTTGTATTTCCACACAGGCATGTGCCTAAGCTTTTCAGACACTGATCCTTGAGAAAAAAAAAAACAGTAGAATTATGCAGAATAAGCCTGTCAGATATGACTGATTTCCTCTTACCTTTATGTGGGTGGAAAAAACAGGATGCATTTCTAAAAAGGGAGTCTTCATTAAGCTGTATGTTACATCATTGCCCGCACCATCTTTCTGGGTACAAAGGAGCAACTTTTTCCCCTTCTCCACTGGGAGAAAATGGTTTTGATTTCTGCTGGCCAGCTCTCCCTCTCTGCTGTGAGGTCTCTTGGTGCCAAGGATGTGACCATGCCACGGTGCTGTGTCACACAACTGCGGATCCTGACCATGTCCTACCCGCTCTCACACCGAGGGGCTGCAGGGGACACCTACAGCCCACTCCTGCTCTGCTGCGCTCAGCCCCGGCAGCCACGGGCTGGGTAAAGCTCACCCAAAGGCTTTGCTGAGCAGAAGATGTTGATGTTTGATGGATTTTGCGTATTTCTGGGTGACAAGTCGCAAGCCCAACATCTGCGCCCCTCCCGGGTGAACTGGCGCACCACTGCTCATTCAGGTCGCTCAGCCATGGACGTTGTTACGGTGTTGACGTGTTTTATTTTAGTCTCACCTCTGGATACAGACAGCTGTCACCTCACAAACGCCCTTCCCAAAAAGCAGAGGTGAAACAACAAGACTCTTGCTGACGCTGAAGATGCAAAGCTTTGACTTCTGCGCTGCCCAGGTGTTTTGGCAGGGTAGAAAAACCATCTGCCCGCAGCTGGAGGAGACATCACGGTCTCACCTGGGAAGGTGCAAGGGGCTCATCACGGGTGTGTTAATAATATATTGTTATCAGCAAAATGTTTAAAATTGCAGTCATTAAAAATAAATCCAATACCTTCCAGGAGGAGACTGTCAGATGTCGGTTCAAAAGCAGGGAGAAAGGAAGCACCCGGGTGTAGCAGTGCTAGCCTGGCACCCAGCAATAGCCACTAAGAGCTGCTATGCCACAGCTAGTTTTAAGGGGTTTTTAGCATTTTTATTAGCTCTTGGACAGATGCTTTTGACGTACTTAATTTATACCACAGAAACTGAAGATGGCAGACGATGATTAAGATGCACTTTCACTCTTCTAGAGTGCACCAAGTACCTTGTAGCTACGTACCATGCATCTCAAGCAATGCCGCTTGTTATTCAGGGCTGTTTGGTATGTTAATCACGCGCCTGCTTTGCTCTGGGAAGAGGAATTAGAATACAGCAATATTCTGGCTGCTTGTTTTTAAAATCCATGTGTGGGTGGACACTCCAGCTACTGCTCACATTTTTCTCTTCCCAGTCACAGAAGAGCTGTTCATGATTCTCCTCCCTGGTATTTTCTCCTAATTTTGTTGGCCAGATTGAGGAAGGAAGCTGCCTCAAGCCAGTCTCCAAGTGTTGCGTGGAAATAATAAGCATTACTAATTGAGAAATGTTTGAATTTCTGGATTGCAAAGAGGAAACCTTGGAGCAGCTTTAAAGTGAAAGGTGCCATAATAATTTTTCCTCCAGCAAAGAAACAGAAGGCCTGCAGAGCCATTATCTTTGTCCCTTAAACCTCTTCTGAATTGACACCTTCTAGTCTGAACATCACTTAACAAGTCCTCGGGAAGGAACCACAGTGCTGTTTCTGAAAGTTATTTAAGAGCTCTACAGTAGCTGAAAGCAAGGGATTGATTTTTCAGAGCAAAATTTGACCAAAGCTTTAAAGCCAGCTTGAGATCCTGAAACACAGACCTAAAGAAAACCTGTATTAATGGTCCACTGATTCCATGTTGCTTCCAACTTAAATCAGCTGATGGCAGAGAAACTGAAAGACAGTGTTAACACGGTGCTGGAAATACACACCTTGCTGGTCAAAGCAGGAAGTGACACGGCCTGAAGTGTCTCAGCCTTCATCCAGCCACACCAGGTCTCATCATGCCTTCAGAACAACGCACAGAGAATTTTTACAGTCAACTGTGTTCCGCTCGCGATCCTGGAAAGACGTTATGGAGGCATTAACAGCAACTCAACAAGTTGTATCAGCATCTTCCGTGACCTTGTCTCTCCACATCTGAGCTCCTGAAGAACATTTCTGAAAAACAGTGAGTTCTGGGACTGAATGAAGTTTGATTGAATGAGAAAAACAAAAAATAGTTTAAAAAAAGATAGAGAAAACCAACCAACTTGAGAAATAGCAAGTTACCATCCTGCTCGCCAGATATGAACAGTGTGTCAAGGCACATCTCTGAGCTGAACCGTTTACAGGATGCATAAATAGCTCCATAGAAGATGTGCTGGCACTGCCTTGTGAAAAGGCACGCTGCTGGCACACGGCAGCTAAGGACAGAGCCTTCAGCAAGACAGGAGCTGTGCCTGACACCACAGCTGCTTGTCTACTCCAGACAAATGCTTTTACCTGAATGTCTTTAGTCAGAATATCTTCTTAAAAAAAAACCCAAACAGATCTGTTCACTTTTTTAAACCGCACTTATGCAAAAAAAGCTAAAGCATTTACTGCCAACATATTCCTTACATTACAAAACACTTTAATACTTAAAGAAAAATCATTATTCCTTTAACTCAGCAAAATGCTCTTACATGACAAACAAAACTTAAGCATGTGTGCCATAAACTCCCCAAATGCTATCTGCAGGCGGCACGTATTACTTCAAGTACAGTTTTAGCAAAAACTTACCCATCAGTCCCTAAAAGTGGTGGATCTTCAGCTGTTCTCCAGTTAGTCCAAGGGCCATAATTCCACAGCTATGCCGTCGCTCCAGAGTAACGACAATGGCCCAAGACTACTGGCTATAAGAGCACAGGAGGAACGATGTCACCAGCTGTCCCAGCACACACAAACCCACCCGATCTGGGGTAGGAGGAAGCAGGTACAAATACAAGGTTTATGAATTAACATTCATTTACAAGTGGAACGTGGCCACTGTTTTCTAACAATTATTGCGTGTCCCCAGGCAACACAGTATTTTTCACTGTTTCTAGCTACAGGCATTCTCTGCATAACTCCCTGGAAGACTGTGAAGATACTGCCCTGTAATTTTGATTTGTATGCGACTTTTAATAGCCAACATCTTGATAGGCATCAGTTCAATTAAAATAAGATTCCCTTCTTATAAGAACAATAAATTACAAATACACAAAAATCAGACCAGTTCAGTTTATATGGAAATAAATATAATTATACAGTTTATTTACAAATACAACTTTAATCTACTATACCATTGATCTAGCACACCCAAAACACAGATGATTTACACAGCCACACCAGGCATCACTCCCTCCCAAGCCGCTCTGCGCTGGGACATGGGGGGCTGATGCCCCTGCACCACCATCCCACATCACCTGGAGCATCCCACATCTCCACCCAAGCACCTCCATCGCCCACAGAGTCCCATGGGACCTCCTTCCAGGAAAAGGGGAGGTTCTGGGGGATCTGCCAGCCATTCTGCCAGCTGAAGGCAGGACTGAACCTGGTTTGCTCATATTAGCTGTTCCTTGTGCTCTGCCGGACCCCGGGCCTCAGCAATCTCCATCCCACGCACATGGAAAACACCGCAGTGATAATGACACACTGCAGAACATCTCGGCTGTGGGAATAATTGCAGATACATGCTGCCCTGCCTTTGCACAGGCATCTCCGTGAAGGCAGTGGGAGTTGTAGAGACATTATTAGGTCTCATGACATTTTAAAAAGGCTTAAATATAAAATGACTTATAGGGGTTTCAAAGGCTGGAACGGAACTGAAATAGTCTTTGCAGTAATAATTGCCAGATGCTAAAAACGACCCACAGAGAAGCCTTGCATAAGAGCTTGGAAATGAAAGGACAGAGAGATCGCAATCCATGCACAAAGTTAGAGAGAAAAAAGCCAGAGTTATTTCCAAGCAAAGCCATTATGGTTGCTTCTACAGTCACCCTTCAGCCTGACTCACCCCTGACTGCAACAGAAGCATGGGTTCCATGCAGCAGTGGCAGGGAGCCTTGCACCAGTATGCACCACCGCTCCAGCATGGGATGTTCCTGGGGTATCATCTCCAATGAGAAAAATCAGGTGTCAAGCCTTTGTATCAGCCTGGCAAATCCACACTTTATTTTGGCAAGTAAGCATAACATTTCAGTCAGCACCAAACACTCAGGCAGAACTTCACTTGGGTTTGTGAAATCATAACAAGTAATATCTTCTGCTGAAATCAAATGAGGTGAGGGCTCTGGTAAACTCCCCTGGCACACACTGACCCTAAACCAACAGTTTGTGTAGGAAAAGCCTGAGCAGACTGGAAAAGCAGCTCACGGACAGACACAGGAGATAACATAGCATCAGGAGCCAGCATTGATTGCAAGATTTGTTCAAATATATGAGATATTAACATGGATAAAAACCTCACAGCTCTGTGTATTAGTCTGCAACATGTAAGCAAGTAACAGCGCCCTTCTCTAGCAAGAACAGGCCCTTCTGTAGCATCTTACATAGAAAAGCAGTTATTAATAGACACTAATGCTTTCAAACTAAGAAAGGGTATGTACTTCTGTGCATCTCCTGTTCCATATTTTATTCATCTTCAACAATAAAATCATTTCACTAGAAAAGTGCTATAAAAAGCAACTCCTCTCTCCCATGTCTCTTGAGTAAAGACTATATTGCTGTGTAAAAATCAAATCCACAGTGAAATACCGAAGCCCTTACAGTCTTCTGCTTGGACTAATACATACACAAAGTAGATCTACAGCATGTGCTGAGAGCTAATTCTCACACTTATTTTCTTGAATTCTTTCTCATCCACGCACTGCAGATGAGGCTTACTCTTGCTTGTCTCTTAACAGCCAAAAAAAAGTGTGGGGTGGTGGGAACGGGACAAACAAGTGAGAGACTAAGCCCATGTCTCCAGTCCTTTAATTTGTGGGAACCATCTGCTAAAAGTTTCTGTTAGAAAGTTTGCTTTAACCATGCAGCTTCCACACATTTCCTCCTGATACAGCGTTACCTACACCAAGTTGTCATACGTCTCAACTAAAACCTGGGTAACTTGGATGAAATAAGGGGGGGGGGGGGAATATCCACGAGAACTCTCAAGAAAACTGCAAAAGTAGCTTCAGCCACATGCAAAGCCAGACTTGACAGTTGAGAAAGGAATGGCAATAGGAAAACCAGTGCCAGGATAACCAACCATTACTTCAGCTGCTTCCTACAACAGCCTGATTACCTTCGTGAAGGAAGCAGCTCTTGCTTAAGGAATCACCCCTGGATCTGGAGCCAGAGCACGTGAAACCTCCTGCCTCGGTGAACAAGGCAAGTCACAGCAAAGGGAGTAAAAAAAGCAAACAGCCCAATTATACGCAGGTAAAGCTGTAATCACTTGCAGAACTGCAGAAGTCTCAGGGATTGCATAGCACACAGGAAATCTTAACTTCTACCATGGAAAAAATGCATTTTCGGCAGGTAAGCCAGCCTGTCTGTCAAAAATGTAAGGATCTGGAGCCACATACATGTTCATTCGCAGTGCAAATGCCTAGATCTGTTAAAGATTTGCTCTGGTCAATAGATTTCTGAAAAGAAGTATACGCATTATAGACCCCATGATTTCCTTCAAACTCATAGGCTGTAAACACTTAAAAACTAGTACATACTCACAGGAACAGAGATTTTTGTTTCTGACTGACATTTTTCTCTTCTGTAAACTTCTTGCATTAAAAACTTCTAGTCACATGTAATGTCTAAGATTGAACATTTATTGTTTTAAAAAAATACACATGCAGAAAGCCATCCTTTAAAACCAACACATAAAATAATCCAGCAGATTTCAGAGAAAAGCAGTAGCTCTGTAAGAACATGGACTCATCTGAAACCTCCAGCAGAAATGTATTTTGTGGGAGTCTGTGCTCTAATTACACCATGCAGTGGTGCGAGTCCAGCCACAGTCAATCACATAACAGAGCACTTGCCTTGCAGTTTATCTTTCTTTTTCTGCTGCTTGGATTTCTTTCCGTCCACCTGGAGACTGACAGTTCTCCTCTTCTCCAGATTCAAGAGCTCCTGGAAGAGCTCCTGCACGTTGTAGTTCATTTTGGCTGATGTCTCCATAAAGGAACACTTCCACTTGCTGGCTAACGCTTGCCCCTCGCTGGCATCCAGCTCCCTCTGGGTCTCGTCACTTTTGTTACCCACCAACATTATTGGGATTTTTTGGATGTCCCCTTTAATCTGGCAAATCTGTTCAAAGATGGGCTGAAGATCTTCCATGGACTGCCTGCTGGTGACAGAGTACACCAAGATGAAAGCGTGCCCTTTGGATATCGACAGCCTCTGCATAGCAGGGAACTGATGGCTTCCCGTGGTGTCTGTAATCTGAAGGGTGCAGATGCTCTTATCGCAGCTGATTACCTGCCGGTACGTATCTTCGATTGTGGGGATATAGGTTTCCCTGAAAGTTCCCCTTACAAAACGAAGCACCAAGGAGCTTTTGCCAACCCCTGCTGCTCCAAACACAACCACCCTGTAATCATTGCTTTGTTCAGGCATGTTTGCCGCGCTGCGATACCACCGAAGATTTTAACTGAAAAAGCCCGAGTTCTTCAAGTTTACACACCCCAATAGAGAGGTGGCCTGTGGAGAAGGGAGAGGGAGGGGGGAAGAGGGAAAGAGGAGCAGGGGGAGAGAAAAGAAATCGTTCACATCACCCACCTCGGTAATTTTACGGTCACCCCCCTCCCATCCTTTTTTCTTGCGTTAAGGAGAAATGACGACCAAACACACGCACCTCCGGCATGCACCCCCTGCACATTCAATAAGCGAAAAGGAATTTACCTGGAGGCATCGGCTCCCCCGTCCAGCGAACCCATCCCCACGCCGCCTGCCAGCGGCGGGGGCGCCGCGCCGCCTCCGG
>VXBO01010761.1:100049-136408 GCA_013400135.1 Rhinoptilus africanus | reverse complement strand
CACGCCCCCGCCAGGGCGGTGGGCGGCCGAGCCCGGCCCCGCAGCACGGCCCTCCCTCACGCCCCAAAATGGCCGCCGGCCCCCGCGGCGGGAACTCCGTGGGAGCCGAACCCCCATCCCCACAGAAGGACCACACCAGCCTCCAAGGCAAGGGCTGCCCCATTAGCGGGTTAATATAGATGGCTTAATTAGCAAACCGCCGCAGTGCGCGGCCGGTCTCATGCACCAGGATGAGTCTGATTATTCACTTCAGTAGTGCAAGGCGCCCGGGTGCTCCATGGTTTCCCCCCAGTCAAGCACACCAGTCTTCCTGCAGGGTTTATATGCGTGTTTTGCAACGTGGTTGTCATATTAGTACCTCCTGTCTATATTTCATTGGTTAGTAATTTACATACACTTGCATAATGGAGTTATAGCTAATATGCATGCTCTGGGGAAGGGTCTACACCTGGTCTAGAGTCTTCTTGGCCTATGGGGGTGATTTTTAATTTTATAATGAAGGTAGTTCAGCTTGGGACACTCTTAAATCCTCGCTACCTTGCCAGGTTGGCTAAACTCTCCAAAACATGTTGATTAGTAGCATTTTCATGGTTCATATGTTCATCTGTGCCAAGATGTTCCTCCTCAGGAATGTTAACAGTTCTTGCTGTCCTTGATTAGGAGCTCTTTCTTTGATCATCCTTGACGGACTCAAGGACAGAACCTTCCTTACCCCTGAGTATATACACATGGTGCCTCAGCGTTGGTCACTGATAACCCTTTCAGGGACATGCTTTGGTGACAGCAGGGCTTCAACACTTGTGATGTTGACAGGGGCGATTTGTTTAGCCCCGATTCCCCGAGGAGAGCCAGTCCCAGCTTGTGCTAACAGCACAAATCCAGGCCGGATGGAGAATGGATGGAGAGCAGCCCTGAGGAGGAGGGCTTGGGGGTGCTGGTGGATGAGAAGCTCCACACGAGCCAGCAACATGCGCTGGCAGCCCAGACCCCCCCCCAGCCTGGGCTGCACCCCCCAGCGTGGGCAGGGGGCGAGGGGGGGATTCTGCCCCTCTGCTCCGCTGGGTGAGCCCCCCCTGCAGTGCTGCCCCCAGCGCTGGGGCACCAACAGCAGAAGGAGACGGAGCTGTTGGAGCGGGGCCAGAGGAGGGACACGGAGCTGCTGGGGGGGCTGGAGCCCCTCTGCTGTGGGGACAGGCTGAGAGAGCTGGGGGGGGTCAGCCTGGAGAAGAGAAGGCTCCGGGGAGACCTTCCAGCCCCTTCCCGTCACTCCAGGGGCTCCAGGAAAGCTGGGGAGGGACTCTGGAGCAGGGAGGGGAGCCATGGGATGAGGAGGAATGGGTTTAAACTCAAAGATGGGAGATTAGGGTGAGATGTGAGGCAGAAATCCTTTGCTGTGAGGGGGGTGAGCCCCTGTCCCAGGGTGCCCAGAGAAGCTGTGGCTGCCCCATCCCTGGAGGGGTTCAAGGCCAGGTTGGACGGGGCTTGGAGCAGCCTGGGCTGGTGGGAGGTTGGAACAAGATGATCTTTAAGGTCCTTTCCAACCCAAATCAGTCTGTGATTCTAAAACCACTCAAACTGGTCCAACTGAAGACCATTTGCTGGCCTCGGGGAACTGTGGTCCCCAGCTCACCCACCAAGGTCTGTGATAACCCATTTCCCTTCTCCTGCTCACTTTGGCTGCCGATAGCAACCCCAGCTAACCTCTTAAAAATAACTCTCAGGCAGTATTTCCCATTCCTCTCCAGTTCTCCCCGTGCCCCTGCCCGGTGGCCCAGAACCACAAAGCTCGTGGTGCAGCTCGGACCCTGAGCTGCACCTTGCAGGTAATAGGGGCTTTGACACATAAGCAAATTTCCTATATTTTTAGAAGAGAGAGATTTATTCTTTTATTTTCCCCTGGCTGGAAGCCGTGTGCTGCTGGCAGCAGAGGGCAGCAAAGCCCTGCCACGGCACAGTGCCTCAATAAAAAACCTTGGGAAGAGAAGGCGTGTGGGAGGGTGGCAGTGGTTTTACAGTTATTTAAAATTCATGAATTTGCTCTTTTGAAATTCATTAGACGTTGAAAGTGCTGCACTGCCTCTAGTCTGCCTTGGAGCAGCCCTGGTTCCTCGCCGCGGCGGAGGCTGACGCAGGCACAGGCTCTGCCCGAAGCTCAGGTCCCCCCTTCACAGGCCATTTTATCAAGGCAGCCCCTATTACACTGGGAACTTCAAGCTGTTGATATTGAAATTAATATGTCATCATCACATTTGCCATGACTCCTTAAGCGCAAGTCCTGGGAAACCTTTTTTTCCCCTGGATTATAGACAGAAAATGGAAAGCAGCGGGAGGCAGCGCCTTCGCGTATGGCACGGATGGAGGAGGATGCCCGAATCCTGAGCTAAGAGCCGATGTGCCAAGTTCCCAGCAAAGCTGTGACCACTCCAGGGCTAAAAAGAGGGGACAGGCAGGTCCTGGGGACTTTTCCCAAAGGAAAGCCCGACGGCTCTGCCCTGCCGTGGGAGCAGACTTCAGCTGGGCAAGGGGAGCTGCAACCAGAGCCAAGGACGATATGGCTCGACCATTAGTCCTGAAAAAAAGGTTTTAAAGGTCAAAAAGGCAGCAGCAGCACATTTAGAGAGACACGCGGCAGAAAATCATCCAAGTGAGTCAAACCGTTTTCCCCAGCAACAGCTTGGGCCACTTGCAACTGCCTGAAGTAAAAGACCAAATAAAAGCAAATGAGATCCCATCAGAAGGGCTGTGATTTCCCAGGCAGTGAAGCAGCCTGGCCACACATCCACAATATCGTATATTTTATTTAAATTAAAAAAACTACACGTTTTCCAGGTTGCTTAAAGCATTCTGTAAAAACTGGAACTCAACCTAAACAAAAAAAGGATATATTTTAATAAGACCCAGGGACTATTTCTGAGACATATGAGTAGGGCTTAGGAATTAAGAAATAAAAAAAACATACACACACACACACGCATACACGCGCCCCGTAAACAAATTGTTAGTGTTTGACACAAAATTTGGTTTTAAAGCTGCGATTCCCCATTTGTAAGGAGCCTTTACAAAACGTGAAGCTATACTAAGCTGTAAAAGAAACCACGGACGCATCTATCCAAACAACATAAATATCCCATAAGAACCCAATGTAAAAAGGACGTTAAAGTTGCAAAGTCGAGCACTCAGCCAGGAACACGCTGGAGCTACGATGATGTGCGTTAATCTAATTAATTTTGTAATAGAACAACTACTGCAAGTAGGAACCCTGCTTGTACCTACTAGCACTTGTTTTCCTCATGAAAATTGCTTACATCTCGCCATCCATGTTGAAGGTGTGGTCCCAGCACTTATTCCACATACAGTAAGCATGTCCTCTCCTTTTTTAATATCTTTTAAACTATCTTTCCTTTCAGTACAGGGCATTGCCATATCGCTTTAAAAATAAAAACCCAACCCAAACAAACATAAAAAATGATTAGTTTTGCAGTTCAAGTATCCAAAACCCACCCGAAGCTACTCCCTCGAGTTGCGTTCAGCATTTCTCAGCCCTGCAGTGACTCCACAGCATCATGCGAGGGGCTTCACCCCGAGCCCTCCTCGGCGCTGAGCCCGCGTCTGCTGAGACGGCTGATGAACAGGATTGAACAGAACCATGAACGGCATTGCTTTCTCTTAAGGAAATGCCGTAATACCTTGAATTAACAAAAACAGGGCAATCCTCCCGCAGACGGGGTCTGCCAGATGTGCTGCACCCTGATGGGCACCCGTTCGCTGGAGCACAACTTGGGGTTCCCAGCAACCAAAAGGATGCGAGATTATCTACGCTATCCTCTTTGTCTTTGTTGTGCTGAGCTCTAAGAAATGCTACTTTACAGAGCGCTGGTCTTACTGGGATCGTAACAGCCCAGCACCTCCTGGTGCCGTTCATGTGGCACAGGGAGCAGGTCCCCGTGAGAAACCCCTCCTGGGCAAAGGACAGCGAGGGGAGAGACGGGGTCCCCAACCGGCCCCACAGGCAAGCACTGGCCTTCTGGCCTCATGCCCTGGTAAACTGGGAAAATAAGGAGGAATTATGTGAACGCCTCGCCCCAGCACAAGTATTGACTTGTCTCAAGAAGCACAGGGAAAGGAATGCAGAGGGCAAAGGAAGGTGGTGCTGTATTTGGTTACCAAGATGCTTGAAACGGTGAGAGGGACGGTGAGAGCAGAACCATCAGCTCCCCCCCTCCTAATCTCTGACCCTTCAGCAGCAGACAGCAGCCGCAGATTCTTAACTTTTAAAGACAAAACGGAGAGGTTGAGTTACATGTTACTAGCACGTAATAGGGACATTTACAGGTGACAAGTCCCCCGGATCCTCCAGGCCCTGGAAGGTGGTGTGCCCTGGGCAGCACGGACCCTCCCGGCCACGCTTCTTCCTGCACACGCCATTAACACTTCTCTTAACTGGTCCCCAGCACAGTCCCAGTTTACTCCTCCATCCCATATCGGTTCCCAGTCCCCTCACACTGCCAAGAGTCCGACAGCCCGACTGCCCCGGCACAGCGTGGGAGTGAGCGACCTCATCGTCTGCTTTTGCTCCGAAAAGCAAATACCCACGTTAGTGCATGACAAGGGGCTTTTTTTCAAGTCCGATAATCCCTGGAAGAATCCAGCTCGGCCAAGCGTGCTCCATCCCAGCAGTGCCAGGAGGAGCGGGATCACCCGGCACTCTCTGCCCAGCTCACAGGCGCAGGACCTGAGAATGCACCGTCCCCCCTGTGGCCTTGCTCTTCTCCCCATGGCACGGAAACACATAAATATGGAGAATCCTTAACAAAAAAGTAAGATGGAGGAGCACAACAGGAGGGAGGGAAGCCAAAGGGGCTGAGAAGAGGCGGGAGCTGGCAGTGGGACCGGTACCTCTGGGACATGGGGACAGCAGCACCGCCTTCTCCTGCAGCTCAGCTCAGGCACCCGGTTTTTACATCCCTCTGTATTTCACAAAAAGCCGCAAAACCTACCGAGAAAGCGTGTCGCTCCTTCCGCTAAAATCTCATTTATTACAGTCTGCCCCCTTCCCCAGCTGCGCTTCATTCAAGTGGCAGAGGTTTGCTGCCGAGTTGCAGGGCTGTACTGAAGACTCAAACAATTTGAAGGCAGTTACAGATGGTGGAATTGAGTGTTTTCACCATGAGGCTGCAGTTTCCCCCCAACAGACACCTTGTTTAGAGCCGCACGCAAGAAGAAAACGCCGAGTACTGAGTACGTGCTCGCTGACTGGGCTCCTTTATGCACAGGCACGCGGTAGCCAAATCAAAATTGCCCAGCGTCAGCTCTGCCCCTTTCCTACCTTCTGAATGCGCGACTTTGCAACCTTAATGCTTTTCCAACCGGTTTTTACATGCTTGAGTGTCACACAATATACATAGCCCTCCCCCCTCCCCGAAATAACTACACCATAGTAAAGAGTTTACAAATGTTCTGCTCGGTGTCACTGCTGGGTGAAAATACCCTACGGAGTGCTGGAGAAGGCAGTCGGGTGAGGGAGGTGTCCTCCCGCAGGGCCTCGTGTCTTTCCCTGCTCTCCACCCGGCACTGGGTCCCCGCTGCGGCCACCCCTCAGCGTTACTCCTGGGCCTCCTTGCGAGCCAGCTTATAAACCTCCGTCGGCCCATCCACGTGGGTGATGGTGGTGGTGAGCTGCAGCTCTTCCCCGCTGTTCACTCCCAGGTCACCTGAGAAAGGACGTTATTGCGTTAGCCTGGTCCCCCAACGAAATACGTGACAGTTAGAAAGCAAAATTTTATTCCCTCCAGCCTTTCAGGAGCTACCTGAGCTATGGACTACGAACTATAGAAATGTTATTTCTATAAATGCTTTTATTTCCAGTTATTTAAATAAAAGCATATCGGCAAAGGCCGATTTCTGTGCCGCTGAAGACAACGGATAAAGGAATCCAACAGCGCTGCCATTCTCCGCTTGCCCAGATTTCTATTTTCTCCTTTCCTCGTCCCTCCATTGGAGCTACACAACTACAACCGGGCCATGCTAAAAAGCACAAAAACCATCTAAAAGGTTTTAGACAGCCCTGGCTAAATACTCAAACCCGTCTAACCTCATCATTAATTAAAATGTCTGCCAGGAAAAACAAACCATCATTTGCATAACATTTCAAGGCGCTGAACGTGCACTTTGGCAAAAAAAACCCGACACACAAAAAGCATCAATCACCCACTTTATATCACTTTCTTCCCATGGGGGCCATCAGATCACGTAGAGGCATTTACCGTTCGACTGGTCTTCGCCGTAATTCTTGTGCGACGGCGCGTAGAGGAACATCAGGGCGAAGACATAGAGGTTCCACATGCCGTAGATGCCGGTGAAGAAGGCGCTGTTGACTTGTATCGTGATGTCCCCCCACTTCCAGTGGCCTTCAGTCACCTGCCCGGGAGGCGGCAGACACGCACAGGACGGTCAGTGAGAGCAGATTCTTTACGAACACAGAAGTGACTCCCTAAAGCACTAACTTAAATCAACAAGAACAGCGTCAATTCAACAGGATCGCGCAAATACAGTAGAACAGATTCAGCAGCGCAGAAGTCAGGCTAGGATGCTCCTTTTCAGCCTTAATTTGCAGGAAAAAAAATGGTCCTTACAAAATGATGGCATCGAGATTTCTTTAACTTTGATTATCACTCTTAAACGTGACAAAACCTCTCATATTCTGCGATACATCCCTGCCATAACTGATGTGTTCAGCAAAGGCTGCCACATAAAGGGCAGTACATAGGAGACAACTAGTTGTATCTGAAAACGTTAAGACTTCTATAAATAGACCTTTTATAAAAGGAAAACCAGCGTGAATAATGCGAAGAGCTGATGTGCTGAATGCCGCTTGCTGCCTCCGTCTTACAAGAGAGGCCTCGGCTGAGAGCAGCAGCCCTAGACAGGCAGAGATGTGTCACCATTTATGAAAACAGCATCCATATTAATATGACTTGAAGACAGGCAGGCTGTCCACACCGAGAGGCTGGCTCTCCATTAAAGAAGAAATAAGGGGGAAAGACGAAAGCTAGACTACCTTGAGAAGGTGGTTTTGTCTTATGCCCATACGCGGTGACAGCTACAGTCATCAGCACTCAATGCTGACTCAGACTGCCTTTTCTCAAACCATTCCTTCAGTCTAACAGATTTTTAAGAGCAAAACCATCCGCTGCCGTATTTTGTGATGGGACCCACCAAGTACCCCAAAGTGTATGTGATGCGGTGAGGGAAAACCTGCTCCTGCACCCCTAAACTGTGCAAAACTGGACTTGTGAGCCTGCACCCATGGCTCTCCCGAAGCTACAGCTGCCTGTGCTTAGGAACAACCGAAAATGATAACTTCCAAATAGATGCAATCTGAGAAGTCACTTAGAATGAAGCACCGCAGCACATTTCAGCAGCGATATAAGCCCGTTTGTACAGAAACTGCGTCGGAGCTCAGAAGGAATCGGCAGAGGCGGGATTGCAAAGTCAGCCCAGGGAAGGCTGAATTCTGTTATTGCTCTGCGGGTATCCAAAGCCACCAATTTTTTTTTTTCAATGGGAAGAGAAGATTTTCCCCTTGCCGAGTTCTCAGAAATGACCCGAAATGGCTGACATTTCAAACGGCACAGCCCCAAGGCTCCCCCTGAGCCAAAGGCCTTTGCGAAGCAACTTTATGGCGGTGCTTCTAATAAATGAAAACAACTTCTTACAAAGCAACTTCTTATCAAATCTGCTATAACAGGCGTGCCTCGTCTGAACAGCAGGTGAGCTGACGTCGTTAGTGGCTAACGAGTCGGGGGCTGACGTTCTTGGATGGAGCCGAGTTTCATCACTCACCTGGCTCACGATGAAGAAGATGACCGTCATCGCTGCACACGCCAGGGTGATGAGCATCAGGAACTTGAACCTAAAAATCAGCCCCTGTTTAGAGAGAAATGCCACCGCTCACGTTAACAGAATCCACAAAACCCGTTTTTGTTTTTAGCATGTACAAGACACAAGTATGAAAAAAGAAAAAAAAAGAAAAAGCAAAGAAAAAAAAAAAAAGGGTCCAACCCACGAAACCCCAAAGCAAAACAACCTCCACCCACTCCTCTGCGCCGTCTTCACGACAGCCCATATTCTCCGCTCCCCACACATCTGCATTCCTCCCGCACGCTCCGAGCGGGGTGTGCACGTCTGGGCAGCTCTGCCTTTCCATTACATTCGCTTTCGTGACGGATTTACCGAGAGTCAGCGCGGAAGAGGAGGCAGGTCGGGGTGAGCCATGGGCTTCGTCCACCAGCCAGCCCGATAGCTCATCCCTGCGGGAAAACAAACACGGCTTCGCAAGACGAGTTGGCGTTTCTGCAGCGCGGGTGCCGGTACCAGACTAATCCTCACCTCCGCTGGCTGGCTGGAAACTCCAGCAATTCCCAACGCGCGTCAAAACTACGCTGGCTATTCCAGAAGAATGTAGATTATAAGACAAGCTATGGCTCACCATGGCTCGGTTGGGAATGTGACTGCATACCGGACTTGCTCGCACTAGTTTTACATTTTTACTTACAAATTCTTTTGGGTTTGTTTTTGTATGCGTGTGTTGGTTTTTTTAACCTGTTTCTGGAATTTCAGTGGAAATGTCAGCGTGTGCGTAATTACTATGCCACACTATGACAACAAGCGACTATTAATTTAACTCTTCCAGCCCAGATTCACGCTTGCCAGATGTTTGTACGGGAGCACGGCCGCAGCAGCTCGACAACACGAGCCGAAGTCCTGTGCCTCTTGCTAAAGGGAAATATGGAAAAAAATGCTCAATATTTTGTTCACATTCTCTTGAGTCCCATTTTCTTTTTTTTGTTTTTGATGTGCATTCCTGATGGCTGATAATGGACTTGTTTAAATGTAAAAGTGACCATCGTTTAACAGAACATTCGCGATAAATATTTACACACCCATGGAAACAACACGGGTGAGCTCCTCCTGTTTTGCAGCAGTTAAAGACAGCGAGGACAGAAACAACACACAAAATCATGGAGTAAAAATGGGGATAATGGGCTGGACATGTCGCATTTTGATCCTGGTGGGACAGTTTCCCTCCTGGAACTTGGTTAGGAAAAGACAACCCCATAAATCTGAATTCACGCCATGGAAAAATAGGGTGGTCTTACTATTACTTTCCATTAAACGCAATCATTAATATTACAGAAGGAGAAATGGAGGTACTGGGAGCTGCTGGGCGTAGTAATTTAAAGGGTAGTTGGGCCAATTTTCTTCTATCCTCCAACACCGTTCGGCAAACGGGGAGATGGCAACGACTCATAAGAAAGGAGAGGTGGCTGACATACCCTCCTGACAGCTCAAAAATCCTTCATTCGGACTAAAGACCCAAATAAAGAAGATATGACAGCCAAACAAAAAGGCATTTAGGGGACTTGAGCAATGCAAGAAAGGTAATAAAGACCAGATCTTCCAATTCAGGACTATACAGACAGAGAAGGCCTCAGTACAGACTTTACGGTCAAAAATGCACTCTAAAAATAAAGAAACTGTGCAACAAGGAGGGACGTTACCTCATAATGGAGGCGGCGAGCCTTGCTCATGGCCGGGAGGCTGGACTGCTTCCCACTGATGTTTCTGAACACTTGGAAGACCATAAAACACAGGAAGAGAAAATAGAGACACAAGCAGATTCCCGCAACTATAATAAAGGCCATCTGGGCAGCGGAGGTTAAGGGAAAATGGTACGAGCTGAACGGGATTAATAGCAAATGCTATTCAGGCGATTCACTCATTTTAATGATAACCCGCTGCGATGCCTGCCCGTGGAAATCTGCAGAGACTGGGGAAGCCGTCGCCAACCGGTGCGATCTCCGGAGAGGCTCCGGCATGAGGGCTGGATGCTGCGGGAGGGGGAATAACCGCATTAGCCTATCTCGGTCCGGTAATCAAAATTAAGGGCAGTGAAGCCAGCCCTTCCAGCCGGGCCTGAAAGAGAAGGTCATGGAGATGGCTCAGGAATGCCTGTCCCAGGAAGGGCAGCAAAGGGAAGGCCCTGGAGGAGATGCCATGGCAGCTGGGGCCGGGGGGAAGCAGAGCTGGAAGCACGGGCTCTGGTATTCTCGTGATGACACCCAGGACCTAAATCCCTCCTGCTTCGCCCCAAATCTCTGACATCTTGAGGAGAGGTTCAGTTCTCCAGTGACTTCCCCGAGCACAGCACCAGTCCCGGGAGACATCCAGCTCCAAACGTGCCAGGACTGCTTCTTCCAACCAACACCAGCATCTCCCGCAGCATCCCAGCCCCCCCTCCCGTCCCAGCCTGCCAAAAGGAGGAGGTTTTCCCCACACTCCGCAGGAATCGGGCAGGAAGGGAACACCTCCCTCTCCTACCGACGCAGACCAAGCCTGCCCCAAGCTGGCTGGAAGGATACAGCCAGCTCTGTGCCAACTTCGGTGGTCCAGATGCTGTAGAAGGGGTTCTTCAGCTGCACTCCCCTGCAAGGAGGAGAGAAAACACCGAGCTGCCACAGAAGCCAACAAGCTCCGAGAGCCCCACGCCTGTCCTACAGCCTGGGATGAGCCAGCCACGCTGCTTCCCTGTGCGGGCGAGGAGGAGATGAGGTGGGAAGCGTTTCTTTACGGTCCTATGGGACAAGAGACGCTGCTGGGAAACGCCAACAAGCTTCAGCGTGCTCCCCAGAGCCTCTCCTCGCTTCCTGAGATGGGGCCGCACATCCAGCCACGGGGGCGAAACCGCCGGTCCCTGCCGCGGGAGGTGGACGGGGAGCAGCGCTGCACCTACCTCTCGCACATGTCAAAGATGAAGAGGCAAAAGGAGCCAACAGCTATGGGTCCAACCTGCTTCCAGTACCCTGAGAGACGATTCCGCTCGTTCTGGTCCTAATGAGGTGGTCAAGAGGCGAGGAGGAAGAAGAGAAAAAAGGAAAAGCAAGTTAGCTCCAAGTCACCTGACCTGGCGCGAGTCCTCACACTCAACAAGTATGTGGGAGTCGCCAGGTATCGCTGCAAGCGGGGCTGGGAACCACCCCCCCCTCTGGGTGGTACTCACCATCATGTGCTCTCCGCAGAAGATGATCCAAAACGACAGGAGCATGGCATAGAAAATGCCTTGTCGAATGTCTCCGAAGAGCAACATCCAAGTCCAGTCAAATCCGATGGAAAACCACTCCACGGGGATGTTAATGAACGTCATGGAAATTCCCAGGGCAAAGATAACCCTGGAGAGGCAGAAACACCATCTCTTTCCAGTTGGCAAGGCAAGGACACAGAGCCCCAGACGCCAAAGCTGTGCATGAAGAGCAACAGAAGAACGTCTGGCACTGCTTGTTTGGGCAGTGGCGGTGGGGTGTCACCTCCTGCCGGAAAAATTCTGGGGCTAAGCCCCTCCGAGAAGCTGCCGACAAATACAGCTACTCATTCTCTACGGGTTTCACAGGAAAGAAAAGAGAAGCTATGGATGTCTCCTGCTCCCAGTGTGCCTGGGTGGAGGGAAGGGACAAAGACCATCCATGTCTCTCAAAATATGGGCTCCGCCTGGGAGCAGCAACCACCTGGATCGGGGTCCTCTTGCTTGAGGGTCACCTCAGCCAGCGCGCCAGCCCCTACTCACTTCTCCAGCAGGACGGGAGCGCGTGTCATCAGCGTGATCCGTCTCCAGTACCACACCATGATGATTAAAATGCTGGGGGTGAGGAAGGTCTTCATGGCAAACCACACTTTTGTGAAGCCTCCGTTTTGATGGATGCCCTAAGGAAAACCAAGGTGGAATGCAAGAGCTGCACAGGGTTTAACACCGTTACTGCGTGCTTCTCCTCGCAGGCGCCGAGAGGAAGGGCACGGACGTGGCAGTACGCGTAAGGCAGCTGGGAAAAGCACCCACGGCCACCAAGCCTCAGGGGAGGAGCAGGGGTAGCTGACAGCCGTCCCAAACATCTGCACGGCGATGGAGAGAGCAGGTCCCCCCTGAACCCTGCTGTTCTGTTCCTCCTGGGCTCCTGCCCGCGAGAGGCAGCGCTCAATCCGGTGGAGGACCCTGCACCCGAGCCTGAACGTGGGGAGGAGGAGAGGAGAGCGGGAAGAGCCCAGCTCTGGAGGTGACCACCGGGACGTGTAGGAGGCTTGAGGAGGGCTCCTCAGGAGAGAGCAGTCAGAGGACATCCCTCGGGAAGGAGGAAAGCCACACGCGTAGGTAGGAACTACGCGCAAGGAAGTGCAGGACCTTGCTGTAGGTCAAAGAGAAGATCAAGAAAGGAGCTGCAGCAGACACCACCGGCAGAAGTGAGACGGACACTTACCACGAGGCGGATATCCTTGATTTCCCCAATGCCCACGTTAATGCCCTTCCTCTCGTTCACAGGCAGACGGATGTTGATGAGGTAGTATTTGTGGGCCACGCTGCCGATCTCCATGAAGGGAAGGAAGTCACAGTCGTAGTGACGGCCTTCAGACTCCAGGGTCTAGAGAGGGCAGAGGGCAGCAAGGCGGCAGTCAGCCTCGGATGGACCCGCACGGCCTCCACGGTGAGGGTCCGCAAAAACCCTAACGCTGGGACCACTGCGAGCACTGAGAGCCTGACTGCTAATTCCAGCCTTCCCCTGGGGAGAGTCCATGCAAGTCTGGAGAACATCAGCAGTTTGGGGACACTTTTGCTCTAGTTTTTGATTGTTAGGGGTCATTTGAGTCAATAGTGTTTGAGCTCAAGCAGGTTCATGTCTCAGGCCCTTAAATATACTTAAAGTCAAGGGAGCCCTTCAAGATGAAAGGCTGCTTTGGGATCCAAGCTTCCTCCCTCAGCAAGCACAACGTGAGCCAAAACAAAGCACGCAACCCTCTCGCACGTGGCTTGATGCGGAGTTGTTTTAAGCCCTGTTTTACTAGCAATACTCTCCTCGGCACCTCGGAGGCATTCACTGCGTACGTGTGGCTGTATGGAAGAGTACAGGCGTTACCGGAGACACGAGTGGGTTGCTGAGAGGGACTGTGAAACGGGAGAACAAGACACAGAGCTGAAAACCACGTCATAGCAGAGAGACACCAGACTAATCTAAACACAGGAGCTAATAGTCTGCAGCACAAAATGAAACGTCTTTGACCGAGATGCTCCGTTCTCACTGCTAGCTGTGCTCTCCGCTCCTCAGCGGTGTAGCTTGAGGCATTAAGAATTTATTTTAAGAACCTCTTCCCCACCTCTCCAGGTTCTTTGAGTGCTGCAGCCTCCCTGGTGGGCTGTTTCCTCGCCGCTCCTGAGGAACAGAGTTTTGTCCATCACAGAAGCGTAAGATGGAAAGGTACAAGTTCTCTAGGAAGGTTTGGGTTATACAGATCCCAAAGCATTCAAGTTCCAGCCTGATCACAACTGCAGAGGAGAATTCTCCTTGCACCTGGATCCATGTGTTGACCTCGCACCTTTTCTTCCTTACAGTTCTAAGTCTACCTTTGATTTCATCCCCTTCTTTGTATCACCAAACAGAACCACTTGTGTGTGGTGCTCATCAGGTTTTCAAAGATTTTGAGCCAAGAGAAAGCTGACACGTTCGAAAGTCACGATTGAACAACTCAGAGCTTCTAGGAAGCACCACGAAGGAAAAGGACAACTCCCACCACACTCCCACACCTCCCCACCTCCAGCGTCATCAAAACACCTTACTTTTGGTGAGCCAAAGGTGCATTTCAGCTTCCTGATCTCTATTGCATGGGCTATTTCTTCCCAATCATCAAACATGTTATCGCGATATGCTAACGACACATCCAGGGTAATTTCCGCGTTTTCTTCTGCAAGAGTAAGGAGACATCAGGCTTGTTAGAGAATAATGGCACAGAACATCAGAAGGGTGGGATAGCCTCTAGACATGGAAAAGACCTCCAAGAGGCACACAGCTACAGGGAGGAATGGAAATTTTTTGCATTCCAAACAATACAGACCAAATTACCTTTTTTCAAAACAATTATCCCTTCTCTCGTAGAGAAGAAAAAATTGGTCATAAAGGTCTGGTACCTTTCTAACGTATCATGATTTACAGTTCATGTTACGGTTGTGGATGAGGAGCATTATTTATTCGAGTTGCATTAGAAACAATAATTATATAAAACTAGAACCTCGACAGCTGCAGAGACAGCAGTAAGCCCAAAAGCCATCCAGCAGCCTCTTCACCGCGGGCTGGCAGAGGGACAGAAAGATGGGCTTCAACACTGACTTTCTGCAGGTAACGCAATAGGTCCTTCTGCTTCAGGACCTTCAACCGTATTGCATCATCGAAACAGTGTTTTGTTACAGAAAACCACAAAAAAGATAAAGTATACAACTGTCTATACTCTGTATGGTTAGACGGACTGTCTAAAGGAGAAACCATGCAACTAATGGTACGTTTTGTTCATTCAGATGTGATCGCAGAAGTCATCTATCGACGTGGCCTTAGGTTTCTTCTGGCTGTAGGTTCACCATCCACAAATATCGAAGCCTGACATCTGGAATATAAAGGTCTTGAATACGCCCCTTAACAAAGATGAAATAAATACCAGATAAATGCTTTATAAATGAAACAAAAAAGGTCGTGGAGGTCTTTGGGTGGCACGGGAAAGGAGGAGGCAGGGAAAGGCGCTGCTGGGAAAAGTCAAAATGCATCACCCAAAGCCCAAATCACTTCGCCATTGCCCATTCCTAGGATCCCCTGCTCTTAGAAGATTAGCCAGGGTTGCCAGAGTGGTAAGAGAACACTACACAAAGCTCCTTTAAAAAGAAAATTTAAAAATTGACATTTAGCTATGCTGGCCTTGCTGGAAAAAGGGACGGCCCATAACCCCAGAAATGAGGACAGAGTTCATATTTTCTGTACGTAGTGTTTAACTTAAGTCATTCTGCGTAAGACTCTTGAACCCTCCCCTCCACGCCCTGCAGCACCACCGGCTTGTTTCTGCCTTTACAGAATCACCAACCTGCACGTCAGTCAACACCCAGAGAGTTTATACGCCCAGGTAATCTCACCACATCAAATTTACATGGAAACAGTCAGCTTGTCCTCTCCTGGACACATTCACAGCCGGAGCATGGGGCGTAACTGCCTTTAAACATGCTCTTGCTGCCAAGGGGTCATCACTGCAAGAAGGAAACGGGGCTAGAACAGACTTATTTAGGTGACCTAACTGAGCAAGTTCATGAAATACAGAGTTAGGGTTGAAGCCTGCCAAGCAGCAACACGTAAACATGCTTTAAAAACCCCAGGCAAGTCTGTACCAGCTCTACAAGATGTAAAATACTCCCATTTACCGGGCACAGATCCCAGGGAAGGTTCTGAAAGAGGAACATGTTCTGAAATGAGCACATGCATGCTACAACCTAGCCTCTTTTCATAGACCACCAACCTCTGAGAGACACAGCTGTTGGAAAAGCCTTGGAAGATGGCTACAGAACCATCCACACTGGAGATGCGTTGGAAGATGCCTACAGAACCAAGTGCCCTGGAGAAGTGTTGGAAGATGCCTACAGAACCAAGTGCCCTGGAGAAGTGTTGGAAGATGCCTACAGAACCAACTGCCGTGGAGAAGCCTTGGAAGATGGCTACGGAACCACTTGTCACGCCGGTGATGAAGCACCATGCTCTCCCTGCAGACTGCTCATGCTTGCGAGCTCCCGGGAAGTGTGCTGTGGCACACTCCGGAGCTCAGAAAAGCCTCTGCAGACCCCAGCTGACAGACACACACATTCCATGGGGGCAAAAGAAAAAAAAAGAAAGACGCGTCACCGCATGGGCAGACGCCGTGCGTGCTCCGTCCTGCAGGGACGCAGAAGGCACCATACACGACGTCAGCACCCATCGCTTTTCACCGGGACCAGTCTACGTGACGACGGGGCTTGCCCGCTCTGGGAACGGGCTGCAGAGACACCCCAACTCTTGATGAGCTTTGAAGTTCAGCTCCAAAATAAATCTGGTCTTCATAATTCTGAAGGGAGGCTGTTGCATATCTATGAGTAAGCACGAGTCTTTCAAGCGCTGCGTATCCCACGTATTTATCATCCTTTTCAGTTCTATTTTTCCGGGGAATACGTGGTGGCATCCTCCTCCAGAACGATGGGAAGGGGCACGGGTGGTATGCGCGGTTTAGACTTGCTGTTTGCAGTATTTGGAGGTGGCTCTGTTGATGGGGATCTGCTGCATCTGATGTGGACGCTGCAAGATTTTTCTGAGCATTTTTTCCTGCACACGCGATCTGTTCCATCCAGACTGATACCAAGTTCCCTTCCACAGCAGCCCTTAGTTAGGTTTCCATGAAACACGAATTTGCCGTCTCAGATCCGCTATTTAGGAGACCAGCAAAACAGATAAATGGGAACATAAGGTTGAACTTGGCCCGGCTAAAGAGAACTACAAACTCCATTTCAGAAGCCATAAAACCAAGTGGAATGCTTGGGATTTAATCCAACAAAACCAGCTTTCATTATTTCATCTTTGTAATCCAAATGTTGCTGCTGCCGTCGAGCAGGCAGGCAGGAGATAATAGCAGTGTGCGCCTTTCCAGACCGAGGGATTAGAATCTCCCTCTGAATTTCCAGCAGTCCTTGCGCCAGGGTAACGCCTCCCAATAGAACAGAGTTTTGCACAAAGATTCTTTAAGATAAAATATGTCTGTATGTATAAATACGTATATATATACGTACACGCACATGTATTTACAGACTGCCAGTCCCGCACCAGTCCACTCTCAGCCCTTCATTAGCAGTCCCCTTTGCCCGAGACACACAAATAAGGACAGTGACGCCCTCCTTGGCAGAGAACTGAATTTTAAGAAGATTCATGACTTATTCACATTGATACCAAACACAATTTGGGTGGGTGGGTGCCCTTTTCGTGCCCAGCACTGACACCCCTGAGGGCTCCGGGCCGGGAACGTGCCCGTGCCCACAGACACACGCACGGGGCAGAGGGAGAACCAGCAGCTCGTGCTCCACCACACTTGGCTTCAAGATAAAAGCAAGGTGGTTTAAAACCGTGTTATTTACCACCAAAACAGCAGATGGGAAGAGTGAGCAGGAGGCAAGAGGCTGACCGTCAGGGCAGCTTTTACTGCTGGAGGCGCTGACAGAGAATAAAGTAATTATTCAAGGCTAAGCCCCAGCAGAAAATGAATGTATGCAAGGGAGGAAAAGAAAAAGCTACTGCAAACCTGTGCTCAGCCTCCCTGATCCAGCATTTTTGAGGAAAGCAATTCTTCGGCTCCTCCACACATGTTAATCGAGATTTTCCAGAATCCCACCAATAAAAGGTAAGAAGAAACAGGCAGATCGAAATCTGTCTTATTCAGAGAGATGAAGTCGCCCGTGCCAGGGAAATTCATCTCACAAGGACCGTGTCGGAGCATCTCTTCATGCCTCCGGATCTACCTTGCCATCGCAGATTTGTGGATAATTTGGAGCCTGGTACATCACTTGTGACGTCAGCAGCTGGAGCGCCCAGTGCCAGCCTCCCCCCTATCACAGGATTATGCTAAAAACCCTACAGGAGTCGGAGAGGTTTGTTCAGGTGACTGTAGGCTCCAGGGATGAGTGACGCGGAGAAGCCGCGCTCCTGTCCCTCGGTGGGGCTGCGAGATGCCGTGACACCCCCGCCCAGGGACCCCCCGCTACCTCCCGTGCTCACAGCATTGCCAACAGATGCTTTTTTCGCCTCAGCATTTGACTGCCAGACGTTCAGCGCCCAAGATCTTTTCCACAATTCCCTCCGTAGTGCGATATTAGCAGCGGGCATCGCCATTCGCGTTACAATGGCCTAAAAATAGAGGATTTGCTGCAGAAGACAGCTCTGTGCCAGCTGCATACTAATACAGCTGTCTGGAACGAGGCGGACACAAGCACGCAGAAGAAATGCCGGAGCTATTCGCATTACCCTTCCATGCTTCACCAGCTCTCTGAAATTACAAAACCTACCAAAGAGGCCAAAATCGGATGACTTGGAACAGGAGCCCGCAGCCACCCGCCTGCACACAGCTGCTTTCCAACGGCAAAGAAACCAGGAGCTGTTCTCACTTACTAACCTTTTAAGTTGGCTAGCCGTAAAGAGAGAAGAAAACCAGGCGGTTCTTTTCAGACTGGGAATTTGTGAAGGCCCCTCCACGCTGTTACGCCACCCGATGACGAGAGGCGTCACCATCCAATGCCCAGCGCAGCCATCACTTTGTACCCCGCGGGGACACTGCATTCCCAGATACAAACTCCATATTGAGCAATTCCAGGTTTCCTTTTCCTCAGGGTGTAACTGAGGCAGGAAAAGTGCGGCTCCGGGGGCTCCCCAAGCCTGTGGCTGTGGGGAGGGAGCCGTCTCCGTGTCCCTGCTCCAGCCAAGGATGGATCCCAGTGAATTATTGCTTGGCACGCAGAGGGTCGTGCTGCAAAGCCGTTCAGAGGCAAGGACTGATGTTCCCCGTTAAGAACACGGCAGCTTGCCAAGCGCAAACGGGCCGGACCCACGGCAGCAGACCAGCCCAAAAACTAAATAAAATTCAGGCAGAGAAATCCCCTGGGAGCTCGCAGCACCTCCTCCCACCCTTCTCCGAGGCACCCTGCCCATGAGAGCCCGGCAGCAAGGTGTGCCAACAAGCAACAACTAAAGGGAAGCAGGAATGCATTTCTGAAGCGGGGGGCACGNCCCTTCCCACCCTGGGATTCTATGAACAGCGCGGAGCACCCAACCTGCCCGGCGCCGGGGACACGTACACTCAGTTCCCGTGGCCACGGACGCTGCTCTGTGCGGGGAAGGAGCTGTGGCTCCCAGGGGCAGCTCACCCCATCCTCTCTGGGAGCAGGGACCGTCCTTCCCAGGGCAGATGCTGCTTTGGAGAACGCTCCTTGACAAGCAGAATGGCCTTCACCCGCCACCCCCCCATGTGTCCCTCAAACCCAGAGCCACTTCCCATGGGGAATGTGATTAAGGCTGGTTCCTCCTCTGAAGGGCGCAGACCGCTCTCGGGACGGTCATCCCTCGGGATGCCAGCAGCTCTCCCCTTCCCTGCACCCCAGGAGAGACCTCACCAGCTGGAAGGGGCGGGATGACAGACTCCGGAGGCTAGGGGAAGCGCCAGCATCCAGCCCATGAGTCACCCCCACATCCATCCCCACTCCATCCCTTTACACCCCCGGAAAAACCCCAGCCCACTGAGGTCTGGCTTTGAGGTCTTGGATTAAAGCTTGAGAGAAGAAACTCAAACGGTCGATTTAAAAGAGGAAATGAGGTTATTTCACATCTTCAGTATTGCCTCTTTCGAGGAGCCAACTCCAATTACCTGATCAATGAAGCTCTAACACTAATGCAAAGTTAGAAGCAAGATGCAGAGACGCACATGCAATTATTTTGGCTTGACAAGATTTATTGGTATTTTTTAAAATCTGTTACAAGACAATCCAGTGAGCAAGAAGCACATTACTCACTACTGACTTAGATTTTACACTCAATTTACATCTGCCTTCAGCTTGGCAGAAAGTGTAGCGAAATAATGTTTTAGAATAGTTTCTTCAGTCAACAAAAGAAAGCCTTCAAGATGTGCCAAAGAAGGTGCCACCGCAAGAAGGATTCGTGTCCCTCATGTCCAAATGCTTCTTATAAACACAGAACAGCAGCCGCTACGGAACTGACAACGACCAGAAACCGAGGCTTTCCCAAAAAAAAGCTCCCACTGTTGAAGGACCTGGTGACTGAACAGCACAAAAAAGCGCCCTGAAGGAGAGGCGCTCTGCCCTGGCAGAGAAACGCCGTCAGAGGCTTCCGAGGCTTCCCGAGCATTTATCAACCTGCTCCCAGGTGCTCAGCCAGCCACCGACTCATCCATCTCAGCTGCTTGACTTTAAAGACTCAGAACAAAGTGTTATTTCTCTAAACACAGTCATCTATTGAAGTCTGAGAAGCTGGGTGAGACCTTAATAAAACTACAAAGCTACTCTTCTCTGTATTTTAGAGATAATTATAGGGTTAAGAATACAGCGGTAGGCTTTACAGAGTCTCATTTTTAACTTATCTTAATGGCGATACATGAAATAGCTACCACCCGCGTGTGCTGGTCCCTGTCCCCATCCCGGGTTCTGGGACAGATCTGCTCCCTGAGCTGATGCACCGCACGGTGAGGGGACCACCAGAGCCACGGCAAGGACAGGCTGCAGCCAGAGAAAGAGCTACAGAAGCCCCAGAGCGGACCGGTTTGAGAAGTAAATTGTTTAGTCATTGTTAGGGAGAGGGATTTTTCCCCAACCACTTTAAAAAACACAAACGCAGGTACAACTCTTCCTTCAGCAAGTCTCACCCCTGCTGCTCCTGACACCACTTTGCACATTTTTTGCTGGGTTATTTATTATTTAGGGGGGTTATTTTGCTTTTCCAACTCTGTATTTTAACTTCTTCCAGGTACCAGGGGTGCATCCCAGTAAGACACCTTCTTCCACAGTTCCTGTGCCCACACAGTTTTCCAGTTACTTTGGACCACTGGAGTGTCAAGGACAGAAGGTACTTTCCACCTGCACGCACCAAATCCCAGCAAAAAAGGTATCACAAGGATTGATGGGCGGCAGGGCAACTACTTCAGTTCACTGACACCTAACCTCAAACTGAAGAAGTTAAAAAGTTATTATTATGACCAAGGCTCAGCAAATAAATATCAACTCTTTTGCAACTGGTGCCCAATGGGGAGTGTGTGTTTGAACACTCAGACTCGAGCATTCCTTAGGAGCTCCTCGGGTACTAATATGGATCAATAATTTCATTTACTAAGTACTTGGGCTCTGTCTTGGTTTCCGCTGGGACAGAGTTAACTCTCTTCCTAGTAGCTGCTGTCTTCTGGATTTAGTGTGAGAATAGTTTGATAGCAACAACTAAACCAGTATGTGTTAATTAATGTTTATATTAAGTCAAGGGTTTTTTCAGCTTCCCACAGAAGCTGAGAGGGAGCAGAGGCAGGACAAGCTGAGCCAAAGAATATTCCATACCACAGATGTCACGCTCAGTGTATACATGGGGCTGGCTGGGGGGCAGGAATCCGCAATCACCGCTCGGCACAGACTGGGCAACCCATCATCGGGTGACAAGAGTAATTACATTATTTTGTATATTCTTTTAACATTATTATTTTTTTTTTTCCTTCCGTTACTGTGCTATTAAACTGCCTTTATCTCAACCCATGAGGCTTTTTTTTTTCCTTTTTCCCCCCTCTTCTCCCTACCCTACGAGGGAGCAAAGTGAGCGAACGGCTGCGTGGTCCCAGCTGCCAGCTGGGGTTAAACCACGACAGGTCGCAGTTTAGAAACTCATCACACAAAAGCATTTGGCAAACATGGAGCAAAACACCATGGCTTCAAGTCTTCAGCGCTGGGAAACTAATCGTTCGAGTCTTGGTAGAAAGGATTTTTGGGGGCAGACATTTATAAAAATAAATAAATTGTTGTTTAGCCTGGAGAAGAGGAGGCTGAGGGGAGCCCTCATCCCCCTCTACAACTCCCTGAAAGGAGGGTGGAGAGAGATGGGGGCTGAGCTCTTCTCCCTGGGGACAAGGGATAGGACAAGAGGAAACGGGTTCAAGTTATGTCAGGGCAGGTTTAGATTGGATATCAGGAAATATTTTTACCCTGAAAGAGTTATTAAACATTGGCACAGGCTGCCCAGGGAGGGGGTGGATTCCCCATCCCTGGAGGTGTTTAAGAAAAGGGTAGATGAGGTGCTGAGGGACATGGTTTAGAAGGGGTTTTTGTCAGGGGGGGTTAATGGTTGGACTTGATGATCTTAAAGGTCCAACCTCACCAATTCTATAATTCTATGATTCTAAATAAAAAAATCTCTTGACTCTGCAGATCCAAACCAGAGAAAAGGGGGCTGAGGGGAGACCTTCTCGCTCTCTGCACCTCCCTGAAAGGAGGGGGTAGCCAGGGGGGGTCGGGCTCTTCTCCCAAGGAACAGGCCATGGGACAAGAGGAAACAGCCTCAAGTTGCACCAGGGGAGGTTTAGGATGGATATTGGGAGAAATTTGTTCCCCAAAAGGGTTGTCAAGCCTTGGCAGAGGCTGCCCAGGGCAGTGGTGGAGTCGCCACCCCTGGGGGTATTTAAAAGCCGGGCAGACGCGGTGCTGAGGGACGTGGGGCAGTGGGGGTTTGTCAGTGTTGTGTTGATGGTTGGACTCGATGATCTGAAAGGTCCCTTCCAGCCCAGACAATTCTAAGATTCGAAGCCAGTGGAGTTTCTGATGGCTTACACACTTTAAAACAGGGAACCTGCTCATCATCTGCTTAGCTACGCGCTAGTGCAGCGTGAGCAGCTCTCTCTGCAAAGACACACGTTGGGATGTCTCATTCCCACCTTCACAAGATGCTCCTATATCACCTCGCTCTGTGGAGGCACCGTAGCCCTTAATATACAGCGCGGGATTAAAGCAACCTTAAGAGAAACACATTGGGAAATCAGAACGCAGCCAGCCCCTAACGAGCTATGGCAAGTGACTTACTTAGGTCGTTGTCCATCTTGAAGGCGATGTCCAGCTGCATGATGAAAAGCATGAACTGGAACCAGGGGCTCATCTCCTTGCTGGGGAGGGGAATGTGCACGGCAAACACGATATCGTTGGCTTCGATCTGCCTGCTCACCGCCTCGTCGAAGTCCTTCAGCTTCTCGCAGTGGTTGGGTCCCCAGGGCATCAGCCACTTGGTTTTGTGGTGGTTTTTTCTCACATCAATGCACTTCACCGACATGTAAGGAACAGCCGTAGTGGGGCTGGGAGCTGCAGAGGAAAGAGAACCACATTTTTAGCATCTTCAGATATCGTACATAGCGGTTTTCCCATCAAAATATGCAGCTCCCCATTCAACTGTCTGAAGGTAATTTAAAACAAATGCATGGAATGATTCCCTTGCACAGCTCCTTGATCTCGCAGTTCAGCAATTAGGTTTATTACGTCTACAGACATATTCCTGACTTCGTAATGGGATCGAACTAGGATTAGCTGAAGCAGTGGGAATGTGCCAGCTCAGTCTCAGACACCTCAGTCACACGGAAAGTTACCGGCATCAATTTCCACGCGTACGCTCTTCCAGTTTCCTCACTCAAGCAAATCCACTCACAAAGCATGTGGGTATCCCAAAGTCAGACGGATTAATTAATCCTAGACTTTGTGGCCCTGCAGAGCTGGGGGCAAGGCTCACCGCAGCAATCTGAACCCCGCACAGCCACACGTTTCCCTGGGCAGGAGAGCTTCTCTCACCGCTGAATCATGCGGTCATTTCTTAAAAACATGAGGGAAATAAAAGAGCTTCCAGCACTAATAAACTGGGTATCGCTGCATTAATCCTAGACTTACTTTCAGGCCCACCAGCGATGTGGTCTCGAGCATGCCAAGCGGAGAAGGTGGTGCAGCCCTCCCTGTGCCATCAACCATCTCACCCCCTCTTTTCCATGGGGGTACATCCTCATCCCAACATAGCTCAAATTAGTAAGGTAAGAAAAAACACCTTCAGAAAACCACGCTAAATAAATGCAAAGAAGCCTTTGAGGTTATCACCCTTGGGCACCATCACCAATAGACTGTTCCCATGGATTTCTGCCATCGCTGCTGGAGGCGGCGGTGCCGTTTAGAAAGGCTACTGGTATTTTTACCACTTCTCTAATCATGCTGCTCATGGTCCTGCCTCCATCAGACATCAAACAAGGGATGCAAGTCACTGAAAAGAGGGGAGATGGAGATGAAATATTGTGAAGAAATCCTTTGCTGTGAGGGGGGTGATCCCCTGGCCCAGGGTGCCCAGAGAAGCTGTGGCTGCCCCATCCCTGGAGGGGTTCAAGGCCAGGTTGGACGGGGCTTGGAGCAGCCTGGGCTGGTGGGAGGTGTCCCTGCATGATGACTATGACAACCAAAGATCTGTCTCTCTTTTCCCCCGAGCCACAGGGCTGGGTTTTAATTTTTTTTGCTGAGATATTGGGAGAAAAGCAGCGGAGCAGAGAGCTTGGCTCTGAAATGCCCCCAGCACCACAACAAGCAACGAGGCTTTGTGCACGTGCACAGGACACCCATAACGTCTAATGTACCAGATGTGATCATTAAAACCATGGGCGATTATACTGCTAGGGCTTTACATTAATTAGAAAACAGTCAGAAACTCTGAAGTACAAACAGGGATGAAAGCAGAAAAAAAAAAGATAAATAACACATGCCACCTTCAGCCAGAATTTCACCATAAACCACCTTCCAGTCCACGAGAGCAAAAAGGCTTTTAAAAACTCAAATGTATTTCCAACGTAGAGCTTCCACGCAAAGAATTCTTATGACAGTGGTTCTTGCCCTGTTTCAAAATATCATTTGGGAAATAAATATTTTAGTGCTATTTTAATGCATCACGGAACTGAGAAACCATGGGGATGGGCAGAGCTGGAGATGCTCCAGTTCCGTGTCTCCCCAGTACAATCCCAGGGGCTTCCACAGGTCAGAAAGTCAAGTGATCAGAAAGTCGGTAACTCCCCTGTCCCTTATGGATCTATTCCCCTTTTTTTCAGAGAAAGAAGTATTTTTATCTTTTTTTTTTTGCACATCAAACAGCTCAACGTATTTTCATGGCCAATACACTTCACTGCAACTAAAGCAGAACGGTCCTATCCTCTCACGTATTACCAGGAAGGTACCACTGGATGTGCTGTAATGAATTTCTTCCAGCTTCACAGATTTTAAGTAGCAGATGGGACAGGTTAATTCTTTCATTTTAAGCTGTTAAAAAAAAAAAGTTTTCTTGATTCCCATTTTCACTAGAATTTGAAGGAATCAGAGCTATGTGATACAAGTTTGTGAAATGACTTTTAGGGGAAAACCCCAAACTATCCAGCCCTTTTGCAAACAAAAACAAGGCTTGAAATCAACAAAAGTTATTAGGTTAAATTTATGCTTAATGTAGGTTAGGTTTACCTAATTATGTAATTAACCTAATAACGTAAAAATGCTGCAAAGCGAGCGATAAGCATTGAAACACTCCTCCATGATGAGTTAAAGCGGGAGCAGCACATAGAATAACAGCCACACGGACACATGGAATAACAGATCACTTAATCTCAAAGTCTCCAGAGAAAAAAACATCGCGGTGGCCACGCAGAATTGGCGCTGAGGTGGCCAGCCCGTGGGCTCCTCGCCTTGTCACCATCCCAGGGCTTCCCCAACGGATCACAGCCCACCAAAAAAAACCCCTCTGGCAGCACGCTCTAAACACCCTACCTACAAACTCGAGAAAAAAAATAACCCAAACCTGAGCAGCACCCACCGAGCCGGGGCGGGCTGACACCCCCACGCCCGGATGATTCAGAGCCGGCGGCCACCGCGTCCTTCGGCCGCGGGGGGACAACAGCGGCTCTGTTGCTTCGTGGGACCCGGGCCAGGAACCCTGCGGAGCACCTTCGCCGCCGTGCCACCTCGGCAGAAAGATGACATCCTTCCTACGGCCGGGGGAGATGACTCAATGCACGAGTCGGGAGGAAGTTATTAAAATGCTGTTGTTTATAAACTGCATTTTTTTTTTCCCAATTTTTTTTTTTTGACAGCAGCAAGTTTTTTCCGGCTGAGGAGTCGCGGCGATGCTGGCACAAGGGCTGCAAGGAAAGGGATTTGCTCAAGCAGGAATTGTTCCAGATTCAGCGCTGCTCTCACAGCCCAAGAGCATCACAGAGCCACAGCTCAGCCGCATCCCAAACCCCCGCCGCATCCAGCCACCCCCGGGGACCACAGGAAGCTCACACCTTACAGCGGCCCCAGAAAGGGACAAATCACTGATACGCCGGAAAGAAACCGCAAAATAAAATAAAATCAAGCATTCAAAACCAAAAAAAGAAATCGACTGCAAGTCCAGCGTGCTTTAATAACCTGCCGTAAGCGCATAAACTGCTGCACCATCCTTTCATCGTGCCTCCACGCAGAACATAGACACCACGGCGAAAACTGCAGCTGTAAGCGAATATTCGGAATATTTTTGTGGAATAAGCCAGACATTCAGGCCAGGCTCTCCGAGCTTTTTAACTCAGACAGATCTTTGTGTGATTTAAAAGCAGGCATTTCTGAATTAGGAGACGTTGTTACTTCTACAGAGAAGACGAATGTTTCTTGCTTTGATGCAACTCGTTCTAGCCATAAATACATGTTTTCATCACTGACTGATTATGATTTTAAATACTTGGCACGCTAACTGGAGTATCCCCTCTGCCAAAGTTACAGCTTTGAGGAGCAAAGAGACAATTACTATATATATTCCTTGTTGGGAACTGCACACCAAACAAACGTCGGCACTTGGCTTGCATTACTTGCTTGGCTCCCGTCCCATTAAATTCAAGTGAGTGTTGAACCAAGCGGGGGGAAAAAAAAAAAAAACACAAAACCCCAACCAAAAATGCTCTGTGAAACTGCAGCCAAGTCAACTAACAGCATTACAAAGTGCTATGCAAAACAAAGCTCGCATCCAGGGATTTCAGCTCAAAGGCGGTGCCAAGCAGGCGGCTCTCAGCCCTTCTGGTGGAGGGTTCAGCTTCACGGACGAAGTGATATATGTCAGCCTGGACATAATTGAATCATCGTTTGTGCTTAATGCAGCGGGTGAGCCTCAGCCCCCTGCCCGGCCTCTGCACTGCCATGAGGAATGTGGTACCATTCGGGGGGGGCGCAGGGCATCCCAGAGCAGGGCTGGTATCCGGAGGGGTTTGCAGAAGCCGGGTGGGAACACGGCTCTCCGGAAGCCAGATCCCACAGGAGCCAGGAAGGTGCCCAAGGACCACGAGCAGGCGCTGGGCAGAGCTCCCCCACACCAAGAGGTTCGTCCCCTGCCACGCTGGGTGCCCAAAGCCGCCAGCACGAGGCCAGCGGAGCTGCCCGCACTGTTATGGATGCTTCCAACCCCCCCTTACCTAAGAGAAACCTCCCCCAGACAAGTTTCCAGAGAGGATGATTCACAGCAAATGCTTTTGGGCCGACAGCCGTCATCTCCCGTGGGAAGCGGGCAGGAGGTGACTGTCACCAGAGCCCTCCTCAGCTCTACTGGGACGAACCTTCGTTAGATCTTCCTTAAAAACCCAGGCAAGCGCAGACGTGAAAAGGAAACCAGAGCCTGAGCAGCCTCTCTTTTGCAGCTCACTGGTTTTCACACTAATTTGGAGACTGACTATAGTTTATCCTCTACGAAGGCTGGTTGCATATATGCTATAAACACGTTTGCCTTAAAGGTGCGTGGCGACCAGCCGGCACGGCCGGCCCATACGCTGGGGAAGGGGGAAGCCACCCGCTCCATCTCCTCCAGGAGAGCCCTTGGAGGTGCCTGGCTCACTGCAGACGCCACGGGGTTACCCCAGATGACGCGGGTCCCAGCAGACCCTGCCAAGGAAGAACATCTCCTTGCAGTGGTTTTAGGCAGCGAGATCCCCGGAGAGGCTGGTGCCTTCAGCGTGGTCACCACCACCCAGGGAGGGCTTCCGAGGAGCTTCCAAAGCCGTCTCAGCTCTCTTACAGACTGAAGCAACTCTTGCACGTCATTTACAGGGAGGCTTTTCTCACGGCTCACACTGAAGTACCACACAGCCAACAGCACCATCGTACTCACCCCAAACACGGATCTTCTCAAGCTGCATCCCCAAGAAACAGCATCACTTAAAAGCAAGAGAGACATTTAGCGTGGGGGGGACGGACAGGAGTCCCCTTGCTTTCAGTTTGGAATGATCCAAAAACTACGCAGACTTCAGTTGAACTGATAGTGGCGTTTCACCCAAAGACGACAGCGTTCAAATTCTCCTAATGGGAGCTATTCTAGGAGACATCTCAGCACACCTCCTACCTACTGGCCAGAGAGATGAAAGATCTTATGACCCGATTCAGCAAAAGATGTCACGAGTTGGTTTCTCAGCGCTGGTGACCGCCCTCATTGCCAAGATACAGAGCATTTCTCTCCCACATCTGAGCCAGAATCGGAATTCTTTCACTTTGTGTAGACCAAATGGAGCACGAGCGGAGGCAAACACCCGAAGTGATCCATCGCATGGCAGGACACCCCCAGCCACCCAACGCTGCTCCTGCCCCCCTGCATCCTCCACAGCAGAACCCTACGTTTGCTGCAGAAACTGAGCATCCCACCCCAAATACCCAGCAGGAGGTGGGTAATGGGGGCACTCTAAAGGGAGCGGGGGATCCGGCCTGTCTGTCCCTGCTGCCGGGCTTTCTTGAGCCCCTGGGTTGGACCCTGGTTACCTCCACGCTCCCAAGTCTGGCTCCCAGAAATCCTCAGAAGGGAAAGCTTTAATTCAGTTGAAGACGAGTGCAACCCTGCAGCCAACCAAACGAAACAAGTGGAGTATTTTGTGGCGTGGGGGAGTTGGCAAGTTTTCGTTAAGATTTAACCCTCCTAGTTTGGTTTCTTAAAAAAGAAAACACCCATTTCCTCCAACCAATACAAGCATAATTAATCACAGCGTCCCCACCTCGATTTTGTTAGCATAATTTTCAAACAAAAGCTAAAGCTTCGTATTACAGAATTACGCTTCCTTGGCCAGCATATTGAGAATGAACCTGTTGTAAGGGAAGAGCGCAGTTCAACGCGGAGGAACCAGGGACGGGACCTGGGGAGGTCTCTCGTCCAAGCCCCGGCTGCCGGCAGGGTCGGCCGGGAGGGCAGAGCAGGAGTCCTGCAGCCGGTTACTGCTCCTGGGATGCTGATGTGCTGCTCTTGCTGTTCCCTCTTCCCCATTTTTAATCACTCCACATACAGACTAAATATTAAGTCACTATATAGCAGCCAAAGTTGAGCTCAGGCGTGGTAAAATTTACCGCCAGCTGGATCCTCATGCACACACACCGGTCCCAATGAGTACATACTCCAGTTCTTCAGATTTATCATCACCGCTTTCTTCAGTCTCTTCTCCACAAACAAATCGCCACGTTTCATTTCCCAAAACACTTTATAGCGCTCTTTCTACAAGCCAGGAGATCAGACTGACCAAGCCTGACCGTTCTGTGAAACCCTACCCTGGATGGGGAGAGGCACCGGGAGACCCTGCTCTCGCCCACAAGGGTCAAGCCCCCCCGTGCCACACAGCCATCGCCAATCGCATTTGCAGGCGGCATCACCGTTCACTTTTCAACTCGGAAAAGTCTGGCTTGCCCCAGAGCTCCCAGTTCTCCTGCGTGTGGTGTCTCAGGCCTTTGCTCTTCCCTCACCCCCACTGATGATTCCACTCTTCTCCACCCAACTGACTCCCTCATTTCCAGCTGACTCTCCGCTGCCCCTACAGAAAACTTGGGGCCCCAAGTTGAGCTGACATAGAATACAAAGAGTCAGAGAGTAAAAAACAGTAGAGGAAGGCGGTCCTTTGGTGGCCATGAGCCTAAAGCGTGGGAAAAATTACATTTCACCTTCAAGTTTCTAAGATAAAAAATGCCAAAGTTAAAACCGTTAGGTCTTCAAGAAGGACAGAAGAGAAGAAAGCCTACTTTCCGAGTGTCTGTCAATCTGTAACAAACGCCCTTTCACATCTTTGTGCCACAAGCAAAACTTATTCCGACTCGCCTCTTGAGCTTGCCTCTCCTGCAAAGCACGGCGGGGATGGCACCTGGGGACGGGCGAGGGCAAATGGAACAGGGAAAACTCATTTAGACAAACTCCAGCACCATTCCTGGCCCACTGGACTTACCCAGAAAGGTATTAGCAAACAGCACTGAGCGGCTGCAGAACTCTCTTAATTTTTTTTTTTAATTATTCTCAAAGCTGGAGAGCTTTAACATCTCTCTAGTACAGCAATAAGCAGCTTTCCTTTGGTTTCAGCTATACTGCCCTTGAACAATCTATTACCACGTAAGCATTCATCTGCCTTTTTCGGAGAAAAAAAAAAAAGCAGAAAACAAGATCCCACCTGCAAAGGGACTTACCTCAGGAACCATTCCTCAGAGAAACAAAGAAACACTGTTTCTCTGTATTTAGACTATAATCTTTAGGGAAAAAAAAAAAACACCCTACTATGAGTGAGCTCAATTTTCCAATAGTTTCATTTTACATTATTACATATTCCTAGACTTGCATAATAGCCACCATCACTCAGTTTATTAATTCAATAAATTAAGTAGATCGCTAAAGATAAACCCTCAAATAATTCCTTCTCTCTTCCCTCCATATTCCTGCCCACAGGGCTTTCAGCCCAGTTACAAGAGTAACACCATTCCCTCTGCTCCCACATGAATATTACCTCTATGGTACGTATTTTGCACCTTCTCATCTCGAACACCTACAGCATTTCTAATTGACTACTGACCCTTGCTCTTGCACTATCAACAAGCCCTTTAGAAACTCTGGGTTGCATTGTGTCGACACTGATTAAAGCTGGAGTCCCACTGACCTCAGGCGGCGTTAACTTCTCCCAGGCACCAGGAGCACTCGCCTTTTCTACTCAATTACCCCCTTCTGTGCCCGGCCACCACTACCCAACGAGCACACACAATGGGCTTCTGCTTCATTACACTAACCGACCGCAGGACAGGAATAAACAAGCTAATTTATCATCAGACAGACCCAGCTTTTCCAACTGGAATAATGAGAACCCAAATCATATCATATATCCTTACTGTTTATATATATATATATATTTATTGCAGTATGAAAGTTTCCTGCCTCTCTCTTTTTCCTGACCTTGATGCTACCAGATTAATACAGTAACGGGAGTGACCACTAGCACAGTCTTTAAATTACTGTTTCGTATTTTCACAAGCTACTTGAAAGCCTTTCTCAGAACACGGCAGCAGCTTTTATATGCAGAATTGAACATTGAAATAATCTAATTCATCTTTAAAAAAAAAAAAACCACAACCCAACACCATGAGAAAACCCCAATACCAATTAGAAGCCCGCTCCCCTTGGGGAAGTTAATTTCTTTCTTATCGTTTGATTTCAAGCTTTATCAAGCCCACAGTCCTTTCGGGGCACCATTACCACCCTCATTCGCTGTGGGCATTGCCAGACCCACTGCTGCAGCTGAACACCCTTAGTTCTCTCGACACCAATAGATTTTTTCAATCCTACAGGTCTCTTTGGTTTCAGAGCATGACACCGAGCCTGCCCAAAGCCCCGTTCCAGAGCTTCCTGACCCAAGTTCATCTTCTGCATCCAGGTCTCCTGCTTCGGATGTGGAGAACAAGCCAGGGCTGGGCATGTGTCTCCTCCAGTGATCACCTTGGCCTGGGCAGCACTGGTTTTCCCACCACCTTTGGCAGGCGATGGGAGTCCTGACCCAGCTCAGCACAGGGCTGGATGGAAGATGATACTTGGTGGCAGAGACGGCAGCCGAGACCTCTGCTAAAACTCAAACCTACCATCTTCGACCGGGGTGGGACCCAAGCCGCCAGGATGTGTAGGTCCCTCACCAAGCACTACAGCCAGCAGAACCAGCTAACTGTGGTTTGGAGGAACCAAAAGGCTGCGAGCGCTGCCTCTTTAGGGATTTTCTTTCCCTTTAGGGGATTTTCTGCAATAAGGCAGTTCCCAGAGAGCCACGGGAGCAGCTCTGCCAAGAGCCTTCAAACCTGCGGGTGCCGTCGGGATCCCACTGCAAGGAGAGGAGTCCAAGCACCCAAAGGCTGCTGCCCCCCAGCACCAAGCAAAGAGCTTCTGGGGAGCAGTCCTGCTCTCCCAGGTAAGGGATTATTCCCTCAGCCCCAGGCAAGTCACAGAGCAAGAAATCCTTGAGGCAGCAGAGTGTAAGTCGATTCGCTAAAGAACAGAATGAATACAGATATGCAACAGCAGCAACAAACGCAAACGAGGCATGGACTAGCAGTACGAGTTCCACAAATGTAGAAATATATACTCAACAATATTTTCTTTAAACAAAGAAGAAAAAAAAGGTAGGACTGATTTCCTAATTGCCACAGACAGTTTGATCACCTTCCAAGGCGTCCTTTCTCCGTTCTCGCCTCCCATGAGGTGCGTTTCCTGCTACGCCCAGCCAAGATATTAAACCCCCGCAAAGACAGGCCTGAAATAACCTGACCCCACGGTATCCCACGGCTTCTCGACAGCCTGAAACTCTCCCAGTCTGCCCACCGCAGGTAACAGCATACCTGGAAACCACCAGCGCTCAGATCTGCAAAGAATTCCATCTGCATTTGAAGAGGAGGGCTCAGCCCCCCGGAGCAGCCACCTCGCGCCCTTCAAAGGCTTTCCCAGGCTATCGGGGAGTTATAACTCGACTTCAAGGACCATAAACGTTATTTACTAACGAGAAAGACTTCCTGTTTCATGGTTATCCCTTGCAAAGCGCTGAGAAGTGTTGGGGTCATGTTTAAAACCCAGCCTGTTTGGGCAACACCAGAGAAGAGGAGCGGTAAGAGGAACATCCTCTTCACGTAAACTTCGAGTTTCCAGAGGCACAGAGTTTCCCTGATGCGACTCTTCTGAGTTAAATGTGCTTTGGAGGTGATGCAACTGTGAGAAGAGTGAAAAAAAGAAACCAACCCCAACGCCTGGGAGGATTTACAGCCCGGCTGCCCGCTCCTCAGGCCCCCAGCACTGACTTTCTGCCTGGGAACTCTCCATTTCTGCCACATTTCCCCATTCAGCTACAGTTACAGCTCTTAAAAAGAAGAATTGAGCAGACCTAAACTAAATAGACATGACCTTTCGTGTCTGCTTTTTCATCGGCTCCCAGCGCTTCTGCCAAGGCTGCAGCGCTGCAGGAATGTGGCTTATACAGAGGAGTCTATTGGCATTCACGGCCACGGCACCGCACCGAGCCACCCGGCACAGCTCGTCCATCTCCTGGAGAGGCCAGCCATGAAAAAGTCAGGCACATAAAAATGGTCTTTGTCCCGGAGCCCACAGACACCCTTCCCTAGCAGGCTGCGTCCCCGCACCTTAGAAATCACTGCGTCTCTCCTTGTCAAAGAGATCAGTTGGGCCCTAAGAAGGTAATGAAATCCGAGGAAAGAAAATTAAATCCTGGAAACTCACTGCTCAGGAGCCAAATCGGGCATTTAGATAATGAACTGGAATTGTTGATAGCTGCTCAGCCATTTATACACATGACTCATTATCTCTCTGGGCGAGACACACAAGTAAGAGTTTTATTTGCTCCAGTCAAAACAATTCTGGGTTTTTTTCCAGCCTTAAGCCGAGGCAGGGGAGCAGTGAACCTGCACCTTCTGAAACGCAGCCCCCTCGTCCCAGAAGACTCGTGCGCTAAATAAAACCCTCCACTTTTCCAATCAGTTAAATTTGTAAAGCGTACGGTTGGGCACTGGGCTTTCAGTCCTCACCCCTGTGTACGCCCGTCCTGGACTTTGTCTTCACTCCAGAGAGCTCCCACCGCAGTCAGTCAGCGCATTTGAACTGAAACCAAGATAATCTGCGGCTTGGGACAGGCCCTCCCTGCAGCACCCAGGAGGTTCAGCAACCTCCAGCGCTCTCCGGGAGCCACAGAGCTATGGGACATTATGAGAAGTGCCCCACACTCTGGGACTCGATTAACACCAAATTTCCTGCTATCCCCACAAACTCTAGACAGATTTGAGCAGCAAAGTCCCATTTTCTTTCTCAAATACTGTGTATATACATGAATTCCAGGATGCAAGGGAAATTACAAAGAGGGACACCATCAACAGCTTCCCACAAGGTATGCAAAGGAAGACAGTTTGTAATCAAAAGCTTTAAAGAACACCAAGAGGTATTAAGCCCACACTAGAGTCAAGTCAGATTTCCATACGCAGAAAGCGCTACCACCTGGACAATGGTCAGGAGGAGAGGACACAAGCTGTCCCAGACCACCTTCCTCCTTGGAGCAGCAGTTGTGGTGTCACCTCTGGAATGCCCAGTCAAAACTCCCAGTAACGAGCACGGATGCTGCAGCTGGTCCGGCTGTGGGCAGCTTTGTCCTCAGGCCGAGCCCAAGGCTGTCACCCGGCTCCATGCAGCACAACCGGCCGAGCCCGGTGCCACCCCGGAGACAGCCGGTATGCCAGGAATTTGCCCAAACCCACGGCATGTATGGAAAAGGCAGAGCGTACGTATGCACAGCACGCGAGGGCTCCAGGGAACGCCGGCCCCACTGTAAATCAGCATTAGCCTAACTTCTCCCCGACGCCAACGCTGCCTTCAAGGACGACAGAAGACATCCCTGTTTGATCCCACTCTCCAATACTACCTGTACCCTATCACCCATAGCGGGGTAGTGAAAGGGAGGGTTCATTATAACTAATTTTATCGATGAGTCTCGATACATCCCAACAGAACACGTAACACAATCCAGAAGCGTAACCTTTAAACAAAGCGTTTAGCAGGGAACAGAGCAGGCACCGGGAATCCTGCAGGGCTTGAGCACAGGTCGGTGGGAGGCAGCGACAGCCCCAGCTTCCTGGAACCAACAGCCCACTGCTGTAGCACAACAAAGAAACAGCTCAATAAAATCCTCTTTTCAGGTGTTTTCTCACTCCCTAGCTTTGCCAAGCTCCCTTACACCACCACGGGATCTTCACCCCAGCAAGGGAATTACTCCCATACGTGCGTATCTCCTGCTTTGTCAACGTACAGTTCTAAGCCAAATCCATGTGAGAGCTGATAAGAGCTGTTGGAAGTTTGCAAACTATTAAAACTCAGAAATTAACGCAGTTTTACTGTTCAAAAACCAGCTAGAGACGCACCACGGGCAGAAAGCCCCGGGTTCGGAACAATGAAGCTTTGTCATCCTTGTCACACCAGGTACCAACGCGTCGCATTCGCGTATTTTAGACTTGCACAAGTAACCTGTTAAAATAGAGCACTTAGTCATTGTTTTGAAATATGACCTAACTGACTGCTAGAGGAAAGGCTGGTTTAGCTTTGAAGCCCTGTTCCAGTTGTGTACATATTTTGGTTTGTCTAGACCTGAATAAACTAAAATAACTGGATTCTCCGTGTCTGTTTGGTGCGCGGGACCACACCAGACCAGGAACGCTATTTCTGTGACTCCCCCCACCTCGTGTCACCCCTCGCTGATGAGCGGCGGCCCCGTGTCACCGCTGCAGAGCGAGTCTGAGCACCCGCAGCGCGGCATCGCTCCCCACGCGCCGTCCCCAGGCTCGCTGCAGAAGAACGCTGGCCACCCACCCATTTCCAGGCACCATCCAAGGTGGAACTCTTCCTGGGAAGAGCTTCAGGCAGAGCCCTAGGCTGCGATGCCCTGCTCCTGTGTCACTGCGCCAGATGTTGGGGACCGTGCCAGTACACACTTTGGCTTCCAGCTCCCAGTAGGGGTGACTGGGAGCCACTGGAGCCCTGCGCCCACTAAGTAAAGAGGGGGAAAAGCCTCTTAACCCCTTGAATGCATCAGAAGCAGTAAATGCTGCAGAGGAAAAGCCAGTTGGGGTGATTGATTAGCACAGCTTTATCTCCTCAAAGATCAGAAGTGGGGTTTTCCCCGCAATTAAAGAAGTTTTGCCCACAAACCGCCCCCCCCAGGACTCGCCCACGGATAGAAGATGAACTTACTGCAGCTGTACAAAGTTACCCCCAGCCCCGAATCGCTGCCTCCCTTGGCAGAAGAGCTGCTCGGCCGCAGCGGGTCCAGCCCAGCACCAGCTGGGGACCCCCACCCAGGACGAGGACCCCCACCCGGGACAGGGACCCACCATGGGTGCCCGGCAGCAGCAGCCGCCGGTGAGGCAGAGAAGAGGCAAGATGGAAGACGGAACTAACAGCATCTGAGCTTTCATCTCCAAAACCCCACAAACCTGAGCTAAAATATTTATTCATTGCCTATAAAGCAAAACAGGAATATGTCTGTTTATCACACCTGCCCCCGGAGGACAACAGGGACAGGGCTTGCTTATCAACACCCTCCTTTTGTACAAGCAACTTACTTTTTTAAGCTCAGAAGCGAGAAGCTACTAGAAAAAAAAAAAAGAAAATCACTTTGAAGACAAAGACGGAGCCTGGCTTCTCTGCACAACACAGGCCAGGGCATTTTATCTAACGAATCAGTGGCGGGTTCAGCAACCTGCTCTTGAACCAGCCCTTTAAAAAAAGGAAAGCAAGGAAAAAAAAATAATAAAGGCAATCCTAATAATATTCGGTGTTGGTTCAGGCCCATGAGGCTAGAAAAACTGGGGTTTAATTCAGTGTTTGCCACCGAGTCCTTTGCGACTAAGCCAAGAGGAGGGACCGAAGCAGGAGAACGAGAGTAACTATAAAGTTTTTGAAAATTAGGTTTAGTCGAATCCCTGCGGCTCTTCGGAAGGGACAACACAAAGGCAAAGCGGTACCGCGCCTCGGGGCCGCCCCAGGTGCTCTCTCAGGAGCGTTTTTAGGCATTTCTTCAGCACCCCCCAAACGGAGCCCAGGGCGAGAGCCCCCCCCAGCCACGCCCCC